>CM061748.1:310288960-310857086 GCA_030979885.1 Lolium multiflorum | reverse complement strand
GTTTTTACCTTGTTTTGCATTTTCTCTGCATCTCATTATATTGTCATCTCTTTTAATTTTCCTTCTGGTCACTATTTTTTACAGAACCATCCTACTATGACTTCCCTTCCTCCTCTTCCGGAGGGTGGAGAAGGAACAGGCCATCGTTGCCGAAGATACTCAAGGTTCTTCTATTCGTGAAAGTGAAGTCGCGGGTTCTCACAAATCTACGGCTTCTCATGAAAAAGAAGTTGAGTCTGAAGCCAGTGAATCGACGCAATCCCTTCCTCCTGCTGTTTCTCCAAAGAACAAAAGGAAAAGGACTGATGTTGAAGATTCTGGCACCTCTAAAGCTGAAGAAGTTGTTCCTTCTCATCCGAAGGCAACTTACGATCCTTATGTTGAATCCCTCGTCAGCTCGTAAGTCGTCTTTATTTCTCTCTATTTTTGTACTCGAAGTATTTATCTTGTCTTGCTTTTTATGCTGCCGATTTTTTGATTAATAGTGATGACGAGGAAGAAGTACCAACTACTGACGTGGCTCCTCGGACAAGCACGTCACGTACTGTACTTGCCTCAGATACGCTAGTTGAAGGAGAAGAAACCTCGCCTCCTCAACAAAACGTCGTCACCACTACTCCGCCATCAAGCCCCCTTGCTCCTTCACCAAAAAGGACAAGGGTTGAAAAGATTATTGAACCTGCCCCTCAGTTGGGCAGTTCGTCGACTCTGCTCTTAGATGATGTAAGCTTGTCGACATCTATATTTTCCCTTTTTTGTTTTTTCACACCGTTTCTCTTTTTCATGCCGATGTTTTTCTTTCTGTGTTCACGTTGAACAGCCTATGATCAAGGATCTTCTCCGCATCGGTTCCCAATTTAGTGGGTACCGTGAATATGCTAATAGAGCCGAAGGTAACGACTTTTGTACTTGCTATTTTTCCTTGATTTTTTACTCCTGTTGCTTGTCGCGATTTTTGATCTTTCTTCTCTCTTTTTTTTTCATATCTCGACAGAGAAACTTGCAGAGGCTAACGAACGCGCCGACGCACTTGCTCGAAAACTTGAGCAAAGTGAGGCGGCTCGCAAGAAAGCCGAACTCGCTGCTAGCAAAGCCAAGGTCGAAGCTGATGAAGCCAAGGCGAAAGCTGCTGGTGTCGAGGAACTGCAGAAAAAACTTGAGGATGCTACAGCTGCCTTAGATGAGCACAAAGCTGCGCAAGCTTCTCGTGAAGAAGGAATCCTCAAGCGCCTGAAAACTCAGAGCCGCCGCACTTTCAGTAATTTTGCTGATCTCTTCTTTTTTTATGAGAATCGTTATTTCTTGTCTTTTCACTAATGCTTTGTTTCCTTGACAGCCCAAACAAACCAGGATTTTGATCTGACAAATCCTGTCGATGATCCTGTTCTTGACGCACTTTCCTATCTAGAGCTTCATGGGTCCGAGATTCGACGGGTGTGTGGTCTGCTGATATTGTCGGCATTGTTCCCCTACTTCTTCCCGAAGAAGGAGGACCCGCGACTTTCCTCAACCTTGCTAAGATATTTGTCATGGAAGACCTTGGACTAAAGATGCGCCAAGAGAATATGAGTTGCCGTTGAAAACACTGTCGCCTTGGTTGCTGACAGTCGACAGACTATCGACTGGATGAAAGTTGGCGACACCGAGCAAATAGAACAATCAAGATGGAAGTCGCTGATCAAGGCAGCCAAGCCTAACACGAAGAAGATCTTGGCCTATCTCGGGATTAAGCCAGCGTCGACTCCTAGCTCGTCAAGGCCGGAGGTCTAGTTGCATGCCTCTGTTTTTCTTTGTTTCTTTTGCTTTTGTCGCCAAAGTAGTCGTTTTGGCGACACGTATTTCCTTAGCTCCACTGTAATGCCCTTGTAATTATTCCAAGAGATTAATGAAAAACTTCTATCTTTGCTTGTCGTTTGATTTTATCCTGTTTATATTTCAGTTGATATTTGATAACTATACTCCAACTTCCGCTCCTTCCAATGTGTCGCCTTCTTCTCGCGCGAGGAGAGCTTTTGCTGATCCTACTTGTCGACGATACCTTGTCGCAAGAACTGGATGAACTGCAACTTCAGTATGCGAAGAAGCAAACACTTATGATGATGGAACAATCTCGCAAAGCATCTGAAGCCGAAAAAGTTGCTCTCCAGCAAACTCGCGAGGCCGTGGCTGCTAAGGAAGTCGCTGCTTTGTAGCTACGTCTCGAGAAAATTTCATGCTCGAATTAATGAATGAAGCAGTGCGGATATGTCGGGTATGTTTGTTTCATCTCGATATCTTTCATCTTCATGCTATTGTCTCTTAAAGGTTTCCACTTCTTTGTTTTGATAGGTGCCTTTACTGATGCTGCTGCCGAGGAAGAGAGGGTAAATGCGAGGACAAACCTCCTTGTTAATCTTTCCCTGGACCATGGTTCTTTGTTTTGGGCTACCCCAGAGAGGACCCGCCAAATTGTCAGATTTCAGGATCGCACCTCTCAAACTCGTGATTTTCTTGACTTCTGTACCAAGACCTTGTCCATGGTTTACAACTCCATGTTTCCTCGGAACGTCCAACCAAAAACTCTTCCTGAATTGATGGAGAGGTTCAAGGATGCTCGCAGTATCCATGATTTTGTCAAAGCTCAACTAGTAGCTGGCGCCAGATTTGCTCTTATCATGCTCCAGATCTGCCACTCGAAACTTGACCTTGCCCAGGTTGTCGAGAAGGTTCACCAAAAGGTAAAACGTCGGAGAGTTGGTGTTGACAGGATTAACACGAAGGTTACGCCCATAGCCGAAGAAATGATTGAGGACCTTCTTCGGATGGATGCCGACTTTTTTGCCGATGGCCATTATGCCGATTTTCTTGGTGCTGCTCCAGAAGAAAAACAGGGTTACTCTTGATGACATACTGAATCAAGACTAGTTATTTTCTTCTTGTAGATATTTCTTCTTTGTAATCCATGACTATATTGTAAAGCAATCATTATATTTCTCTGTTTGTCTAGCCCCCGAGTGTTTCGGTGACTCTTTACTATATTTGCATATTTGCGAGGTTTTGAACCAAGGCATTTATATATTTAAGGCAAATATGAGCCCCCGAGCTTTTTATTGAGTACTATTTTGTATTTTTATTGACTCACGAGGTATTTGAATACCAAGGCAAGGTTTTTCTTTTGTCGATGAACTATATTGAAATTCGTCGGAGCAAAGACTTTGGTCATGTCGATAAAGAAGAAAAGTTATATTGTCTTATCTTTATTATATTGCAGCACGCGACCGCTCTTCAATTCTTCTCATTACTCGTTTAGAAAAAGAGGAAAGAGTGCGTGCGAAAACTTCATGGGCGTTTCGGTACATTGAAGTTTTACAAGGACTATATTTCGACTCTAGGCGTAGAACCGCCTAAGTTGCGCCACGTTCCAGGGGTTTGGCTCTTCCACCCCTGTCTTCTTGTCCCCTTTATCTGTATGCTCCTCCTCAGGTGCCAGTGACGATGTAAGGGCCAAGCCACGGTGACTCGAGTTTTTCATGACTTTTGCATTGAGCCGAAAGAACTAAGTCGCCCACCTGAAAAGATCTTGGCCGCAAACGTCGGCGTGGTAATTCTTCAAGTCCTGTTGATATTTGGTTACCGAGATAATACTTCATCTCGGGCTTCATCAAGTGCGTCGACATCGTCCTCTAGTGCTCTTCTCGATGTTTCTTCATCATATTCAGCGACACGTGGAGAGTTGTGCTCTATCTCGATTGGTAATACTGCTTCTGCTCCATGAACCAGAAAAAACGGAGTTTCCTGCGTTGCTGTGTTTGGTGTTGTTCGGATGCTCCACAACACGCTTGGCAGTTCTTCTGGCCAGGTATGTCGAGCTTTTTCCAGTGGTCCTAACAAGCGCTTCTTGATGCCATTGCGGATTATACCATTGGCTTTCTCGACTTGCCCATTGGTTTGAGGATGTGCAACTGACGCAAAGTTCAGCTTGATACCCACCTCTTCGCAATAATCTTTGAATTCATGGGATGTGAAGTTACTGCCGTTGTATGTGACGATGCTATGGGGCACTCCAAATCTGAAGACGAGGCCTTTTACGAATTTTACTGCGGATGCTCCATCCGGTGAATTTATCGGCTTCGCTTCTATCCACTTTGTAAACTTATCGACAGCTACTAGCATGTACTCCTTTCCTCCTGGCCAGGATTTGTGTAACTTACCCACCATATCAAGTCCCCATTGAGCAAAAGGCCATGACAATGGTATTGGTGCTAGCTCTGCTGCTGGAGAGTGAGGTTTTGCGGCAAATCTTTGACATGCGTCGCAAGTTCTTACTATGTCCTTAGCGTCCTCGATTGCTGTCAACCAGTAGAATCCTGCTCGAAAAACCTTGGCTGCGATAGCTCGACTACTTGCGTGGTGGCCACATATTCCTTCGTGTACATCCTTCAGGATTATTCCTTCTTCGGGTGTGACGCATCTTTGCAAGACGCCTGAAATACTTCGCTTATACAGTTCTCCCTTGACCACCGTAAATTTGGAGCATCGAATTACTCGCCTTGCCTCGACTGGTCTCGTCGGGTATTTCTTTTACGAGGATGTATAGTATATGCGGCTGCATCCATAATTTTTGTATCACCATCACAGTCTGATCTTCTTCTTGCTTTTCCTTGGTAGCCCCCGAGGGTTTCTTCTCCTTCTTTTTTGATTTTGTCGGCTTAGTGGATCTTTCTGTTATCTCTTCCCAGAATACACCTGGCGGGACTGGGAGGCACTGTGACCCGATATTTGCAAGAACGTCGGCTTCATCGTTGCTCAATCTACTAATATGATTTACTTCGCATCCATCGAACAACTTCTCGAGCTCGTTGTACACCTCCTTGTATGCCATCATGCTATCATTGACTGCGTCACATTGGTTCAACTTGCTGAGCCACCAATTGTGAGTCGCCAAAGATTTTCAGTCGGGTTGCACCACAAGCCTTCGCCATCTTCATCCCGTGTATGAGGGCCTCATATTCTGCTTCGTTGTTAGATACGTTGGGAACGTCATCAGAAGGATGTGCCTAACTAGCCTTCGAGGTGATGAGTACTACTCTGCGCCAGCTCCTTCTAGTCTTTTGGACCAGTCGAAGTTCATGGTCAGGTTCTCGACAAATACGGAGGTCTGTATTTGCAACTCCATCCACTCTCGCGATGAAGTCGTGATGTTGCGATTTTATTGCTTTTCCTGCGTCGTGATATCAGAGGAAAGTTCTATTCTAAGGGAGACACGACCAATGCTCTAGGTTGTTAGGTATATTTGACAAGGGAGCTTCATTGTGTATGATCGGATGTCTTGAAAAATAGTGGCGCAATTTTCTTGTTGTCGTGAATACTCCATATGCTATCTTTTTGGTACTGCGGATACCTTTGTTTTGAATCAATGATAAAACTTCAACGACGGTATCTTGGCCTCTGCCTTCGTGGAGTTTTTCCTTGCTTCTTCCCTTTTCGACAACTAACACCGTGCTCACCACTTGGGGCGTGGCTGCGATATATAGCAGGAGAGGTTCCCTTTCTTTTGGTGCCACCAGAATTGGCGGTGTCGAAATTGTGCGCTTCAAATCCTCGAAAGCTCTGTCGGCTTCTTCGTTCCACTGGAATTTATCTCCTTGTTTTATCAAAGCGTAGAACGGCAGTGCTTTTTCTCCCAGCCTAGCGACGAATCTGCTCAGAGCTACGACTCGCCCCGTTAGCTGTTGTATCTCCTTCAACTTTGTTGGCTTCCTCATTGTTACGATAGCCTGTATTTTGTCGGGATTTGCTTCAATCCCTCTTGCTGAAACTAGGAACCCAAGAAGTTCTCCTGCTGGGACGCCAAAAGAACACTTCGTCGGGTTCAATTTGAGGCAGAACTTATCAAGGTTGTCGAAGGTTTCCTTGAGATCCTCGATCAGCGTTGCCTGATGTTATGACGACATCATCAATGTACACTTACGTTCTTCCCAATACGCCAATAGCCAAACATACGCATCATCCTTTGATATGTTGCTCCCGCATTTTTAGACCAAAGGGCATTGTTCGTAACAAAACACACCGTAAGGTGTAATAAACGCGAGTCTTTGCTTCATCTTCTTCTTTCAATCTGATCTGGTTATAACCAGAATATGCATCCAGGAAGGAAAGGCGTTCACATCCAGCCGGTGGAGTCGATAATTTGATCGATCCTCGGGAGGAAAATGATCCTTTGGCAATGTTTATTGAGACACGTAAAGTCGACGCACATGCGAAGGACCTTAGTGTTTTTCTTCGGCACCAGCACAGGATTTGCTACCCATGTGGCTTTTGTGAATATCTCTTTGATAAAACCAGCTTCTTGTAGTCGATTGATTTCTGACAGCATGGCTTTGCGGTTTGGTTCCGAAACGCCGCAAAGGTTGTTTGATTGGTCTCGCTAGTGGATCCAAGTTTAGGTGGTGCTCGGCAAGTTTCCTGGGTACTCTGGCATGTCAGGTGGACACCATGCGAAGATTTCCCGGTGCTCACGGAGGAACTCGATGTGGCGCTTTCCTATGCGATATCCATGTCGTTTGCGATAGATATCGTCTTTTTGGAGTACGTCGGGTGAATCTGCACACCTCTTTGAATTTTTTCTGATCTTGAAAGTTGATTCTTTGTTTGGCCTTCCAACGTCTACTGGCAGTACGTCGTAATCAGTCATGCTTTTGGACGCGTACTCAGCTTGCATCCCGAAGGTTTCGGACAGCCGATGAAAATCCTTGTCGCACTTATCGGCTAAGGCGAAGCTTCCTTTGATTGTGATTGGTCCCTTTGGTCCAGGCATCCTCCACAGCAGGTATGTATAGTGTGGCACCGCCATAAATCTAGCATATGCTGGTCGTCCCAACAGAGCGTGGTATTGCGATGGAAAATCCACGACTTCAAATTCGAGCCTCTCGATTCTATAATTTTCTCGGGTCCCAAACTGAACGTCAAGATTGATCTTTCCCAATGGATAACTTGGTTTCTCTGGTGTGATGCCGTGGAACCTTGTGTCTGTTGGTTTCAAGTTTGCTAAGGATATGTTCATCTTCCTCAATGTATCTGCATACATAAGGTTTAGGCTGCTGCCGCCGTCTATGAACACTCGAGAGACATCAAATCCCGCGATACCTGCTGGCAGAATAAGTGCTGACTGCCCTGGTCGAGGAACTTGCTGCGGATGATCTGCTATTGTGAAGCCGATATCTTGTCCCGACCAATTAAGGTACTCAACTGTTGGTGGAGGCATTTTCTCCGCCATAAACACCTGTCGCGAGATTACTTTCTGAGCTGTATTAGACGGCCTTCCTTTCTGAATCATCGACACTGCTCCGTTGGAGTTAGGATCAACATAAGGTGGTGGTGGAGGTGCTGCGCTATTCGCGATCTGGTGTCGTCTGTGTCGCGGGAGGAGCGGCAAGTGAATCTCGCTTCTGGTTCTCGAGATTTCTCTGTGCTGCCCGCGTGCGCGTTCTCTGCATACCGCAACATTGCTTGAAAATTTCGACAAATCCTTCTCAAGTGCCCGACTGTCTTTTTCCGTTGTTGTCGGGGAAAAAATGCATCGCACGGTCCGTTCATCATCTCTTCGGGGGACACGAAAGGTCTTGGGAACCTAGGCCCGCTATTTTGCCTGTTGCGTGAATCATCCCTGTTATCACTCGCTGTTCATTGCTTCTTTGGTAATCATCTGTTGCTTCCTCCTGTGTTTGTCCGAAAAACCTTGAAATTTGTCCTGGAGCGTGTAGTTACGTGCCGAGAAATCTTCGCCTCGGTTGATAGTTTCGACGCGGTCCTCCTCTGGCGACCATGTCGTTTGTTGTGGACAGCGTCTTCTCCATCTGCCCATTTATTTGCTATCTCCATTAACGGATTACTGTTTTTTGGATTGGTCCTTCCCAAGTCTTCGACGAAATCTCCACGCCTCTGCGACAAACGCATCTATTGCTCTCTCGTCGGATATATTTTCTGCCGAGTTTTTAATGATATTCCACCTCTGGATGTACTTCCTCATTGGCTCATCTGGCTTTTGTCGACACGCTCTCAACTCCTCTAACGCGGGTTTTTGCACGTGGATCTAAAGTTCTTGACGAACACATCCTCGAAACTTTCCCAGCTGTCGATGGATCCTGGAGCTTCTTTATCCAAGATCGTGCGGCTCCACTCAAATGCACCTGGATGCTTTGCATATGTTGCCCTAGTTCCTCCTGTGAGCTTCACCGTCTCCAGATAGTCGACTAGCCAATCCTCTGGATCTTGAAGGCCGTCGAACTTTTGAAATTATCGGGTAACTTGAATCCGAGGGGACTCAAGTTTTCCGGACTCTCCTCGTAAAGCACGGCAAGCCACACATATCTTCGTCGGTCAATTCCGGAGATTGCCGATGATCCCTTCTGTTTTGCCGCGCTCTGTCGACTCTTGCTTGTGCTGTGTCTCTTGCTCCACTTGGCCCTTCAGGTGCTGGCGCTGCTGCGGTGAAGTGGACTATTTTTGCCTTGAGCTCCTTCTGGAGGCGTTGATACAAGCCGTCCCCATAGCTCCAACTCCTGCTACCGCCATATTGTACAATGTTTCCCTTGGATCCTGGAGGTGGTTTAGACGCAAGGATAAAAGCATGTGTCGCCATATACCCAACCTCCGGTGTCTTAGGGATGATGTTTCCTCTTGTATCTATCGACATGAAGGACATGTCGAGGTTCCGGACCAAGTGCTCTCTTTCCTCGGGTATGTGTTGCAGCCTTGATCTTGCCGTTGGCGCCTCCCGATGGCTATCACCCGTAGTTCTAGATTGTCGACTTAAATCTGCCCTTCTCCTGGATGCGAAGCTGCCTCCTTTCTCTGTTCAACTCAGTGTCTGTTTTTCCAATTCCCTGGCAGCTCGTGCGAGCCTATATTGATATGCTTGCAGTTCTTCTGGTGTGGCCGTGGTAGCCATTGGTTCTGTACCGTTCATAGCTCTCGCGGCTCTGTCCCACGCTGCTTGTGAAAGTTGAACTCTATCTCGCGGCTCTGGCCCGACGTATTGTTGCCCATGCCTTGTCGCAGATTGGAGGGATCGACGTATGGATTTCCCGATCGTCGAAAGCCTCGATGTTTCCTCTTGATCTTCAATGGCGTAAATCTGATGATGCTTTGTGCTCAGATCTACGTTGGGTTTGGTGACATCATCATTGAGATTGATGAAGACCTTGCCCACTGTGAGATTTGTCGATGAAGTCGTGCTGTCGACATCGCTTGAGCCATCGCTTATATATGAGTGATGACTCAAACGACATGTCGTTGAAGATCTTAGCGAGTTTCTCTCTTGTTCGGTGCTGACGTAACGTGTCACGAGGTTTCTTCTTCTCTGACTCGGTTGACGATGCATAAGCAGAAAAATCTGAATCGACCCGCAAGCGATCATGAGAAATCGGAATCTCGACACGATACGATCCTTCCTTCTCGACGCGAAGTGAAACCTTCCGAACGTCATCTCCATGGGCTCCGCCAGATATGCACAAACGGGAAGGTGGGTGAGGAACAAAATCGACAAGACCAGCAGCGATGTTTCTCGATCCATTGTGTTGCTTGCGGTTGACGATGTCAGATCTTGAGCGTGCCATCGAGATCGGCTCCTTACGCCTCTAGTTCCCACGGACGGCGCCAATTGACAAGGTATCAACTTGTCAATGCCTATGGATTGTAGGCTAGGGTTTAGTTGGAAGTAGAGGGAGTAGATCTCGAAGGTTTCCGAAAAGTACTAGACGATTATGAAAACTAGGGTTTGCAGACAATGATTCGATTGATTCTTTGTCCCTCGACTCCCCCTTTATATAGGAGGTGAAGCCAGGACTTTTCCGTGCATACAAGTAGAGAGTCCGGGACGGTTTCTAACTCATCCCGCGAGATTACAAACAACACTTCCTATTACAACTCTATCTTTCCTTAGTAAATCTTGGGCTCCCGAATCTTCTTATTCTTCGGGTATTGGGCCTCCAGTAAACCCCGGGTACCATCTTCGGCAGGCCCATTTGGGATGCCTATGTCATGAGGCCAGGTGTAAGATCCAAGCCAATCACTGCCTTCTCCGCGACCTCGCAGACCCACCCTTTTGTAAGTCTGTCCTCCCATTTATCTATGGGTAGACCGACCCAGGCACTTGTTCTCACCTATACCATTAAGGTAGACCGTTCCGAACAATTCATGTGCCCTGTCCTATACACCATAGATAGACCGATCCGAACAACCCTTACAATCCTTCATAGACCCTTAATAAGTCCTCTTCTGTATCTAATGGTAGACCGTGACAGACCACATGTCCCACCTTTACCAAAGATAGACCGATACATGCAACCCTTATCACTGACCAGTTGATATGCGAGAGGAAAAATATACAGCTGACTTCCCCAGAGCCATTATAGATCTTATGGTTAACGCGATATATACGGCACTAGAATCATTGGACGGCATTGGTGATTATTCCTAGATGAGTAGTACCCTTGCAATGGAACCTCCACCAATAAACACATACCATGGTTCCATTGCCCACCACATAGTCATATTCATAATTGTAAAACAATACTTTTCTTTTTAATGCAAGAGTGATAAGTATAATAATTTGCATATAGTTTGATAAAAATAATCAAATGACATGAGCAAGCGATGAACTTGCCTTTCTTGACTGCATGCAGGCAAAAGCTTCGATACGTGAGAACTCCAAATGCTGAAATACCATCATCGTCCAGTAAGGACAATGTTTAAAGAACTGGCAAAGATGCTATAATGCATAGTATGAATCGTCCCGAGCGTAACCTAACCTCGATGATTTAGGATGTATGAGTTGTAAAGATTTCTTTAGGGTGTGTTGCACTTTTAGGAGGGTTCTCAAACAAGGTTCTTATTAGGGTTTGGTAAGTTGAATAGCATAAATTAGTGATATAATGCCTCATAACAATTATGCACACAAAGGAATGGTGATTGCATAACAAATCAAGAGTAGTTGTCAGTTTTAAGTTTAACATGACATGGGTGATGATTACTTATATTGTACTTCAAAAGAATAACTTTTGAAGAACATATTGATTAAGAAATAATAAGTATTTCAAATAAGAACTATGGGCTTCTATGGTTTGATGGACATTTGTACTTCAAAAGAATAACTTTTGAAGAATAGGTTAAATAAGAAAAAGAACTACTATAAATAGGATTTATGGGCTTCTAGGGTTTACTATTGGATTCATTTAGTTCTTTAATAGGAACTAGTTGGGTTCTTAAATAGAATTGTTCTATATTTAGCAAGTATTAGCAGATTTATTACTATGGTTGATTATGGGTATCATATTAAAGAATGATGGTCAAGGTGTTGCTATGAGTTAGGGTTTACTATGGCTTCACATTTGCTTCACTAAGTAATCACTAATGGTTTCTAAGATAAGTGGTTTATTACTTTCTAAGTAGGGTTTAGTGGGATAGGAGCATGTTATGTGCATTACTACACAAAATTGGTATTAGGGTTCATCATTATGGTTCTACTAGGGTTTGATGGTTGAGTTTGATTTCAATGTTGTGATACTAGGTATGAGGATCAATGGTGTTAACATATTAACAAGCTAGGGTTTGCTCCTAAGTGACACTAGTGGATCATATAGATTTTAATTAAAATAAAGACATGAAATGATGATCACATGTAAAGTGATGTTGTTTTATTTTAGTAGATCATGATCATGCATGCATTTGTTTCTAACTAGGGTTCTATTGGTATAGATGAAGCTTATATAATCATATGGGCTAAACCCCTAGGGTTTTAAGATTGCAACTATTTAGGATGAGCACATAAAATAATGGAATCAAGGTCTTAATTATATTAAAACTAGGGTTTCTAAATTATGATACAATTCTTAACTAATAATTGACAATAAAGGTGTGGTAACTAATTACTTTGAAACAAAATTAATAATGGTTTGACATTTTATTAATTTTCACAAGAATTAATAATTAGGGTAACTTCTAATTAGGTTTAATTAAAAACTAGGGTTTAACAATTGTTATTATTAAGTTTTAAAATACTTATCTTGTTACTAAACATGTTTAAGTGAACAAGTTTTGGATTACCCAAAATAATATTAGCCTTTTAATATTTTCTTGATTTATTATTATTTAAAGAAAATTGAAAATAATAATTTG
This sequence comes from Lolium multiflorum, assembly GCA_030979885.1. Taxonomy (NCBI): domain Eukaryota; kingdom Viridiplantae; phylum Streptophyta; class Magnoliopsida; order Poales; family Poaceae; genus Lolium; species Lolium multiflorum. Next base: position 310,844,930 of record CM061748.1, on the reverse strand, counting down.
CAATTTAGGGTTTATGAATTATCACTAATATTTAAGTGAATGCCATTATTGTAAGGAAAATTAATTTTAACATTTCATTTAGTTACTGAATAGCTAAAAATTTAAATTTCTTAAACTTAACTATTTATTGAATACAAATTGTGTTTTAAATAAATGAAAAGACATAATTAATAAAGTTAAAAATAAGTGAATTTTTATTTTGACACACATTTTTATTTTTTATTTTATTTGAATATATTTTATTTTTGTGAGTATTTTGATATACTATTTATATTTTTCTGAGTTGATATGAATTTTATTTATTTTGGCAAAGTTTTAGTATTTTTCTGGAATTTGAATTAAATGCCAAATGCTAATGTAACCCGAGACAGATTCTACCCTGGTCACTAACTGGTGGACCAATGTCCACGTCAGACGCCACGTGAGCGTGGACCAGGTCAAAATAGACGACGTGTCAACGGGGCTCTCTGCCCGCGGCCAGCCGTGGTGGGCGCCGGCGATTCCGGTCCTCCCCAGACGATTTCGAGCCACGGCTCGCCTCAGCACGCGACAGGGAACCTATTGATCCTAGCGCCGCTACCTAAAGGTCGCCGGAGCGTGTTCGACGGTGAGGCAAAACGGCGGCGCTTGCAGGCAAACGGCGAGGCGAAGCTACGGGACAAGATCGAGCAAAGAGAGCACACCGGGAGATCGAGGAGCTCACCAGGAGCGTGTAGGACTCGTCGGCGAGGCTTGGGTTGGTCCAAATCGACGGCGATGACGGTGAGCGGCGTCGGAGAAGACGGAGTTGGCGTGGTCGCTCCAGAGGTCCTCGGTCCGATTCCTTGCATGGCTTGAGCAAGAAGAGGATGGCGATGACGATGGCGTCTACGGCGTGAGTCAGGGGTGCTCCAGACGGCGGCGAGAAGAGATAGCCGGCTCAGCTAGGGTTAGGTTTTTCCAGAAAATTGAAGAAGAAGGAGAGAAGGAAACGGGATGCCAGGGCTCTCAACGGTCGGCGACGTCCTCAAGGCGACGACGAAGGGGTGGCGCGCAGCTCATCGTGCTGTCGAGCGCCAGTGAAAGGAAGAGGATGAGGATGAGTCTCCCCCTCTCGCTGATATTTTGGACGAAGGGGTATGGTGTCTTGGGCTGGGCCGAGGCTTGGTCGACGCGGTGGAAATGTTGGGCTGGTTCTGGGCTGAAGCTGGGTTGCTGCGGCCTGGCAGGGTAAGTCCTCTCCCCTCTCCCCTCTCTTTTCTCTTTTTATTTTCTGTTTTCAATTTGTTATTTGAAATCCAATTTGATTTATGTTTATTTTTGCAGGTTCTAAAATCTTTGTATATCAATTTAATTTGATCCTTATACATTCTGCATTGTTGTTTTGTTCCAACAAGTATTTAATTTATGATTAAATTGATATATTGTGAGGTTTAATTAAAATAGAAATGAGTTTAGATTTTTAGCTCATTTCCTTTTTAATTTAGGAACCAAATATGTTTAGGTGATTTGAAGTTTATAGCCTATGCATGATGAACATGTTATTAGATTTTATTATTACTTAGCAATATGGATTGTTCCAACATATTTTAATTATGGCTAGAGTTTTAAAATAGTTGATATATAGGATGGGATTGGCTCATGATTTTATGTGGAGAATTATTTCTAAGGGTTTAAGCAAAGTGGTTGGATCAACTCTATATTCACTAATCTTGCTTAACAAACTCTGGTGTGAAGTATTTAAAATGAATTCTAACTCATCATGATTAACTCTCTTGCTGAGGTGATGCTATTTTATAAAATACTATTGCATTTGGTTTCACTAAGCAAGATATTTGGAAAGCAAAGTAGAATGGAATACTGATTTCACTCTACTCACCAAATGGAATTTAGACCTTAAACAGAAATGGCTTGGGTTATACTTGTGATCCATGATACACAAGTTAGGACATATGATTTTATGTGGAGTGAATCCCAAGTGAAAGGTTTAGGGTTTTAGTGATGCTTCACTATTTGAAGTATAAAAATAGGCATGAGGCATGGCAAGGTTCTACTTATGATCCAAAGTGATACTTGGATTGGAATTCAAACCTAGCCTAGGGTTTTAGTAGTGATCACTAATGTGATACGCAACTAGGTTTAAGACATGGACATAAGCTTTAGTCATGTTTAATTGGCTAGGGTTATCCTCCTCTCTTAGTCAGAATTTTTGTATCAAGGCAATGCTAGGTTTGTCCCTAGTGTTTGGGAATACAAGGTTTATATACAACATCATTACTCCTCTGCACAAAGCATGAGGATTAGTTTGGTTAACTACTAGTGATTTACTTAGTATTTCATGAGAAGGACGAGATCTATTGATCACATATATAGGTTTAACTTATCATCTTAATTTATAAGTTAAGATCATGCCTTAGACAAGATTCACTCATTCCTCACTAATCTCTCTACTCTATTACTTCTCTCATCACCTCACTTAGATTCTTAGGGTTTATGATCAGCAGCCAATTTGTAATGATCAAAGTATGGCCTTAAAATAATTCATTAGTGAATCATGGTTCTCTCTCCAAGATCAAGTATAAGTCCATATACTTGAGTATACCTCTTTAGGTTGAGCTCTTTTTAATAGGTAGGATTCCTCTAGGGTTTAGGATCATTACCAAGTTGATCACAACAATTGCCTCTCTTGAATCTCTAGTCAAATAGGTACTTACTTACCATCAAGTGTTAGCTAGGTCAAGTAGGGTTTAGCACTTGACTTGTACTCCTTATAGCATTGATTAGTATTAATGGTTTACCTCACATAGATAGGTTGAATATTAAACTAGGTTCTACCCAATGGATAATATAAGCATATGAATGATTCTCTCCTTTCTCTAAGGTTTAATGGATTGAGTTGGGAAACAAGGTTGGAATGGTCAAAGTTAATGAAGAATGAATATGAATGTCCTTGGAATGGATTCCTTATTATAGTTGAAAAGATATACCATGTGAATCATGGTAGAAATGTTTATTTAGCAAAGACATGGAAAAGATAAGTAAAGAATAGTTTCTTAATTAATTGAGTTCTTTGTTTTATAGTTGAATAATTATTCATGAGTTGTTGTAAGGAATGTCATGTTGAGATCCTTTTATAGGATCTTGTAATTGACCCTTACTGGTGTTGTTTCTTTTAAAACTAATTCCATTTGATCTAGCCCATAGATCAAATCATCTCTACCCAAAACAAGGTTTTAGCAAAGGTCACAGTGAAGTTTATAGCGCTTGACTTGATGATCTACTTCAATTCCAGCAAGTCAAGTGAAACTTCAGTTACTGTGGTAAGTTTTATTTGAAAGCGCGAAAATTCCCCGGATTTTCTATGCATGAATGCAATGCACACTTTGGTGTTCTCTCATTTTATTGCCTCTAAACCTGGGATATTACACCCAGATAGCAATCATGTCATCTCTTGTCCTTCCTAGAAGACCATGATCTACTCCTCGTTGTCGCTGAGGCTGTCTCTATCGATGGCAGCCCATGCAGCCTAGATGGCTTGTTCCCGGCGGCGTTGCTTGGCGGTAGACCAAGGTGGCGTCGAGTTCGGCTGCCCAGTGCATCCTACTCTCCTCCTCCGCGACCTGCTCCACCCCCTCCTCCACCGCCACCGTCGCAACCTGTGCCGCGTAGCGCAACGCCACCACGGCGACCGACATCGCCTGCCGCACAACGTCGCGCTCCCGACGATCGCGATCTCCTGCGACAAACCTTCGGTGAGTCTGCCTGGCATAGGTCCTCCTTCTTGCGCAGGAGGCCCAAGCCATAACTACGGTCGCCGCCTCCGCCACGCGATCTTCCTCCTCTGCTTCATCGGCGGCGCGTTCGGCCTTCTCGCCGCTGCCTTCTCCGCCGCCTCCATGCGTGCCGCCGTGGTGTGCTGAACGGCATTGGTGGTGACCCCTTGCACAAACACAACTTGATAATAATGCATTCTTTCTTCCGTGCTGTTCCACAGACAGTTAGCAAACAATATGGAGTCAATTTGGTCTTCAGCATGCATGGTCACACAGAGTTTCTCCTCTCTGTCCACAACTCAGCAATACCACCAGACCATGTTTTGGCTGTTGGGTGCTTGCACCGAAGCCTACGGATAGAACAAGTCTCGTTCCACTTTCAGTACAACTAGATCATTAAAGCGCGCTTCGCTGCGCCCGTCCATCCTTAATTAGCAAATGACCAATTAAGAACAATTGTACTATACAAACATCTAGGAAAATTTGCACGATTCAAATAACAATGTCTTGGTATAGATGGTGAGGCATAATTGCCAACAGTTAGGACTGATCGCGCTAATCCCACACAAAAATTTGTTTTCAGATTTTCCTGTATCATGCTCATGAGAAGTGATGGACTGGTGAGAAATAGACATAACAAATATTTATAATAATGTTTCTCGTAGAGGCTAGCCTTCTATGCTCCTGCGCATAACTAAACTCTCCAGGGTGAGTTCTTCCATAGAATACCATTTTTAAATTCCTTCCATAAAGTGGTCTAAGTAAAAGTCATGATGTAGCACAATCAGTGTTTCCAGGCTTCCATCACACTTTTACCTCATGAAAAAAGAACTTCAAGAGTTATTTTTGTGCCTTTTTTTATCTCCATCTGGTAAATAGCTATCGGATCCCTCCTTCACCAATATCTTCCTGAGACTGAGATAGTCAATAACCAAACAAATTTTGCAACATGATAAACTAAGTGACAAGCACAAAAGAGAATCTGAGTGTCAACATGGTATACAATCTAAGAATCGAACTGCAAAATCTGTATGTCTAGCAAATTCAAGGTTTGTTCCAGCAATAGTGAGAAAGAAACATGTAGCCTCTTACATAAATTACATGGTCAATAAAAGAACATGTACTCCCATATGGGACTCGAATATTCATTCAAATGACTAAAGCCACACCCTCACCTAAACTCCAAAATTGCATTCATTATTCAAAATTGAGGAAGTGAAAACAACTTATGTGTCAACTGTGGGAAGTTAAGGTATTATCTGCAGTTTAGAGTGGTTTCTTAATAGTTTCTCGATGGTAATGATTATTTCATTTCATATGGACGCAAAGTGGTAAGGCAAACAATGACGAGAAAAAGATAGCCTTAAACTTTGATCTTCATACCGTGCTTTTGTAGCATGAAAGAATAAAGTGCAGAGTCAATATATGTGTGGCAGTGTGGCACTGTGTGCTTATGATCTGTATCTGTTCGGAACAAAGAAAAGGAAATTCTCGTTGTTCAAATTCAGAAAGAGATAAAACAACTTGAATGAAAGGGTAATCTCTGCAGTTTAAAGAGGTACCTTAATTGTTTCTTGATGGCATGATTATACATGTCATATTGATTTAAAGTGATGGAGCAAATAATGACAACAATAAGTAATTCTACAACTTTGAATCGCATACCACATTTCTGTAGCTTGAGAAAGAAATGTGCAGAGTGCAGAGTCAGTATGCGTGTCACTGTGTGCTTGAGATGTGTACCTATTCAGAACCAGAAAGAAAAGGAAATATTTTTGACAAAGGGAATAGGACCCTGACCCACAGCATTGCTAATTGTTTGAAAAATTTCAGATCTTAACTCCTTCTGTTTGCGAACAATAAACCAAAGGCGGTTCTCTTCTAAGCATGCATAGCAGTCAACTTGTATCTGGGAAGTAGCTCTACCACAACACAAATATGGATTGTACTGACCAGGTCTACAGTGGCAACAATAGGCGTAATAATCTAGCATTGTAATTGTTTTGCGAGCTTTGGTAGGCAACCCATGAGCATCACTATACTGAATACGTAAATGGAAGCCAACATCACCATGCGGGGAAAGTAGTGGGTGTTGTAAGGACATAATGGCAGGGTGTAAATTAGAGACATAGGCCATGCCATGGTCCTTGTCATGTACAATAATCTCATCCTATGTTCAATCTCATTATCAACATAATTTTTTGCTTCTTCAGTCTAATGCGATCAGCGCGGTTTTCCTTTGCACGTTGGACAGAGTATACCAGGAAGAAAACATCTTCTATGGTTTATGAACAAAAAAAGGCAAGCATGAAGAGTAAGATAACAAGAACAACTTCTTTTAAAGAAGCGTATGTAGAGTATTTACAGTGGGAACATACTTCTTTTTCTTTGCAAAATGGGATTGGACATAGCAATTGGTACAGTAATTCTTGCCCTCTTTGTCTGGGGCACAGAGCTACTTGATCTGCAAAAAAAACGTGGTTCGTAGGCATCGTTAACTTGGGTTCGTACCCAAGAACGCTGATTCATTTTTCCTAATGAGGTATATCCTGTGATACGTACGGTTAGGAATCACACAGAGAGAAACATAGGTCAGGTAAAAGGGTGCAGCAAGATGCATACAGTTGTTGTAACTAAAAACTAAGTAGGTGCATGTAGTACAAAGTAATAATTCAAATGGAGGAAAATATAACAAATAATATATAAACAGTGGTACAATCCAATGTTTCAGCAAGCTTACCTGTCCAGCAGCCATGTTGGAAAATGAATGTGACAGAGCTGTTTTCAGAAATCCGTGAATGAAAGTCTGGAACAAATGAAGATGTCAATCCTTGGATCAAACGAAGACAATAATCCCTAGAACAAGTAACAATATGTCATTTCGCTGCCTAATTCTGGCCAGAATGTAGTTACAGTACAAAACTAAAATTGCAGGCAATCAGAAAGACAGAACCTAAGCAGATATCATCTCCAGTCAACAATGAGGGGTGGAAATGTGAGATGGAAGGACTGAGGAAAGACAGAGTGGTGCCTCCACCTATTTATATCAACGAGAGGGGAGAACTGACTGTAACGCTCCAATTAATCATCATAATCACATGACGGAATATAATTACAGGGATAATGAATGGGTCGAAATTACCACCATCATATCATTATGCGGCGCTGGCAGATACACTAATCTGGGCTGGAAGCAGAATCGTTCTTCCGACGATCGGCCTGATCTTCGAACGGATGCACGAATCGTAGGCCCATGTCGAGGGAGCCCACTGCGAGGCCTGCACGATGTACGAACTTCGCCGTCGCCGGTGCCGGAGAAGAAAGAAGACAAGAGTAAGGCTCTCTGAATCCGGCTGAAAATAGAACCCAAAAACTTCAACAATGCTGAAGCTCTTAACCTGTCGTCCATGTGGCGAAGGAATTGGTAGCAGGGACTTACGCCGTTGAGATACGGCGGCGGAGGCGGAGTTAGACAGGCGGCGCGGCGGAGCCAGGCAAATCGTGAACGAAAATGAAGACAATTTTTTTTCGCGTGGCTGTGTCCGGTACGGGAACAAAATAATAAGGCTTTTTAAAGGATTAGCGGCCCAAATAATATGGTAAGGCGTAGGTCCATTGTGGGAGTAGCAGCCCTCTAAGGAAGAAGAGCCTGTTTAACGAAATCCAAATAGCTTTTTTTTAGGGGTGGAAATCCAAATAGTTAATCGCTGAGTAAGGTGCGTTCGGCAACGGGAGCATATTTAGCACTGTACGATGTTTGGATCGGACAGCCCGCGAGTCCAAATGGACGTGGCTACACAGTGCCCAGGCACTAGGTAGTCTTCCACGGTGCCCCTCCCCAAATTAGAAAGAAAATGATGTCCATTCCCGCGCCTTACCAAAAAAGGAAAGTTGTGGTCCCCTAGTCCCCAATTTCTAATTATTGCCTAGGCACGCTCTAGTCTTACAGGGTGCTCCTCTCTCGTAGTCGTCGGATCGTGATCGAGTGGCTCAGACGAAGCAGCGCAAGCGAGAAAAAAAAGACGACTACCTCTTCCCCGTTCCCCTGTTCAAAGTCAACTTCGTCCTCAACCCTTCTTCTCTTCATCCGCGCCCACTTCCTCTCAACCCCTCGTCAATCCCCCACTAGATCGGCCTCATCGGCGGCGAGCGGACCGCCGTGAAGCTGTGGGGCGTTCCTCCTGGTGGGTGGGAGCCCTGTAACAACCTCGCCGTCGCGGACGCGTGGATCGACGCGTCCGATGCGGGCCATGTAATTCGACGCATTCGAGTTGGGCTGGATGAGCTTGGACGCATCGGCGAGAGGGCATCGGCGGCGTGGTGTTGCGTCCAGGCCGCGGCGTACTTCTGTCGCTTTCTTGGAGATGGTGAGTGCTCCAATCTTGAGCATTTCCCCATCCGGTTTTTGCTTTTCCGCGTTGGTAATTTAGGGTCGATGCCCGTTTGATTTTAGTTGCTTAGGGATTGATTCGCGTTTGATTCTAGTTGCGAAGACACAGCCCCGGCTAAACTAGTGTTGTAGCAGGTTTACTCGCAGCAGTTCGTGGCTCTACATCGTTGCCATTCTCTATGGATGAGCTAGTAGTGGTCAACACTATAGGATGTATATTTACGAGCGCAGGTACGGTGGTGGTCATGAAGGTTCAGTTCTTAATGGTGTGTGTCTCTGTTGTAGCATAGTATACTTTTGCCGGTTGGATGCTGGCAGATGTTCCCGGTTCAGCTGCTTGAACCTCCTTTTTACCTGACCAACTTGGGCATTAGATGGAAGTGTTCAACAATTCGTGGAAAATCTGAAATTTGTAGCGGTGGATGTATTTTTTTTTCTTTTTCTACATCTAGGATCTTGATTAGTAGGTTTCCCCAAAGATTTTGGATGTAAAAAATATTAGCTTCCTCCAGATCTGGCTGTAACAAATAGTAGGTTTTCCCAAAGAATTATAGTGGGTATCTGTCCTTGGGGTGTTTAATCTCCTGATGTCATTAACAGAAGTCAGTTGTCATGTACTTCTCCAAAGTAAAACTGTGAGCATACTTGCGTCAATCACATTCAGCTACTTGAAAGAATCAAATGAAAAGAAGAGTAAGGTCATCTAGACATATAGGTGGGTGCAACATATCATCTTGTATTTAACGTTAGAATGATTAGGATTGTATTTACACATCCAATGCTCACCATGATATGCTTTGAGGCTGGTAGTGATATAATAATATGTACATATGGTGTGGTGAACTGGGAACACTGCAATTATATGTGCATATGATGTGGCCGCACTCCATTATCATTATTATTTTTGAAGCTTCCAATTCTGTCCTCTATGAAACGCTACTGCATTTTCCTGTCCTTCTCCGTTGTTTCTTCTCACTGGTGAGAAATTCCGCATGGGCTGTGTTGCGTTGCAGGGTCACCTTCTCGAGGATCAACAAGAGGAAATCAACGGAGGACTTATCTGGCATGTCATACAACATGACGCTCCTCAACTACCTCCTATCGGCATGGTAACTAGCCAGCTCCCGATACTTAAGCTTCATAGTCTTGCACTCTACTAGCACTAGAACTACTTGCAGCAACACAGGCTTTGCTTGACTGGTTCTTCGTCCATGCCATTCATGTTTGTTCTTAACTACAACGTTGAGTCTTGTTTGATACTAGCTAGTTTGCCGAGGGACAGTTTGGTCATAGTCTCATAGATGTGTTAATCCCTTGAAATTTAACTTGGCTGTACTAGTTCCCTGATAATGTATTATTCATGTTAAGTTAGTTCTAATTTTCAGAAATCGAGCAAGTTAAACGTCTTGCTCTCTTAATGATATATTTAGTGCACCTGATGAACCAAGGAGGTCCACTGTTTCAGACTAATGTATTTGAAGCAATCAGCTGCTTGCAACTATAGTAGTTTTCGTCAAAGGGTTGTATTGTAGCCAGTGTAGTCCTATTTCATCCAGTTTTAACTTGGTCATTTATGTTCTTAATAACATTTGCATTCTTGTAAGTCTTTAGAAATATGCTTATCTCGTTTCCTTGCCCAGTTAATCTTTATATATTTGAGCTGGCTTCGTATGCCTTACACTGTAGTTTCCATGCCTTGCTCCTTTTTATGTACTGCCATGAGTTGTCTGGCATAGAAGAGCTCGCTGGCCTAGCTGGTCTTTGACTTATGTGTTCTCTAGTTATGCTCCCCATCTTGTTTCGTGTCTAAAAAAATTCTCCTGTGTACTACTTGAGATAATTTTATAGAGCTATTGCCAGATAGTATTTTCAGTATTGTAGCAAGTGGCACTGAACAACGGATCGTGGAGCTTTAAAATACGAATGTTATTATACAGCTATAACACTTTTTGTGTGTGTTTTGGGCATGGTTCAGGTGCTTTTGATCAATTCCTTATTATAACCTATGAGTCTTATCTCTCAACCTACAACTGACTGCAAGTGTCCTGTAGGTGTGTTGAACATATTACAATATAGGAAGCTAATAGAGGAGGAAAGAAGCGATTTGATTACCAAGCAGCATGGTCCTTTGGGTTGTGGTAAGCTATTCTCGCATCTTGAATTTATATTTATAAAGTTAATGTTGCATTGTTTTTGATTGGTGATATTTGTTTTGGGTAATTTGTCTGATGATCCATGATGAACTGAACTTAGTTGTATTTGATTCTTGCATGTAGTTTTAGCAGTACTAGAGCTATTTTTGTATTTTGTTACACCCATGGGCTGTACAACAACTGTATAGGATGTAATTCTCCCAACTAGCATTTAATTGTTCACATAGATCTGATGCAGCAATACCATGTTTTTTTGGATGTATTTTTAGTTGTGCTCGAGCTATTTTTGTACATCCATAGACCATAGCCTATATGATTATGATTTTGTATAAGATGTTAAATTCTGAATGTTTAAATCGGCATGGTCTGATGCATGGTTTGAACGGTTGGATGTAGTATTAGAGCATCAGTTACATGTATGATCTACATGATCTTTTGTATAATGTACAGTTTCAATGCTCAAATCTGCATAGTCTCAAAATAAAACTTACGCCTGATGTAGGTTATTGTGTTAGCATGTATTTTTTATTTAGTAGATGTGTGTTTGTTACATGCACGAGTTTTTCTTTTGTACGTGATCATGTGTGCACGATGTATTTTCTTCCCACGGGGGTAACCATTCACTGCGGGTATTGTTACATGTAGTTTTTAGCTTTAAACTGCAATGGTTGCACAACCATAATGTAGTTGTTCATATACCGCCATGCATTTTTCCCATGTAATGCATTTGCTAGTATTTTTCACGCAAGCAATCTAGATGTGGTTTTGCAATTATCGACTGCCATGTGCTTTTTTCCAATATGTAATTTCATTGTAAAACGTAATGATTTATTACATCCGTTTTTCTTTATTTTCATTTTTTTCTCATTCTCTTATTTTCCTCAGACACTAGATCCAACGTATTTTCTTTCCCTGCAGTTTCTTCAATGCAAGATCGACACAAGGATGTAACAACAGAGATATTTTACATCGTCTACCAGGGGCGGAGCGGCGAGAGGCCTAGAGAAGCGTTGCTTTTGTCGTTCACCTAGACCAAAATTTTCATCTATGGGGAGTGAAAAGCAGGCGATAGTATTACATGAAGGACTATGATGCGTACCTATGATTTTTTTGGCTTTTGCCAACCCATGTACGTTGATTACATTATTTTTCTGTGATAAACTAGCAACGGACCTGCCGTTGCATCTTTTTCACCTCACGACAAAGCTGTTGTCTGGGTGGGCTTGTGGAAACAATAAAGAATGGGACATAGGGGACTAGGGGGGACGTGGCTACACAGTGCCCAGGCACTAGGTAGTCTTCCACGGTGCCCCTCCCTAAATTAGAAAGAAAATGATGTCCATTCCCGCGCCTTACCAAAAAAGGAAAGTTGTGGTCCCCTAGTCCCCTATGTCCCATTCTTTATTGTTTCCACAAGCCCACCCAGACAACAGCTTTGTCGTGAGGTGAAAAAGATGCAACGGCAGGTCCGTTGCTAGTTTATCACAGAAAAATAATGTAATCAACGTACATGGGTTGGCAAAAGCCAAAAAAATCATAGGTACGCATCATAGTCCTTCATGTAATACTATCGCCTGCTTTTCACTCCCCATAGATGAAAATTTTGGTCTAGGTGAACGACAAAAGCAACGCTTCTCTAGGCCTCTCGCCGCTCCGCCCCTGGTAGACGATGTAAAATATCTCTGTTGTTACATCCTTGTGTCGATCTTGCATTGAAGAAACTGCAGGGAAAGAAAATACGTTGGATCTAGTGTCTGAGGAAAATAAGAGAATGAGAAAAAAATGAAAATAAAGAAAAACGGATGTAATAAATCATTACGTTTTACAATGAAATTACATATTGGAAAAAAGCACATGGCAGTCGATAATTGCAAAACCACATCTAGATTGCTTGCGTGAAAAAATACTAGCAAATGCATTACATGGGAAAAATGCATGGCGGTATATGAACAACTACATTATGGTTGTGCAACCATTGCAGTTTAAAGCTAAAAACTACATGTAACAATACCCGCAGTGAATGGTTACCCCCGTGGGAAGAAAATACATCGTGCACACATGATCACGTACAAAAGAAAAACTCGTGCATGTAACAAACACACATCTACTAAATAAAAAATACATGCTAACACAATAACCTACATCAGGCGTAAGTTTTATTTTGAGACTATGCAGATTTGAGCATTGAAACTGTACATTATACAAAAGATCATGTAGATCATACATGTAACTGATGCTCTAATACTACATCCAACCGTTCAAACCATGCATCAGACCATGCCGATTTAAACATTCAGAATTTAACATCTTATACAAAATCATAATCATATAGGCTATGGTCTATGGATGTACAAAAATAGCTCGAGCACAACTAAAAATACATCCAAAAAAACATGGTATTGCTGCATCAGATCTATGTGAACAATTAAATGCTAGTTGGGAGAATTACATCCTATACAGTTGTTGTACAGCCCATGGGTATAACAAAATACAAAAATAGCTCTAGTACTGCTAAAACTACATGCAAGAATCAAATACAACTAAGTTCAGTTCATCATGGATCATCAGACAAATTACCCAAAACAAATATCACCAATCAAAAACAATGCAACATTAACTTTATAAATATAAATTCAAGATGCGAGAATAGCTTACCACAACCCAAAGGACCATGCTGCTTGGTAATCAAATCGCTTCTTTCCTCCTCTATTAGCTTCCTATATTGTAATATGTTCAACACACCTACAGGACACTTGCAGTCAGTTGTAGGTTGAGAGATAAGACTCATAGGTTATAATAAGGAATTGATCAAAAGCACCTGAACCATGCCCAAAACACACACAAAAAGTGTTATAGCTGTATAATAACATTCGTATTTTAAAGCTCCACGATCCATTGTTCAGTGCCACTTGCTACAATACTGAAAATACTATCTGGCAATAGCTCTATAAAATTATCTCAAGTAGTACACATGAGAATTTTTTTAGACACGAAACAAGATGGGGAGCATAACTAGAGAACACATAAGTCAAAGACCAGCTAGGCCAGCGAGCTCTTCTATGCCAGACAACTCATGGCAGTACATAAAAAGGAGCAAGGCATGGAAACTACAGTGTAAGGCATACGAAGCCAGCTCAAATATATAAAGATTAACTGGGCAAGGAAACGAGATAAGCATATTTCTAAAGACTTACAAGAATGCAAATGTTATTAAGAACATAAATGACCAAGTTAAGACTGGATGAAATAGGACTACACTGGCTACAATACAACCCTTTGACGAAAACTACTATAGTTGCAAGCAGCTGATTGCTTCAAATACATTAGTCTGAAACAGTGGACCTCCTTGGTTCATCAGGTGCACTAAATATATCATTAAGAGAGCAAGACGTTTAACTTGCTCGATTTCTGAAAATTAGAACTAACTTAACATGAATAATACATTATCAGGGAACTAGTACAGCCAAGTTAAATTTCAAGGGATTAACACATCTATGAGACTATGACCAAACTGTCCCTCGGCAAACTAGCTAGTATCAAACAAGACTCAACGTTGTAGTTAAGAACAAACATGAATGGCATGGACGAAGAACCAGTCAAGCAAAGCCTGTGTTGCTGCAAGTAGTTCTAGTGCTAGTAGAGTGCAAGACTATGAAGCTTAAGTATCGGGAGCTGGCTAGTTACCATGCCGATAGGAGGTAGTTGAGGAGCGTCATGTTGTATGACATGCCAGATAAGTCCTCCGTTGATTTCCTCTTGTTGATCCTCGAGAAGGTGACCCTGCAACGCAACACAGCCCATGCGGAATTTCTCACCAGTGAGAAGAAACAACGGAGAAGGACAGGAAAATGCAGTAGCGTTTCATAGAGGACAGAATTGGAAGCTTCAAAAATAATAATGATAATGGAGTGCGGCCACATCATATGCACATATAATTGCAGTGTTCCCAGTTCACCACACCATATGTACATATTATTATATCACTACCAGCCTCAAAGCATATCATGGTGAGCATTGGATGTGTAAATACAATCCTAATCATTCTAACGTTAAATACAAGATGATATGTTGCACCCACCTATATGTCTAGATGACCTTACTCTTCTTTTCATTTGATTCTTTCAAGTAGCTGAATGTGATTGACGCAAGTATGCTCACAGTTTTACTTTGGAGAAGTACATGACAACTGACTTCTGTTAATGACATCAGGAGATTAAACACCCCAAGGACAGATACCCACTATAATTCTTTGGGAAAACCTACTATTTGTTACAGCCAGATCTGGAGGAAGCTAATATTTTTTACATCCAAAATCTTTGGGGAAACCTACTAATCAAGATCCTAGATGTAGAAAAAGAAAAAAAAATACATCCACCGCTACAAATTTCAGATTTTCCACGAATTGTTGAACACTTCCATCTAATGCCCAAGTTGGTCAGGTAAAAAGGAGGTTCAAGCAGCTGAACCGGGAACATCTGCCAGCATCCAACCGGCAAAAGTATACTATGCTACAACAGAGACACACACCATTAAGAACTGAACCTTCATGACCACCACCGTACCTGCGCTCGTAAATATACATCCTATAGTGTTGACCACTACTAGCTCATCCATAGAGAATGGCAACGATGTAGAGCCACGAACTGCTGCGAGTAAACCTGCTACAACACTAGTTTAGCCGGGGCTGTGTCTTCGCAACTAGAATCAAACGCGAATCAATCCCTAAGCAACTAAAATCAAACGGGCATCGACCCTAAATTACCAACGCGGAAAAGCAAAAACCGGATGGGGAAATGCTCAAGATTGGAGCACTCACCATCTCCAAAAAAGCGACAGAAGTACGCCGCGGCCTGGACGCAACACCACGCCGCCGATGCCCTCTCGCCGATGCGTCCAAGCTCATCCAGCCCAACTCGAATGCGTCGAATTACATGGCCCGCATCGGACGCGTCGATCCACGCGTCCGCGACGGCGAGGTTGTTACAGGGCTCCCACCCACCAGGAGGAACGCCCCACAGCTTCACGGCGGTCCGCTCGCCGCCGATGAGGCCGATCTAGTGGGGGATTGACGAGGGGTTGAGAGGAAGTGGGCGCGGATGAAGAGAAGAAGGGTTGAGGACGAAGTTGACTTTGAACAGGGGAACGGGGAAGAGGTAGTCGTCTTTTTTTTCTCGCTTGCGCTGCTTCGTCTGAGCCACTCGATCACGATCCGACGACTACGAGAGGGGAGCACCCTGTAAGACTAGAGCGTGCCTAGGCAATAATTAGAAATTGGGGTAAGTTATACTGTTAACTAATTAGGGAAGCTAGCACAGTGCATTCATCTTAAACTTAACAGTTATGGCCTTAATTATATCGACATTATTTGGCGGGAAATTGTACGTAGCGAGTGTTGGCCGGAAATTGCACGCTGCATTGCACCATCGTGGCTCCGCCATCACAAACAATGAAACAAGGTCCGTGGCACATATCTAACAACAGGAAAGTGGAGTGAGATTTAATAATTCTCAGGCGCCCTGATTTCTAGCAATCCACATTATAAAACCTAACTTGGGGGTTAGCTGGTAATCTGATGTTTTTTGCGAAATACTAGTAACCTGATGTTGAAGGGGAACCCACAGAAGAAAATACTAGTCGACCTACCTTTTCCCTTTTCAGGCTGGCAGCCTAGTTTCTTCTATTCAGGTTCTAGGAACATAATTACGTCGAATAAAAACAAACTAATCAAGCATTACTGATGACGATGATGCTTCACTTCCCTGTATTCTCTTTTGCATCCTAATTCCTAACCAACTGTCTGGCACCCTAAATCCCTTTTCATCATTAGCATATTTGTTTTAAGTAGCGGCGTCAACCGACCGACCGATGATGCTGGCAGGTTCTCCAAAATTCAGAAATGCAGCCTTTGTTTTGGTTTCACCTGTAAACCACATTTCTGCGCGTTTTCCATTGCGGCAGGAAGCAAAACTGATGCTTAAACATAGTGTGCAGTTTGGCTAAGCAACATTAGCATCGCGTAACCTTTCACTACCTGGTAATTAGGCTGAAAATAATTTTCAAAATCGGTAGTTTTTTGCCACCTAGCAGAAGCATCAGGATGCAGATATAATTGTGGCTTTAGTTCTCCTGCATCTTGTCCGCATGATCTTTTGTCCTCCCGATTTTGTTCGCTCGCCACATGGTACATTATGTTCTCTCGATCATGCTACAGAGAGATTCAGCATAAGATTGACACTTGCAGAAGTTCAGACAAACAGCATGCATGGAATATATTCTGCAGACATAAAATCTGTAAAACAGTATATAAATATGTCTGGTTTACTGCAGTGGTAGTTAGCACATGATTCCAACCTTTACGGTCTGTTAAAATTATCCAAGGACTTCCCATAAAGATCCAGGAGTGAGTGCAACAAAATGTGGAGGAAAAAGGCCTTTGAATCTTCTGTGCCAGCGAAGCCGGGGATAAAAATAAACGGACAGGCGGACCGAAGCCAATATGTTAATCTTATACTTGTCTACTTCAGTGGACCGTAAGTTGTGGTGTAGTTGTACTATAGTAAGCACTTGTGAATTAGAAAGAATTATTCCTGCTTTACGACAGAGTGTCATATGTCTTCATGCATTTCAAGCTGTTTAGCATATCAAGCTTAGACTCCATTAATATTAGTCCCAGTCGATTGATTTGACACATACTCACCTTGTAAGAACTAAGAACAATAATGCATGCTTTCTGCTGATTGATGAAATTGTTCTGTTCTCACAATGACCGTATAGTTATAACTAAATTAACTAGTTATTATTGAGAGAATTCAATGTAAAATTCATATCTTGCAGTCAAGAGTTATTTGATGGGGAAAAACACAAGCTTTATATACCAAAGGAAAATTTTAGTTTGATGAGATGTATAGGTCGTCAAACTTACGGTATGTTCCATGCTGGCTTGTTGGGAAAAGGATATATAGAACCATCTCTGAGAGCAGCTTGCTCTTATGTACAAGATATTTTCTTTGACAACAGACATGGAACTGAATAAAAGAAGATGGAAAATATAGGGAACACGTATAATTAAGGAATTACTTTACTTATTGTTGATTTACTGAGTAGCTAAATGAGCGATTTACATGCATATCACAAAGTCCCATTGTTCTTTTCCTGTAAACTACCAAGACTGAATCTTATTTCTGGTTGATCGAGAGACGCACAATTTGTAATGGCGTACGTCTTTAATTAGCACCTTGTTTTACGAGAAATGATTAGCCGCAAAATGATTAATCCTACCTAATACAAAGGTTTATTTATCCTTTCGCGCCGATCACAGATTTCATCTGCATTAGAGCAGTATGTATTCCAATGGAACAATATTGCAAGATCTATATTATGTAGGCGTATTTTTTCGATAAAGGATGCTTTATTACTTGTGATAAGCATTACCGCAAAATGATTAATCCTACCTAATACAAAGGTTTATTTATCCTTTCGCGCCGATCACAGATTTCATCTGTATTAGAGCAGTATGTATTCCAATGGATCTATATTGCAAGATCTATATTATGTAGGCGTATAGGACAATTCTTTCATCGCCTAATTTGTGCTGATCGTATGGAGTGCATGCACCGAATCGAGCATTGTCATGTTCCCTCGTACTTAGATGTACGTGTCAAGTACCCACGATAAGTACACACACTTCCCTCGCCGGCATAATTTGTTTACTTGGCATACGTAGTGGGTGCCTTGCAACTGGAAATGATGGCTGTGGATCGTGGTGTTGCATATGGGAGAATGTGGCTGACGCCGCAGCATGGCCGTATTATACGATAGATTCGTATGGCTTGTAGCTAATTCTATAGTTGTACATGGACCGTATTAGGCAAGGTGATCCCCTGGCGTCTTTGCTTTTTAATACTGCAGTTTATGTGTTTTCTAGAATGCTCTTTAAGGGTTGTGAGACAGGTTTAATCAGAGGCTTATGCTCGGATTTTATTCCAAGGAATAGTTTTTTTTTGCGGGTGAAAGGATGATTATATAAAAGCCACGTTCTTACAGAAAGATCCAGCAAAGAAAGGAAAATTACAATGAAGTCCAGCTAGATCTCGAACTCGCCGGAGAACAGGAGCCGTCGGCGGCGGGCGTCTGCCGCAGCTTCTTGCACCTTGGAACGAAGCCTGCCCCATGGCAGCCGGGTAGTCGCCGATCGTCAGCTCCGGGGAGCCTACTGCCTGAGCCGCCGACGAGGACGCGAAGCTTGTAAACACCATCCTCCACTTCTTATTCCGCCAGATCCGTCGCCTAACCAGACCTGGATGAGGGCACGCGAGCAAGAGAAGAGCCCAGCTCGAAGAAACCGAGCGCACAACGCCGGAGATCCGAAGACCGCCGTCGCCAGAGAAGAACGCCGGCATCAAAACCCGCTTCAACAACGCCATCTCCTCCATGACGCCGTCGGCCGGACCTCCATCTAATCCTACGCTATGTACATGCCGGGATCCGCCGATTCCCCACACTCCCGTCGCCGGAGCGACCGCCGGAGAGGAAGGAATCGACGAATCCGCGGCCTGCGAGGTGGATTGATGAAGAAGTTTCAAGAAATCGCCTCCCCTACTGTAGACGCGAGAGGAAACGGTCCAAGGTCTGTCTTATTCCAAGGAATAGTTAGTGTGTGCAATATGTGGATGATACACTCTTGTTCAAGAAAATAATGATAGGGTAGCTATTAATTTTAAATGAATCCTTAATTGATTTGAGAAACTATCTGTGATGCGTATTAATCTATCTATTATATACTAAAAGCAAAATACGGAATTAAAATAGAGACACCACGTTAATCCACATCATTTAAATTATTTTTAATAGTTAGATCTATAACATGCGGCCAGGATTTAATAAAACATTAATCGTTACGTAACTGAACAGAGGTCCGGTTGACACGATTAATTGTGAAAGAAAGCAGCCGTACTAGGCCATATTTCCGTAACAATTATATATCAGAGATGTGCACTCACCTATAGAGTTCGTGAGGTGCACGATAGGTTAAGACTGAACTATTTGCTTTACAACGTGTAATCACAGGATTCTACGTGTTCTGTTCCAATAGATCTACATTTTTTTATTGTGACAGCTATACATCCGACTCTAGAGAATCCAAATGTGTTACGATAGCCAACATGCAAAGAAACATCTTTGAGACATTGGATGCTAGAGGCTCGGGGCATGTACAACTTGGAAGTCACCACAGGCGCCTCGCTGTCGACGGGAACGTCGCCTCCCACTGAATGAATATTCCGCTTTGAGACACACAGATGTCAAACCTGTGGTTTGAACTCTGGTGGGCTGGGGATACAACCACCCTCCTAACCACCCAACCTCAGGTTGGTTCTCTACATGTATTTATTGTGACAACTATACACGCGACTCTAGAGAATTCAAATGTGTTACGAACTTACGATAGTGAACATGCAAAGAAACATCAAGACATCAGCATGCTAGAGGCTCGGGGCATGTACAACTCGGATGAATACAGCAAGCTATGCATGCACTCTAAAAAAAAGCAGAAGCCATGCATGCTCTAAATTTATGAGAAAGTGTCTTCCATTGTTCACGCACTCAGGCAAGAATTGAAAATTGACCTTGCTTTCCAACCGTATAATGTTTTGTTTCCTCAAAAGTCGGCAATCCATTCTTGCAAGGAGAATGCTAGGAACTCATGAATATTATTATGCATCTATAATCAATGAGCTCGAGATTTTTTTGCTTGGATTGGGGTAATATACATGGTAGAAAAATGGCCTTCCGTCCACCATTAGTCGCCAAAATATAGGAACCGCGACTAATGGGGTCTTTAGTCATGATTCTGGTGGCGAAGCGACTAAAAGCCCACGCGCTGGCCAGTGGTGGACGGGATGGGCTTTAGTCGCGGTTGGCCGAAGGCCTTTAGTCGCGGTTGGCAGGCCAACCGGGACTAAAGGCCCATCCCTATAAAAGGGCCTCAGCACAGCACTTAGCCATTTGGTGCCACTTCTCTTCACAAGCTTCACAAGGGGTGTAGGTTTGCTTTTGGTTCCTCCTTATGCACACAAGGTGTTTGATAAAAATGCCCCAAGAGCATGAAACAAACATGATATGAAGTGTTGGAGCCACACTTGAGCTTCCTTATTTATTTTTTCCTCCTCGATCGCGGTTAGCAACTTGAACCTTTCATGTGTCATTGATAAAATATGCATGTGTGTAGTTTATTATTTAATTTATATTGTTTGTAGCTAGTTAGTTTAACAAATGTATGATGGTTAATTATATATTTTATATTATAATAATGCAGATGAATCGGCAATGGATGTACGGTAACCGACTCTCCGGCGAGTTCACTACGGGTTTGAAAGATTTCCTCGTAGTGGCTAATGCGAACAAGCAGGGGGTTTTGTTATCTGTCCATGTGTTAACTGTAAGAATCAGAAGGGTTACTCTTCCTCAAGAGATGTTCACATGCACCTGCTTCGGCACGGTTTCATGCCAAGCTATAATTGTTGGACCAAGCATGGAGAAAGAGGGGTTATAATGGAAGAAGATGAAGAAGGGGATGATTTCATCGATGAAAGCTATCTTGCTCATTTCGGTGATACTTTCATGGAGGATGCTGAAGGTGAAGGGGAAGGTGAAGGGGAAGGTGAAGAAGAGGCACGTGATGAGCCCGTTGATGATCTTGGTCAGACCATTGCTGATGCACGGAGACGCTGCGAAACTGAAAAGGAGAGGGAGAATTTGGATCGCATGTTAGAGGATCACAGAAAGGCTGTACCCCGATGATGGTCTGAAAAAGCTGGCTGGCTGATTTGCTGAAATGGAAGGCACAGGCAGGTGTAGCTGACTCGGCATTTGAAAACTTGCTGAAAATGTTGAAGAATATGTTTCCAAAGAATAACGAGTTGCCCAGTACGTACGAAGCAAGAAGGTTGTCTGCCCTCTAGGTTTAGAGGTTAAAGATACATGCATGCATCACGACTGCATCCTCTACGCGGTGAATACGAGAATTTGAATGAATGCCCGGTATGCACTGCATTGCGTTATAAGATCAGGCGATGACCCGGTGACGATGTTGAGGGCCAGAAACCCAGGAAGAGGGTTCCCATAAGGTGATGTGGTATGCTCCTATAATACCACGGTTGAAACGTCTGTTCAGGAACAAAGAGCATGCCAAGTTGTTGCGATGGCACAAAGAGGACCGTAAGTCGGACGGGAGTTGAGACACCCCGCAGATGGAACGCAATGGAGAAAGATCGATAGAGAGTTCAAAGATTTTGCAGCTGACGCAAGGAACATAAGATTTGGTCTAAGTACGAGATGGCATGAATCCTTTTGGCGAGCAGAGCTCCAGCCATAGCACCTGGCCCGTGACTCTATGCATCTACAACCTTCCTCCTTGGTTGTGCATGAAGCGGAAGTTCATTATGATGTCAGTGCTCATCCAAGGTCCGAAGCAACCCGGCAACGACATCGATGTGTACCTAAGGCCATTAGTTGATGAACTTTTACAGCTGTGGGGCAGACCTGGTGTCCGTGTGTGGGATGAGCACAAAGAAGAGGAATTTGACCTACGAGCGTTGCTTTTCGTAACCATCAACGATTGGCCTGCTCTTAGTAACCTTTCGGGACTGTCAAATAAGGGATACAATGCATGCACGCACTGCTTACATGAGACTGAAAGTGTACATTTGCCAAATTGTAAGAAGAACGTGTACCTTGGGCATCGTCAATTTCTTCCGAAAATTCATCCCGTAAGAAAGAAAGGCAAGCATTACAACGGCAAGGCAGATCACCGGCCGAAGCCTGCGAACGCACTGGTGCTGAGGTATTTGATATGGTCAAGGATTTGAAAGTCATCTTTGGAAAGGGTCCGGCGGACAATCGTTCGAAGGAGCTGAGGCACGCAGCCATGTGGAAGAAGAAATCTATATTCTGGGAGCTAGAATATTGGAAAGTCCTAGAAGTCCGCTCTGCAATCGACGATGCACGTTACGAAGAATATTTGCGTGAACCTCCTAAGCTTCTTGGGCGTGTATGGGAAGACAAATGATACAAAGGAAGCACGGCAGGACCAGCAACGTTTGAAAGACCCTGATACCGGCATCCGGAATGGTTTCAAGGTCGTGCAGCTACGCTCGACCAAAGAAGAGAAGGTCATCGTTTTTGAATGCCTGAGCAGTATGAAGGTCCCGTCTGGATTCTCGTCCAATATAAAGGGAATAATAAACATGGCGGAGAAAAAGTTCCAAAACCTGAAGTCTCACGACTGCCACGTGATTATGACGCAATTCCGATTGCTTTGAGGGGGCTCCTGCCGGAAAAATGTTCGAGTAGCCATTGTGAAGCTATGTGCATTCCTCAATGCAATCTCTCGAAGGTAATCAATCCAGAAGTTCTAACGGTTCTGAACGATGTGGTCCAATGTCTTGTCGGTTTCGAGTTGGTGTTCCCGCATCCTTCTTCAACATTATGACGCACCTCCTGTTTCACCTAGTCGAAGAGATTTCCATTCTCGGTCCTGTATTTCTACACAATATGTTCCCCTTCGAGAGGTTCATGGGAATATTAAAGAAATATGTTAAACCGTGGCCAGAAGGAAGCATCGCCAAGGGCTATGGAAATGAGGAGGTAATTGAGTTTTGTGTTGACTTTGTTCACGACCTTAAGCCGATTGGTCTTCCTCGATCGCGGCACGAGGGGAGACTAAGTGGAAAAGGCACGATCGGAAGGAAATCAACGATATGTATGGACGGCCATTCTATGAAGCACACCACACAGTTCGACCAATTCCAGCTTGGTGGCTCCATTTTGAGAAACACAAGAATATTTTACGCTCGGACAACCGGGGAAGCCTGAATCCTGGATTAGGAAGGCCCCATGGAGACTTTCGGCAGTTGGTTGAGAAAACATTTAATGAATGACAATAAGGTTGTAGATCAGCTGTACATGTTGGCCAAGACACCATCTTCGACTATAACGACTTTCCAAGGGTACGAGATAAATGGGAATACATTTTACACGATCGCAAGAAAAAGAGCACCAACCAAAATAGTGGTGTCCGCTTTGATGCAGCAACCGAGAATGGGCAAAAGGTCACATATTATGGTTACATAGAGGAGATATGGGAACTTGACTATGGACCCTCCTTTAGGTCCCTTTGTTCCGGTGCAAATGGTTCAAGCTAACAGGAGGTGGGGTAAAGGTGGACCAGCAATACGGAATGACAATGGTGGATTTCAACAATCTTGGTTACCTTGATGAACCATTCGTCCTAGCGAAAGATGTCGCTCAGGTTTTCTATGTGAAGGACATGAGTAGCAAACCGAGGAAACGGAAAGATAAGAAAGATCGGTACATCATGCGATGATCAAAGCGCCACATTGTTCTTTCGGGAAAAGAAACATCGTGGGAGTGGAGGACAAGACAGACATGTCGAGAAGATTATAATATGTTTGGTGAAATTCCGCCATTCAAAGTGAACACCGACCCAAGCATTAAGTTAAATGATGAGGATGCTCCATGGATACGGCCCAATCGTAAGCAAGCAGGGACACAAGGAAGAAATGATGTAATAATTTATTGTACCAAACTTTGTTGAATGGATCATGTGAATTATATTATCCGTGATGTGTTCTGGTGTCCATTTTTGAATGATTCGATTGATTCGAGATAGCACTGATGATACATGAAATTTGAAGTGATTTAGTCATACTCCTGCCTAGGCGTATAATATGCATACTCGTAGTCTTCATAGTCGCCGCCGTTGTACTGGTAGTCGTCGCCTTCTAAGTTGCCGCCGTCGTCGTCGCTGCTGTCGTCGTCGTGTCGGCGCTCGTGGCTCGAAGGGGAGGTAGCGCGGCGGGATATCGCCGGCCGTGATGTAGTCCATGGCCGCTCTGCGAGTCGCCGTACCACCATAGCCGACCCGGCCTCGTGGAAGTTCCCCGGAGGCAGACCGTCCTCCCATACCTAGCGACGCCCTCTCACGCCGATTGATGAAGAAGGCGTCCCAAGTATGCTGGTTATCGGGATGCCGGATTCATCCGCTGCTCCGGCGTGAGGTCGAGGTAGTAGTGGTTCGTGATGGCCGCCGGCGCGCAGTACCCTGAGGACGGGAGGGACCGGCACGCCGCCGGCGCTTAGGCTCCACCGGCGGGGCGCGGTAGCCGGTGGGCAAGGGTAGTTCGGCGCAAAGCTCCTCCACCTGCTGGTAGGTTAGAGTGGGTGCGGTGGAAGCCATGAGAGATTGATGAGAGATTGTAGAGATGTCATAATGCTGGCCAAGAGGCTACATATATGTAGTGACAAATGGCGGGAAAAATGGGAGCGGGAAGACAAGAGGCGGGAAGAAAGTGGCGGGAAGAAAGAGCGGGAAGAAAGTGGCGGGAAGAAAGTGGCGGGAAGAAAGAGGCGGGAAAAGAAGCGGCGGGAAGGAGAAGATATGGGAAGACAGAGGTGGCGGGAAGAACTGGTGAAGCGGCGAGGAAGACAGATGAGGGAAGAAATTGGTTTTTCTGATTTTTTGTTATACTATTTGTATTTTTAACATTTTGAATTGAATTAGTTTTATTTTCTGATTTTTTTGATATATTATTTGTATTTTTAACATTTTGAATTGAATTAGTTTTATTTTTCTGAATTTTCTGATATATTATTTGTATTTTATGATTTTGAAATGAATTATTTTTATTTTTCTGAATTTTTTGATATATTATTTGTATTTTATGATTTTGAAATGAATTAGTTTTATTTTTTGGAATTTATTGATATATTATTTGTATTTTAAACATTTTGAATTGAATTAGTTTTATTTTTCTGATTTTTTGATATATTATTTGTATTTTATGATTTTGAAATGAATTAGTTTTATTTTTCTGAGTTTTTCTGTATTTTTAAAATTTTGAAAAACAAAAAGTAATTTGAAAAATACCTTTAGTCGCGGTTATCGCCAACCGCGACTAAAGTCTGTCGTGAGGAAAAGAAAACCCGAAAAAAGCCTTTAGTCGCGGTTGGTCGGCCAGCGCGACTAAAGGGTACCCTTTGTCGCGGGTCGCCTCCCGCGACTAAAGGGGGGCTATAAATACTCCGCGTGAACCGTCGCCTCCATGTCTTCTCGCATCGATCTTCTCCGGTGCGCCTCTCTGCCGAGCCGTCAGGCTGCCTCCTCCGTCTTGCCTCTCGCTCCATAGCCGTCGCCGACGTCGTCGCCGCCCTCTCGTCGCGCCATCTCCCGCCGCGCCGCTGCGTCGCGCGCGCGTTGATACGTCTCCGACGTATCGATAATTTCTTATGTTCCATGCCACATTATTGATGTTATCTACATGTTTTATGCACACTTTATGTCATATTCGTGCATTTTGGAACTAACCTATTAACAAGATGCGAAGTGCCAGTTCCTGTTTTGCTGTTTTTGGTTTCAGAAATCCTAGTAAAGAAATATTCTCGGAATTGGACGAAATCAACGCCAGTTCCTATTTTGCCCGGAAGCATCAGAACACCCGAGAGCCACCAGGGAGGGGGCACAGGCCCACCAAACCCTAGGCCGGCGCGGCCAGGGGGGGCCGCGCCCAGGGGCGGAGCTGGAGAGAACCTGTCCCTGATGCACACCTAAGCTTGAAGCCTTTTTTACTTATATTTCTGCCTCCCTGATGCACGTTTCGATGCCTAACCTGATGCACTACCTCTAATTTAGCTCATAAGTAGTAGTAAAAAAAATCTTACCCTGATACATGTGCATCAGGGTCAACACAAGCAGATCCGCCCCTGCCCGCGCCACCCTATGGTGTGGGCACCCCTTCGACCCTCCTGCGCCGCCTCTTCGCCTATTTAAAGCCTCCGTCGCGAAAACCCTGATGCGTTGGACGAAACCCACAAAACCTTCGAGCCGCCATCGTAAGCAAGATCGGGGGACGAGTCTCTGTTCGGCACCGGCCGGGAAGTGCCCCGGAAGGCTTCTCCATCGAGACCGCTGCCATCTCCACCGCCATCTTCATCATCCTGCTCCCATGAGGAGGGAGTAGTTCTCCATCAAGGCTCGGGGCTGTACCGGTAGCTATGTGGTTCATCTCTCTCCTATGTACTTCAATACAATAATCTCATGAGCTGCCTTACATGATTGAGATTCATATGATGATGCTTGTAATCTAGATGTCGTTATGCTAGTCAAGTGAATTTTACTTATGTGATCTCGGAGACTCCTTGTCCCACGTGTGTAAAGGTGACAGTGTGTGCACCGTGTGGGTCTCTTAGGCTATATTTCACAGAATACTTATTCACTGATGAATGGCATAGTGAGGTGCTTATTTATATCTCTTTATGATTGCAATGTATTTTGTATCACAATTTATCTATGTGCTACTCTAGCAATGTTATTAAAGTAGTTTTATTCCTCCTACACGGTGTAATGGTGACAGTGTGTGCATCCGTGTTAGTACTTGGTTTATGCTATGATCATGATCTCTTGTAGATTGCGAAGTTAACTATTGCTATGATAGTATTGATGTGATCTATTCCTCCTACATATGCATGAAGGTGACAGTATGCATGCTATGTTAGTACTTGGTTTAGTCGAATTGATCTTTCATGCACTCTAAGGTTACTTAAATATGAACATTGAATTGTGGAGCTTGTTAACCTCGGCATTGAGGTTCGTGTAATCCTACGCAATGTGTTCATCATCCAACAAGAGTGTAGAGTATGCATTTATCTATTCTGTTATGTGATCAATGTTGAGAGTGTCCACTAGTGAAAGTCTAATCCCTAGGCCTTGTTCCTAAATACTGCTGCGCATTACTTTTGTTTCTTGTTTCTGTTACTATTGCTACTACAACCATCAACTACACCCGACAAGCTATTTTCGGCACCGTTACTCGCTCATATATATTCATACCACCTGTATTTCACTATCTCTTCCGAACTAGTGCACCTATTATGTGTGTTGGGGACACAAGAGACTTCTTACTTTGTGGTTGCGGGGTTGCATGAGAGGGATATCTTTGACCTCTTCCTCACAGGTTCGATAAACCTTGGGTGATCCACTTAAGGGAAAACTTGCTGCTGTTCTACAAACCTCTGCTCTTGGAGGCCCAACACTCTACAGGAAAAGGAGGGGGAGTAGACATCAAGCTATTTTCGGCGCCGCCGGGGAGGAAAGGTAAAAGGTACTCACACTCCGGATCTCGGCTACTAAGCTATTTTCTGTAAGTACTCGAAGCTATTTCCTTTAGATCCGCAATTGCAACTTTTTGTTTCTTGTTTACACTAGTTTGGCATAATGGACAAGAATGATCTTCTTATTCTATTTCCTGATTTAAAACATGGATTGTTTGATGCGAAAATTAAAAAACCTATGGAATCTTATTTGCATGCTGGTAGTAATATTAGTATGAACGCTTTGAACACCATTGTTGATAATAATAGAAAGTTCTAAGCTTGGGGAAGCTGGTTTGCATGATATTTTTAGTCCCCCAAGCATTGAGGAGAAAATTTTCTTTGATGATATTTTGCCTCCCATATATGATGATTATAATGATAGTGGTCTTTTGGTGCCACCTACTATGGAGAGTAAATTTTGTTGTGATTATACTATGCCTCCAACACTTGATGAGAATAATAATGATAGCTACTTTGTTGAATTTGCCCCCATAACAACTAATAAAATTTATTATGCTTATGTGGAGAGTAATAATTTTATGCATGAGACTCATGATAAGAATGCTTTATGTGATAGTTATATTGTTGAGTTTGCTCATGATACTACTGAAAGTTATTATGAGAGAGGAAAATATGGTTGTAGAAATTTTCATGTTACTAAAACACCTCTTTATGTGCTGAAATTTTTGAAGCTATACTTGTTTTATCTTCCTATGCTTGTTACTTTGCTCTTCATGAACTTGTTTATTTACAAGATTCCTATGCATAGGAAGCACGTTAGACTTAAATGTGTTTTGAATTTGCCTCTTGATGCTCTCTTTTGCTTCAAATACTATTTCTTGCAAGTGCATCATTAAAACTGAGCCCATCTTAATGGCTATAAAGAAGAACTTCTTGGGAGATAACCCATGTGTTATTTTGCTACAGTACTTTGTTTTATATTTGTGTCTTGAAGTTGTTTACTACTGTAGCAACCTCTCCTTATCTTAGTTTTGTGTTTTGTTGTGCCAAGTAAAGTCTTTGATAGTAAAGTCAATACTAGATTTGGATTACTGCGCAGAAACTGTTTTCTTGCTGTCACGAATCTTGGCCTAATTCTCTGTAGGTAACTCAGAAAATTATGCCAATTTACGTGAGTGATCCTCAGATATGTACGCAACTTTCATTCAATTTGGACATTTTCATCTGAGCAAGTCTGGTGCCATTTTAAAATTCGTCTTTACGGACTGTTCTGTTTTGACAGATTCTGCCTTTTATTTCGCATTGCCTCTTTTGCTATGTTGGATGAATTTCTTTGTTCCATTACCTTCCAGTAGCTTTGGGCAATGTCCAGAAGTGTTAAGAATGATTGTGTCACCTCTGAACATGTGAGTTTTTGATTATGCACTAACCCTCTAATGAGTTTGTTTCGAGTTTGGTGTGGAGGAAGTTTTCAAGGGTCAAGAGAGGAGGATGATATATTATGATCAAGGAGAGTGAAAGCTCTAAGCTTGGGGATACCCGGTAGTTCACCCCTGCATATATCAAGAAGACTCAAGCGTCTAAGCTTGGGATGCCCAAGGCATCCTCCTTCATCGACAACATTATCAGGTTCCTCCCTGAAACTATATTTTTATTCCATCACATCTTATGTGCTTTGCTTGGAGCGTCGGTTTGTTTTTGTTTTTGTTTTGTTTGAATAAAATGGATCTAGCATTCACTTTGTGGGAGAGAGACACGCTCCGCTGTAGCATATGGACAAGTATATCCTTAGTTTCTACTCATAGTATTCATGGCGAAGTTTCTTCTTCGTTAAATTGTTATATGGTTGGAATTGGAAATGATACATGTAGTAATTGCTATAAATGTCTTGGGTAATGTGATACTTGGCAATTGTTGTGCTCATGTTTAAGCTCTTGCATCATATACTTTGCACCCATTAATGAAGAAACACCTAGAGCTTGCTAATTTGGTTTGCATATTTGGTTTCTCTAAGGTCTAGATAATTTCTAGTATTGCGTTTGAACAACAAGGAAGACTGTGTAGAGTCTTATAATGTTTACAATATGTCTTTTATGTGAGTTTTGCTGCACCGGTTCATCCTTGTGTTTGTTTCAAATAAGCCTTGCTAGCCTAAACCTTGTATCGAGAGGGAATACTTCTCATGCATCCAAAATACTTGAGCCAACCACTATGCCATTTGTGTCCACCATACCTACCTACTACATGGTATTTCTCCGCCATTCCAAAGTAAATTGCTTGAGTGCTACCTTTAAAATTCCATCATTCACCTTTGCAATATATAGCTCATGGGACAAATAGCTTAAAAACTATTGTGGTATTGAATATGTAATTATGCACTTTATCTCTTATTAAGTTGCTTGTTGTGCGATAACCATGTTCCCGGGACGCCATCAACTCTTTGTTGAATTTCATGTGAGTTGCTATGCATGTTCGTCTTGTGCGAAGTAAGAGAGATCTACCACCTTATGGTTAAGCATGCATATTGTTAGAGAAGAACATTGGGCCGCTAACTAAAGCCATGACCCATGGTGGAAGTTTTTTTGGACAAATATCCTCAATCTCATATGAGAAAATTATTAATTGTTGTTACATGCTTATGCATAAAAGAGGAGTCCATTATCTGTTGTCTATGTTGTCCGGTATGGATGTCTAAGTTGAGAATAATCAATAGCGAGAAATCCAATGCGAGCTTTCTCCTTAGACCTTTGTACAGGCGGCATAGAGGTACCCCTTTGTGACACTTGGTTAAAACATGTGCATTGCGATGATCCAGTAGTCCAAGCTAATTAGGACAAGGTGCGGGCACTATTAGTATACTATGCATGAGGCTTGCAACTTGTAAGATATAATTTACATGATACATATACTTTATTACTACCGTTGACAAAATTGTTTCATGTTTTCAAAATCAAAGCTCTAGCACAAATATAGCAATCGATGCTTTTCCTCTATGGAGGACCATTCTTTTACTTTCAATGTTGAGTCAGTTCACTATTCTCTCTCAAGAAGCAAACACTTGTGTGAACTGTGCATTGATTACTACATATTTGCTTATTGCACTTATTATATTACTCTATGTTGACAATATCCATGAGATATACATGTTACAAGTTGAAAGCAACCGCTGAAACTTCATCTTCCTTTGTGTTGCTTCAATGCCTCTACTTTGAATTATTGCTTTATGAGTTAACTTTTATGCAAGACTTATTGAAGCTTGTCTTGAAGTACTATTCATGAAAAGTCTTTGCTGTATGATTCACTTGTTTACTCATGTCATATACATTGTTTTGATCGCTGCATTCATTACATATGTTTACAAATAGTATGATCAAGTTCATGATGGCATGTCACTCCAGAAATTATCTTTGTTATCGTTTACCTGCTCGGGACGAGCAGAAACTAAGCTTGGGGATGCTGATACGTCTCCGACGTATCGATAATTTCTTATGTTCCATGCCACATTATTGATGTTATCTACATGTTTTATGCACACTTTATGTCATATTCGTGCATTTTTGGAACTAACCTATTAACAAGATGCCGAAGTGCAGTTCTGTTTTCTGCTGTTTTTGGTTTGAAATCCTAGTAAAGAAATATTCTCGGAATTGGACGAAATCAACGCCCAGGTTCCTATTTTGCCCGAAGCATCCAGAACACCCGAGAGCCACCAGGGAGGGGGCACAGGCCCACCAAACCCTAGGCCGGCGCGGCCAGGGGGGCGCGCGCCACCCTATGGTGTGGGCACCCCTTTGATGTCTACTTCCCCCTCCTTTTCCTGTAGACAGTGTTGGGCCTCCAAGAGCAGAGGTTTGTAGAACAGCAGCAAGTTTCCCTTAAGTGGATCACCCAAGGTTTATCGAACTCGGGGAGGAAGAGGTCAAAGATATCCCTCTCATGCAACCACCAACCACAAAGCAAGAAGTCTCTTGTGTCCCCAACACACCAAATAGGTGCACTAGTTCGACGAAGAGATAGTGAAATACAGGTGGTATGAATAAGTATGAGCAGTAGCAACGGTGCGGAAAATAGCTTGCTGGCGTGTAGTTGATGGTGGTAGTTGATGGTGGTAGTATTGCGACGTAGTAACGCAGTAAAACAGTAAACAGCGGTAGTAACTGGTATTTAGGAACAAGGCCTAGGGATTACACTTTCACTAGTGGACACTCTCAACATTGATCACATAAGAATAGATAAATGCATACTCTACACTCTTGTTGGATGATGAACACATTGCGTAGGATTACACGAACCCTCAATGCCGGGTTAACAAGCTCCACAATTTGTTCATATTTTAGTAACCTTGTAGTGTAAGATAGATCCATGATTAAACCAAGTACTAACATAGCATGCACTTGTCACCTTCATGCATATGTAGGAGGAATAGATCACATCAATTTTATCATAGCAATAGTTAACTTCGCAATCTACAAGAGATCATGATCATAGCATAAACCAAGTACTAACACGGTGCACACACTGTCACCTTTACACACGTGCAGGAGGAATAGGACTACTTTAATAACATTGCTAGAGTAGCACATAGATGAATAGTGATACAAAACTCATATGAATCTCAATCATGTAAAGCAGCTCATGAGATTATTGTATTGAGGTACATGGAAGAGAGATGAACCACATAGCTACCGGTACAGCCCGAGCCTCGATGGAGAACTACTCTCCTCCTCATGGGAGCAAGCGGTGGTGAAGATGGCGATGGAGATGGCAGCGGTGTCGATGGAGAAGCCTTAGGGGCACTTCCCCGCTCCGGCGGCGTGCCGAACAGACTCCTGTCCCCGGATCTTGGCCTCGCGATGGCGGCGGCTGAAGGTTTCGTGGTTTTCGTCGAACGCCTGGTTTTCGATCAGGGGCTTTATATAGGCGAAGAGGCGGCGCAGAGGGTCGAAGGGCGACGACACCATAGGGCGGCGCGGCCGGGCTTTGGCGCGCCGGGCCTA
Source organism: Lolium multiflorum (assembly GCA_030979885.1). Classification (NCBI taxonomy): domain Eukaryota; kingdom Viridiplantae; phylum Streptophyta; class Magnoliopsida; order Poales; family Poaceae; genus Lolium; species Lolium multiflorum. The sequence goes on along the minus strand of CM061748.1, from coordinate 310,812,511 downwards.
GGGTGCAGGGCCATGCCCCCCCTCTGGTCCTTCCGGGTGTTCGGATGCTTCGGTGAAAATAGGAACTTGGGCGTTGATTTCGTCCGATTCGAGAATATTTCGTTACTAGGATTTCTGAAACCAAAAACAGCGAAAAACAGGAACTGGCACTTCGGCATCTTGTTAATAGGTTAGTTCCAGAAAATGCACGAATATGACATAAAGTGTGCATAAAACATGTGATAACATCAATAATGTGGCATGGAACATAAGAAATTATCGATACGTCGAGACGTATCAGCATCCCCAAGCTTAGTTCTGCTCGTCCCGGCGGGTAAAACGATAACACAGATAATTTCGGAGTGACATGCCATCATAAACTTGATCATACTATTTGTAAAGCATATGTAGTGAATGCAGCGATCAAAACAATGGTAATGACATGAGTAAACAACTGAATCATAAAGCAAAGACTTTTCATGAATAGCACTTCAAGACAAGCATCAATAAGTCTTGCATAAGAGTTAACTCATAAAGCAATAATTCAAAGTAAAGGCATTGAAGCAACACAAAAGAAGATTAAGTTTCAGCGTTGCTTTCAACTTGTAACATGTATATCTCATGGATATTGTCAACATAGAGTAACATAATAAGTGCAATAAGCAAGTATGTAGGAATCAATGCACAGTTCACACAAGTGTTTGCTTCTTGAGGTGGAGAGAAATAGGTGAACTGACTCAACATTGAAAAGTAGAAGAATGGTCCTCCATAGAGGAAAAGCATCGATTGCTATATTTGTGCTAGAGCTTTTATTTTGAAAACATAAAGAGAGCATAAAAATAAAGTTTTGAGAGGTGTTTGTTGTTGTCAACGAATGGTAGCGGGTACTCTAACCCCCTTGCCAGACAAACCTTCAAAGAGCGCTCCCATTTTATTTTATTTTGGGTGGCACTCCTTCCAACCTTTCTTTCATAAACCATGGCTAACGAATCCTCGGGTGCCTGCCAACAATCTCATACCATGAAGGAGTGCCTTTTTATTTTAGTTTTATTATGATGACACTCCTCCCAACCTTTGCTTACACAAGCCATGGCTAACCGAATCCTTCGGGTGCCGTCCAACAATCACATACCATGGAGGAGTGTCTATTTTTGTTAATTAATTTGGGACTGGGAATCCCATTGCCAGCTCTTTTTGCAAAATTATTGGATAAGCGGATGAAGCCACTAGTCCATTGGTGAAAGTTGCCCAACAAGATTGAAGATAAACACCACATCCTCATGAGCTATAAAACATTGACACAAATCAGAGGTGATAAATTTTGAATTGTTTAAAGGTAGCACTCAAGCAATTTACTTTGGAATGGCGGAGAAATACCATGTAGTAGGTAGGTATGGTGGACACAAATAGCATAGTGTTGTTTGGCTCAAGGATTTGGATGCATGAGAAGTATTCCCTCTCGATACAAGGTTTAGGCTAGCAAGGCTTATTTGAAACAAACACAAGGATGAACCGGTGCAGCAAAACTCACATAAAAGACATATTGAAAACATTATAAGACTCTACACCGTCTTCCTTGTTGTTCAAACTCAATACTAGAAATTATCTAGACCTTAGAGAAACCAAATATGCAAACCAAATTTTAGCATGCTCTATGTATTTCTTCATTAATGGGTGCAAAGCATATGATGCAAGAGCTTAATCATGAGCACAACAATTGCCAAGTATCACATTACCCAAGACATTAATAGCAATTACTACATGTATCATTTTCCAATTCCAACCATATAACAATTTAACGAAGAAGAAACTTCGCCATGAATACTATGAGTAGAAACCAAGGACATACTTGTCCATATGCTACAGCGGAGCGTCTCTCTCCCATAAAGTGAATGCTAGGATCCATTTTATTCAAACAAAACAAAAAACAAAAACAAACCGACGCTCCAAGAAAAAGCACATAAGATGTGATGGAATAAAAATATAGTTTCAGGGGAGGAACCTGATAATGTTGTCGATGAAGAAGGGGATGCCTTGGGCATCCCCAAGACGCTTGAGTCTTCTTGATATATGCAGGGGTGAACCACCGGTGCATCCCCAAGCTTAGAGCTTTCACTCTCCTTGATCATGTTGCATCATACTCCTCTCTTGATCCTTGAAAACTTCCTCCACACCAAACTCGAAACAACTCATTAGAGGGTTAGTGCACAATATAAATTGACATATTCAGAGGTGACACAATCATTCTAACACTTCTGGACATTGCATAATGCTACTGGACATTAATGGATCAAAGAAATTCATCCAACATAGCGAAAGAGGCAATGCAAAATAAAAGGCAGAATCTGTCAAAACAAAACAGTTCGTATTGACGAATTTTAAAATGGCACCAGACTTGCTCAAATGAAAATGCTCAAATTGAATGAAAGTTGCGTACATATCTGAGGATCATGCACGTAAATTGGCTTAATTTTCTGAGCTACCTACAGGGAGGTAGACCCAGATTCGTGACAGCAAAGAAATCTGGAACTGCGCAGTAATCCAAATCTAGTACTTACTTTACTATCAAAGACTTTACTTGGCACAACAAACACAAAACTAAGATAAGGAGAGGTTGCTACAGTAGTAAACAACTTCCAAGACACAAATATAAAACAAAGTACTGTAGCAAAATAACACATGGGTTATCTCCCAAGAAGTTCTTTCTTTATAGCCATTAAGATGGGCTCAGCAGTTTTAATGATGCACTCGCAAGAAATAGTATTTGAAGCAAAAAGAGAGCATCAAAAGGCAAGTATGAAACAAATTTAAGCCTAACATGCTTCCTATGCATAGGAATCTTGTAAATAAACAAGTTCAAGAAGCATAATGCAACAAGCATAGAAAGATAAAACAAGTATAGCTTCAAAAATTTCAGCACATAGAGAGGTGTTTTAGTAACATGAAAATTTCTACAACCATATTTTCCTCTCTCATAATAACTTTCAGTAGCAACATGAGCAAACTCAACAATATAACTATCACATAAAGCATTCTTATCATGAGTCTCATGCATAAAATTATTACTCTCCACATAAGCATAATCAATTTTATTAGTAATAGTGGGAGCAAATTCAACAAAGTAGCTATCATTATTATTCTCATCAAGTGTTGGAGGCATAGTATAATCACAACAAAATTTACTCTCCATAGTAGGTGGCACCAAAAGACCACTATCATTATAATCATCATAAATAGGAGGCAAAGTATCATCAAAGAAAATTTTCTCCTCAATGCTTGGGGGACTAAAAATATCATGCTCATCAAAGCCAGCTTCCCCAAGCTTAGAATTTTCCATATCATTAGCAACAATGGTGTTCAAAGCGTTCATACTAATATCATTGCTACTAGCATGCAAATAAGATTCCATGGGTTTTTTAATTTTCGCATTAAACCATTCATGTCTTGACTCAGGAAATAGAATAAAAAGCTCACAGATGTTGTCCATTATGCCTTACTAGTGTAAACAAGAAACAAAAAGATGCAATTGCAGGATCTAAAGGAAATAGCTTCGAGCACAAACACAATGGCGCCAGAAAAGTACGTTACCTGGAACCGGAGTATGAGTGCCTTTTACCTTTCCTCCCCGGCAAAGGCGCCAAAAGTGCTTGATGTCTACTTCCCCCTCCTTTTGTAGAACAGTGTTGGGCCTCCAAGAGCGAGAGGTTTGTAGAAGCGACAGTTTCCTTAAGTGGATCACCCAAGGTTTATCGAACTCGGGAGGAAGAGGTCAAAGATATCCCTCTCATGCAACCCTGCAACCACAAAGCAAGAAGTCTCTTGTGTCCCCAACACACCAAATAGGTGCACTAGTTCGAAGAGATAGTGAAATACAGGTGGTATGAATAAGTATGAGAGTAACGGTGCCGAGAAAATAGCTTGTTGGCGTGTAGTTGATGGTGGTAGTTGATGGTGGTAGTATTGCAAAGTAGTAACGCAGTAAAACAATAAACAAGCTAGTAACTCGGCAGTATTTAGGAACAAGGCCTAGGGATTACACTTTCACTAGTGGACACTCTCAACATTGATCACATAACAGAATAGATAAATGCATACTCTACACTCTTGTTTGATGATGAACACATTGCGTAGGATTACACGAACCCTCAATGGGAGTTAACAAGCTCCAATTGATGTTCATATTTTAGTAACCTTGTAGTGTAAGATAGATCAACAGATTAAACCAAGTACTAACATAGCATGCACACCGTCACCTTCATGCATATGTAGGAGGAATAGATCACATCAATTTTATCATAGCAATAGTTAACTTCGCAATCTACAAGAGATCATGATCATAGCATAAACCAAGTACTAACACGGTGCACACTGTCACCTTTACACACGTGCAGGAGGAATAGGACTACTTTAATAACATTGCTAGAGTAGCACATAGATGAATAGTGATACAAAACTCATATGAATCTCAATCATGTAAAGCAGCTCATGAGATTATTGTATTGAGGTACATGGAAGAGAGATGAACCACATAGCTACCGGTACAGCCCGAGCCTCGATGGAGAACTACTCCCTCCTCATGGGAGCGGCAGCGGTGATGAAGATGGCGATGGAGATGGCAGCGTGTCGATGGAGAAGCCTTCCGGGGCACTTCCCGTTCCGACGCGTCCGGAGAGACTGTCCCCGGATCTTGGCCTCGCGATGGCGGCGGCTCGGAAGGTTTCTGTGGTTTTCGTCGAACGCCTCGGGTTTTCGATCCGGGGCTTTATATAGGCGAAGAGGCGGCGCAGAGGGTCGGGGCGACGACACCATAGGCGGCGCGGCAGGGCCCTGGGCCGCGCCGGCCTGGGGTCTGGGGCCGTGCCCCCTCTGGTCCTTCCGGGTGTTCGGATGCTTCCGGTGAAAATAGGAACTTGGGCGTTGATTTCGTCCGATTCCGAGAATATTTCGTTACTAGGATTTCTGAAACCAAAAACAGCAGAAAATGGGAACTTCGGCATCTTGTTAATAGGTTAGTTCAGAAAATGCACGAATATGACATAAAGTGTGCATAAAACATGTAGATAACATCAATAATGTGGCATGGAACATAAGAAATTATCGATACGTGGAGACGTATCACTTCGACCCTCCCGCCCGCCTCTTCGCCTATTTAAAGCCTCCGTCGCGAAAACCCCGATCGTTGAATGAAACCCACGTAAACCTTCCGAGCCACGCCATCGCGAATCCAAGATCCGGGGACAGGAGTCTCTTTCGGCACGCCGCCGGAAGGGAAGTGCCCCGGAAGGCTTCTTCATCGACACCACTGCCATCTCCACCGCCATCTTCATCACCGCTGCTCCCATGAGGAGGAGTAGTTCTCCATCAAGGCTCGGGGCTGTACCTATGTGGTTCATCTTTCTCCTACGTACTTCAATACAATAATCTCATGAGCTGCCTTACATGATTGAGATTCATGTGATGATGCTTGTAATCTAGATGTCGTTATGCTAGTCAAGTGAATTTTACTTATGTGATCTCCGGAGACTCCTTGTCCCACGTGTGTAAAGGTGACAGTGTGTGCACCGTGTGGGTCTCTTAGGCTATATTTCACAGAATACTTATTCACCGATGAATGGCATAGTGAGGTGCTTATTTATATCTCTTTATGATTGCAATGTATTTGTATCACAATTTATCTATGTGCTACTCTAGCAATGTTATTAAAGTAGTTTTATTCCTCCTACACGGTGTAATGGTGACAGTGTGTGCATCCGTGTTAGTACTTGGTTTATGCTATGATCATGATCTCTTGTAGATTGCGTTAACTATTGCTATGATAGTATTGATGTGATCTATTCCTCCTACATATGCATGAAGGTGACAGTGTGCATGCTATGTTAGTACTTGGTTTAGTCGAATTGATCTTTCATGCACTCTAAGGTTACTTAAATATGAACATTGAATTGTGGATCTTGTTAACTCCGGCATTGAGGGTTCGTGTAATCCTACGCAATGTGTTCATCATCCAACAAGAGTGTAGAGTATGCATTTATCTATTCTGTTATGTGATCAATGTTGAGAGTGTCCACTAGTGAAAGTCTAATCCCTAGGCCTTGTTCCTAAATACCGTGCTGCACTTTTGCTTGTTTACTGTTTTACTGTGTTACTATGCTGCAATACTACCACCATCAACTACACGCCAGCAAGCTATTTTCTGGCACCGTTGCTACTGCTCATATATATTCATACCACCCGTATTTCACTATCTCTTCGCCGAACTAGTGCACCTATTAGGTGTGTTGGGGACACAAGAGACTTCTTGCTTTGTGGTTGCGGGGTTGCATGAGAGGGATATCTTTGACCTCTTCCTCCCTGAGTTCGATAAACCTTGGGTGATCCACTTAAGGGAAAACCTCTGCTCTTGGAGGCCCAACACTGTCTACAGGAAAAGGAGGGGGAAGTAGACATCACGCGTCGCGCGCGCCGGCCCCTTGTCGTCACCGGCGCCGCCGCTCGCAGAGAGAGAGAGGAGAGGGAGGCTCTGCTCGCCGGCGCGCCGCTCGCGTGAGAGAGAGAGGCCGGCGGCCGCTCGCGTGAGAGAGAGAGGCCGGCGGCCGCCGCGTGTGGCCACGCGTGAGAGAGAGAGGGGATCGAGGAGCGCAGATCCGATCCCCTGCCTTTTTTTTTCTTTGTTTTTTAGTTTTTGTTCTTGTTAGTTTTGAAATTAAAAATAACTGAAATTTGAGTTTAAAGTTTGTGTAAAAGAAGAACTACAATTTGACTTAAAAAACAAATAATTGAGACTTAAAATTTTGTCTCAAAAAGAACTACAAATTTGACTTAAAGAAGATTGTGTAAAAAAACTAAAATTTGACTTAAAAAAACTAAAAATTGACTTAAAATTTTTGTCTCAAAAAAGAACTAAATTTTGACTTAAAAAACTAAAAAAAACTAAAATTTGACTTAAACACTGGGACACGCGGACCCGCCGTTTCGCCACCGCCACCACCGCCCTTTCGCCACCGGTTCGCCACCGCCACCGGTCTCTCGGTCACGCGGTCACGCTGCGAGGTCGATCGTCCGCATATAACACGCGTCCCCCCTCTCTCGCCTCCCTCGTCGCCCTCTCTCTTTATATGTAGAAGAGATGTGATAATGCATATACACAATTAATTTGTTTTTACTACATGTTTTCAGGACTGACATATGGCGGACGATAGAGCTGACCCTATTATGGACAACTATGATCCGGACGCTGAAGACCATATGTTCGGCATCATAAACGGCGATATTCTATATGTGCCGACCGGACAAGAAGAAGATGATATCTCTTCTTATCTGAACCTTGACGGTGAAGATGAAGGGCGCCGTCAGCAAGATGATGCCGAAGAAACGTCGATAAACGATCTTCAATTGGAAGTACCAACCACCTCCGGCGCCGAGGTATATATATACATTGATCCTCTGGTGATACAAACTAACTGATTTGAATAAATATGTGTGTACTAATGCGCGCAACTCTCTTTCTTATTTTAGCCCTCGGCCGGATCATCGAAACAATCGAGTACGTCGTCAAAGCGTGGCGCAACCAAGACGCTGAAACAAGGAGAAATATATACCATCGAGGTTGTCGACAGTGCAACCGGCAAGCCGCTGGAGCCCGAGAAGAACGCCACCAAGTTTATCAACCAATGCGGAGCCGTTGTTAGAGACAACGTCTCGATCACCGTCCAGGAGTGGAATGAGCCAAAGAAGCCACGTATTGGTTTCACTTTTGTCGAGAAGAGAACAAAAAAAGATTGCTTGCAAAAGCTTATGGAACATGTCGTCCTACCTCCGGAATACCACAAATTCGATGAGGAGGGTAACAAGATTGAGGAAAACAAGAAGAGGAGGAAGCTACTCAAACAGTTCGCTCTTCAAAAGATGGCCAATGCATTCCGGAAATTCAAGCAAAATCTAGCCCGTGACTATTGATACGTCTCCGACGTATCGATAATTTCTTATGTTCCATGCCACATTATTGATGTTATCTACATGTTTTATGCACACTTTATGTCATATTCGTGCATTTTCTGGAACTAACCTATTAACAAGATGCCGAAGTGCCGTTCTTGTTTTCTGTTTTTGGTTTCAGAAATCCTAGTAACGAAATATTCTCGAATTGGACGAAATCAACGCCCAGGGTCCTATTTGCCACGAAGCTTCCAGAAGACCGAAGAGTCAACGAAGTGGGGCCACGAGGTGGCCAAACCCTAGGGCGGCGCGGCCTGGCCCTTGGCCGCGCCGACCTGTGGTGTGGGGCCCTCGTGCCCCCTCCTGACTTGCCCTTCCGCCTACTTAAAGCCTCCGTCGCGAAACCCCCAGTACCGAGAGCCACGATACGGAAAACCTTACTGAGACGCCGCCGCCGCCGATCCCATCTCGGGGATCCAGGAGATCGCCTCCGGCACCCTGCCGGAGAGGGGATTCATCTCCCGGAGGACTCTACGCCGCCATGGTCGCCTCCGGAGTGATGTGTGAGTAGTCTACCCCTGGACTATGGGTCCATAGCAGTAGCTAGATGGTTGTCTTCTCCCCATTGTGCTATCATTGTCGGATCTTGTGAGCTGCCTAACATGATCAAGATCATCTATCTGTAATTCTATATGTTGCGTTTGTTGGGATCCGATGAATAGAGAATACTTGTTATGTTGATTATCAAAGTTATGTCTATGTGTTGTTTATGATCTTGCATGCTCTCAGTTATTAGTAGATGCTCTGGCCAAGTAGATGCTTGTAACTCCTAGAGGGAGTATTTATGCTCGATAGTGGGTTCATGCATTGACACTGGGACGAGTGAAGAAAGTTCTAAGGTTGTGTTTGTCTTGTTGCCACTAGGGATAAAACATTGATGCTATGTCTAAGGATGTAGTTGTTGATTACATTACGCACCATACTTAATGCAATTGTCTGTTGCTTTGCAACTTAATACTGGAGGGGATTCGGATGATAACCTGAAGGTGGACTTTTTAGGCATAGATGCAGTTGGATGGCGGTCTATGTACTTTGTCGTAATGCCCAATTAAATCTCACTATACTCATCATAATATGTATGTGCATGGTCATGCCCTCTTTATTTGTCAATTGCCCAACTGTAATTTGTTCACCCAACATGCTGTTTATCTTATGGGAGAGACACCTCTAGTGAACTGTGGACCCCGGTCCAATTCTCTATACTGAAATACAATCTACTGCAATACTATTCTCTTTTTCGCAAACAATCATCTTCCACACAATACGGTTAATCCTTTGTTACGCAAGCCGGTGAGATTGACAACCTCACTGTTTCGTTGGGGCAAGTACTTTGGTGTGTTGTGCGGGTTCCACGTTGGCGCCGGAATCTCTGGTGTTGCGCCGCACTACATCCCGCCGCCATCAACCTTCAACGTGCTTCTTGACTCCTCTTGGTTCGATTAAACCTTGGTTTCTTACTGAGGAAACTTGCCGCTGTGCGCATCACACCTTCCTCTTGGGGTTCCCAACGGACGTGTCAACTGCACGCATCAACTATGTCAACCATAACAAGACTCCGGATTTCAAAGGACAATATGAGAAACTGAAACATGATTGGCCAGAATTTGTGAAGCAAAAGAAATCGGAGCAGTTCCTTGAACTATCAAAAAAAATAAGGAAAATGCGGCTAAGAAGGAGTACAATCATATTATGGGCCAGGAGGGTATCGCCTTTGGGAGCCTAGGTGGAGAAGATGGAGAACGAGCTGAGGGCGCGAGGAATCCGTCCAGGTACGGAGGGATGGGACCCAAGTGCCAAAAGCTGGTGGTACGGGCATGGGGGATCGCTGAACCCAGAGACAGGGGAGTGTGTTTACCGGGGCAAAATAATTAAACCCAAAAGCTTATTGAGGCAATGAGGGATGCTCAAGAGGGGAAGATCAAGTTCAACGAGAGAACGACGCGCCGACAAAAGCCCTCGGGAATCCTGAACACGGAGGACGTGTACGAGGCATGGGGCCCATTCCGTGGAAAATAGGGTTCCCCGAACGATGACCCGTACGGTTACGGAAGCCGTAAGAGAAATGGATCGGGATGCAGATGTTGTGGCGCGTTGGTATCGGAAATGGATGTGATGAAGAAAACCGTGAGTGTACTAGTAGCCGAAAGAGATGCAGCTCGGGCGCAGCATGAAGATCATCCAATGGATCTCGGAAGCCAGCACCAGAGAAGAAGCAGCGTGGCTTCCATGGAGGCCCCACCGGCTGGTGCACCGACGATCGAAATTACTGCACCGGAGCCTCGGTGGTCGAAATTACTGCAGACCTCCTCGCTACCCCGTGGACGATATAAAGGAGATGAAAGAATGTCATCTGCATTATCCTATCGGGAACATGTCCATGAAGGTAGCCATCGGCAGTGCTTTACCATGTTTACCTGGAGCACTCCACCACAACAACCCCATTCAAGATGGCTATGCTCGTGTCACGGTGGAGGACATAGTCCAAGGGTTTGAGGACCTGGACATTGACATTGCTACACCTGAAGGGGCGAGAAGACTTGGAGATGTCAAGCGCCACTTCATTCTATGGCAAAGAAGTTTATCAAGTTTCAGCGAGGCGCCAACAAGTCCACCCCCCTACGGTGGTGGTGGTGGCGGTGGCGGTGGCGGTGGTGGTGGTGGTGCTTCACCTACCTCTTCCGTCAGCCGACCCCCCAATTCACCTCGGGTGGCGGACGCCGCCCCCCGGTCCTCGTCCGGCGGGTGATCAGACCGCCCCCAATCCACCTCCGGCGAAGAAGCAGAAGCAGTCCTGGGTTACTAACCCGGACCCTTATGTACCTAGAACCACAAAGATACCAGAGCCATCACTGAAGCCTCTCATCCCGAGACCTTGGGAACTTAGTGTCGAGGAAAATGCAGCGTCCGTGGCTGCTCAGCATGAGAAATGGAAGGCGGACTGCAAGAAGAAAAGAGAGGGCGAGCCCAAGCAAGTATTTTCTGAGAAGGAAAAGAGCTGGGCTAAGTCATTTTTGAACACACCATTGATGCGTGTAGTTGACACGTCCGTTGGGAACCCCAAGAGGAAGGTGTGATGCGCACAGCGGCAAGTTTCCCTCAGTAAGAAACCAAGGTTTAATCGAACCAGTAGGAGTCAAGAAGCACGTTGAAGGTTGATGGCGGCGGGATGTAGTGCGGCGCAACACCAGATTCCGGCGCCAACGTGGAACCTGCACAACACAACCAAAGTACTTTGCCCCAACGAAACGGTGAGGTTGTCAATCTCACCGGCTTGCTGTAACAAAGGATTAACCGTATTGTGTGGAAGATGATTGTTTGCAGAAAATAGTAGAACAAGTATTGCAGTAGATTGTATTTCAGTATAGAGAATTGGACCGGGGTCCACAGTTCACTAGAGGTGTCTCCCATAAGATAAACAGCATGTTGGGTGAATAAATTACAGTTGGCAATTGACAAATAAAGAGGGCATGACCATGCACATACATATCATGATGAGTATAGTGAGATTTAATTGGGCATTACGACAAAGTACATAGACCGCCATCCAACCGCATCTATGCCTAAAAAGTCCACCTTCAGGTTATCATCCGAACCCCCTCCAGTATTAAGTTGCAAAGCAACAGACAATTGCATTAAGTATGGTGCGTAATGTAATCAACAACTACATCCTTAGACATAGCATCAATGTTTTATCCCTAGTGGCAACAACACAACACAACCTTAGAACTTTTGTCACGTCCCAGGTGTCAATGCGGGCATGAACCCACTATCGAGCATAAATACTCCCTCTTGGAGTTAGAAGCATCTACTTGGCCAGAGCATCTACTAGTAACGGAGAGCATGCAAGATCATAAACAACACAGATATAACTTTGATAATCAACATAACAAGTATTCTCTATTCATCGGATCCCAACAAACGCAACATATAGAATTACAGATAGATGATCTTGATCATGTTAGGCAGCTCACAAGATCCGACAATGAAGCACAATGGGGAGAAGACAACCATCTAGCTACAGCTATGGACCCATAGTCCAGGGGTAGACTACTCACACATCACTCCGGAGCGACCATGGCGGCGTAGAGTCCTCCGGGAGATGAATCCCCTCTCGGCAGGGTGCGGAGCTCCTGGATCCCGAGATGGGATCGCGGCGGTGGCGTCTCGTAATGTTTTCCGTATCGTGGCTCTCGTGCGGGGTTTCAACGGAGGCTATAAGTAGGCGGAAGGGCAGGTCAAGAGGCGGCACGAGGCCCCACACCACGCGGCCAGGGGGGGCGCGCGCCTAGGGTGTGGCCCCCTCGTGGCCCCTCTTCGCCTCCTCTTCGGACTTCGAAGCTTCGTGGCAAAATAGGACCCTGGGCGTTGATTTCGTCAATTCCGAGAATATTTCGTTACTAGGATTTCTGAAACCAAAAACAGCAAAACAGCAAGCGGCACTTCGGCATCTTGTTAATAGGTTAGTTCCAGAAAATGCACGAATATGACATAAAGTGTGCATAAAACATGTAGATAACATCAATAATGTGGCATGGAACATAAGAAATTATCGATACGTCGGAGACGTATCAGCATCCCCAAGCTTAGTTCTGCTCGTCCCGAGCAGGTAAAACGATAACACAGATAATTCTGGAGTGACATGCCATCATAATCTTGATCATACTATTTGTAAAGCATATGTAGTGAATGCAGCGATCAAAACAATGTATAAGACATGAGTAAACAAGTGAATCATAAAGCAAAGACTTTTCATGAATAGCACTTCAAGACAAGCATCAATAAGTCTTGCATAAGAGTTAACTCATAAAGCAATAATTCAAAGTAAAGGTATTGAAGCAACACAAAAGAAGATTTAGTTTCAGCGGTTGCTTTCAACTTATAACATGTATATCTCATGGATATTGTCAACATAGAGTAATATAACAAGTGCAATATGCAAATATGTAGGAATCAATGCATAGTTCACACAAGTATTTGCTTCTTGAGGTGGAGAGAAATAGGTGAACTGACTCAACAATAAAGTAAAAGAATGGTCCTCCATAGAGGAAAAGCATCGATTGCTATATTTGTGCTAGAGCTTTTATTTTAAAAACATGAAACAATTTTGTCAACGGTAGTAATAAAGCATATGTATCATGTAAATTATATCTTACAAGTTGCAAGCCTCATGCATAGTATACTAATAGTGCTCGCACCTTGTCCTAATTAGCTTGGACTACGGATCATCACAATGCACATGTTTTAACCAAGTGTCACAAAGGGGTACCTCTATGCCGCCTGTACAAAGGTCTAAGGAGAAAACTCGCATTAGATTTCTCGCTATTGATTATTCTTCAACTTAGACATCCATACCGGGACAACATAGACAACAGATAATGGACTCCTCTTTTATGCATAAGCATGTAACAACAATTAATAATTTTCTCATTTGAGATTGAGGATATATGTCCAAAACTGAAACTTCCACCATGGATCATGGCTTTAGTTAGCGGCCCAATGTTCTTCTCTAACAATATGCATGCTTAACCATAAGGTGGTAGATCGCTCTTACTTCAGACAAGACGAACATGCATAGCAACTCACATGAAATTCAACAAAGAGTAGTTGATGGCGTCCCCAGAAAACATGGTTATCGCACAACAAGCAACTTAATAAGAGATAAAGTGCATAAGTACATATTCAATACCACAATAGTTTTTAAGCTATTTGTCCCATGAGCTATATATTGTAAAGGTGAATGATGGAATTTTAAAGGTAGCACTCAAGCAATTTACTTTGGAATGGCGAAGAAATACCATGTAGTAGGTAGGTATGGTGGACACAAATGGCATAGTGGTTGGCTCAAGTATTTTGGATGCATGAGAAGTATTCCCTCTCGATACAAGGTTTAGGCTAGCAAGGCTTATATGAAACAAACACAAGGATGAACCGGTGCAGCAAAACTCACATAAAAGACATATTGTAAATATTATAAGACTCTACACCGTCTTCCTTGTTGTTCAAACTCAATACTAGAAATTATCTAGACCTTAGAGAAACCAAATATGCAAACCAAATTTTAGCATGCTCTATGTATTTCTTCATTAATGGGTGCAAAGCATATGATGCAAGAGCTTAAACATGAGCACAACAATTGCCAAGTATCACATTACCCAAGACATTTATAGCAATTACTACATGTATCATTTTCCAATTCCAACCATATAACAATTTAACGAAGAAGAAACTTCGCCATGAATATTATGAGTAGAAACTAAGGACATACTTGTCCATATGCTACAGCGGAGCGTGTCTCTCTCCATAAAGTGAATGCTAGGATCCATTTTATTCAAACAAAACAAAAAACAAAAACAAACCGACGCTCCAAGCAAAGCACATAAGATGTGATGGAATAAAAATATAGTTTCGGGGAGGAACCTGATAATGTTGTCGATGAAGAAGGGGATGCCTTGGGCATCCCCAAGCTTAGATGCTTGAGTCTTCTTAGAATATGCAGGGGTGAACCACCGGGGCATCCCCAAGCTTAGAGCTTTCACTCTCCTTGATCATGTTGCATCATACTCCTCTCTTGATCCTTGAAAACTTCCTCCACACCAAACTCGAAACAACTCATTAGAGGGTTAGTGCACAATAAAAATTAACATGTTCAGAGGTGACACAATTATTCTTAACACTTCTGGACATTGCATAATGCTACTGGACATTGGTGGATCAAAGAAATTCATCCAACATAGCAAAAGAGGCAATGCGAAATAAAAGGCAGAATCTGTCAAAACAGAACAGTTCGTATTGACGAATTTTAAAATGGCACCAGACTTGCTCAAATGAAAATGCTCAAATTGAATGAAAGTTGCGTACATATCTGAGGATCATGCACGTAAATTGGCTTAATTTTCTGGGGTACCTACAGGGAGGTAGACCCAGATTCGTGACAGCAAAGAAATCTGAAACTGCGCAGTAATCCAAATCTAGTACTTACTTTTCTATCAAAGACTTTACTTGGCACAACAAAACACTAAACTAAGATAAGGAGAGGTTGCTACAGTAGTAAACAACTTCCAAGACACAAAATAAAAATAAAGTACTGTAGGTAAAAACATGGGTTGTCTCCCATAAGCGCTTTTCTTTACGCCTTTCAGCTAGGCGCAGAAAGTGTGTATCAAGTATTATCAAGAGACGAAGTGTCAACATCATAATTTGTTCTCATAATAGAATCAAAAGGTAACTTCATTCTCTTTCTAGGGAAGTGTTCCATACCTTTCTTGAGAGGAAATTGATATTTTATATTACCTTCCTTCATATCAATAGTAGCACCAACAGTTTGAAGAAAAGGTCTTCCCAATATGATGGGACAAGATGCATTGCATTCAATATCCAAGACAACAAAATCAACGGGGACAAGGTTATTGTTAACGGTAATGCAAACATTATCAACTTTCCCCAAAGGTTTCTTTGTAGAATGATCAGCAAGATTAACATCCAAAAAACAATTTTTCAGTGGTGGCAAGTCAAGCATATTATAAATTTTCTTAGGCATAACAGAAATACTTGCACCAAGATCACATAATGATAGGCTCCGGAATAACCTCCGGAAGACGCTTAGTCCAGAAGCTCGCTTCCGACCACTTCAAGAGGAACTAGCTGGATGGTTCGCGAGGGAAGTCATCGATCCTAGATGAGAACACTATGTAGAGGACGTAGAACTTCATATGCACTAAATTATGGATGGAAACTTGTTCAAAATTGTATATGGTCATCCGATATTGAATATATATTGTATATTCCTCTTGAATTCTTTTTGGTTCTAATTTCAAATTTGTTTGAAATTGTACATTCATATGCATGTATGTAGTACCGTAGAATATGTGAAACTCCTTCAAAATTAAAACCCAAAAAAAATAAAACAATACAAATTAAAAAGAAACCAGATTTAGGGGGAGGGGGGGCTAAACCTAAACCCTGCGGAGGCCTTTAGTCGCGGTTGGCGAAGAACCGCGACTAAAGGTCCTCCCTGACGCCGCCTGCCGCCCACGTGGACGGGCCTTTAGTCGGTTCGTAAGGAACCGCGACTAAAGGGGGCCCCTTTAGTCGCCTAATTGGTCGCGGTTGCGCAACCGCGACTAATGGCAGTTGCGAACCGCGACTAAAGGCTATTTTTCTACCAGTGATCCATAGTACATGCATCCAAGTATGGAAGTATTCTCACCATCCGCGGTAATAAAAAAGAATGTGAGACATAAGCATCATGTTTCTTTCTCGGTAGCAAAAACATACAAGTGGGCATGGCCAGATTTTGGAAATATCGGCTAAAATGACATCCGATATTTGTCAAACGAATTTATAAATTTGTCCTTTTTTTGGAATACATTAAATTTGAGATAATTATGTGAATACCAGTGGGCACAGTAAATCCATTTTTTGGAAATAGCGGCCAAAATACCGCCCAATATTTGTTAAAATAATTTATAAATACGTTCAAAATTTGTCAAAATTCTTTAAATTTGAGCTAATTATGTGAATACCGGTAAATTTTGTCCAGTATTACTTTTTCCGGTGGTACCCGGTAAAACCGGTTTTCGGGGCAATTTCTAAAATCTCGCTGAGAAAAGAAAAAAAAAACCAGATCATCATTGAGAGCAAATAGATGGTGCATATATATTACGTGGTTTTATGAATACTGTGTGCACTGATGATAAGCTAGGAAAGTTGAGATGTGCTGATGATTTTGTCAACCTAATCGATTGTAGTCATGTCACATGACAAAACAGACATATCTGTGAACGAGAATGTATGACGTATAGATTTAAGAGTTGGCTTAGAGTAAAATAAAACATGTAAAGTAGAAGACACTGTAAAATGCACGCAACTGACATATCTTCTTTGAAAATAAAGATATATAACAGATTACTATGACATGATTTTGAAAATAATATCATCACAATTTTTGAAAATACTCAAGGTATACCAAGATATCTATATCTATCTATACCTAATAATAAAGGGGCTAACGTTTCCGTGGTTTGGTCCGCAAATTTACGCCTTCGTCCGACCGCTAGGCGCTTTCGTCCGTTACTTTTCTTGTGTCGTCGCCTTGATTTGTGTTGTAGCTCGTCCGGAAACCGATCTTCCTTTGGCAATGCTTCCGTGCGTCGTCTGGAAACCGGCAGCGTTAAAAACATGATTGCTGTAGTGGACCCGGCCAGGTGTAAAACCAATGATGATCGCTACAGAACATGCACGACCATGCAACAATAGAAAAGCGGAACGAGTTGTTACCGAACTCCACGATTCTTTCCAAATCGAATCGCCTGCTCGCCAATAAATAAAATCTACCATATATAGTCCCTCTCCTCCCTGGATGATTCCTACATAAACCCTGTAAAAAGACGAACGAAATAAACCGCAACACATCGCCCGGAATTCGTTCGCCACCGAATCTTGAAATCGAGATTTCCGTCGGCAAGGGAAGCCTGGATCGACGGTTCGCCCTCTGCAAGCCTCCGACGCACTAAACAGTAGGACAGGCACAGGCGCACAAGCAACAGCACCGCTTAGAGCAACTCGAGTCGCCGCTCGCCGGAGTGGCCGTCTGCCAAACTCTCGATCACGCGTGAGCCGGAGCTTCTATATATCATCAAGATCGAGTCGGAGGACCTTGAATTGAGCTGAGCACCGGGAGATGAAGCACTACGAGCTGGCTGGTGCCGTGCGAGGGGCATGAGGTTGGCCGGCGTGGAGACCAGGTGGACTGGCGTGATGAGGCGCTTGGCTAAATCGATGTGGCCATGCTCCAGACCCAAGAACACAACGACGCGTATGCCCTCGCGCGTGGCTGGGCCACGGTGATGGATCGGTCGGGCGATCTTGGGAGACACGCGCGGGGCAATCAATTTTCTTGTGGTTGTGGGTTTCGGCTAGAAGCAAGTCCACATAAGCAAGCAGTTCAATCTCTACGTCAAGCTAGCCAACTTTGCACATCAAACAGGCATGTCGCTCGGCGGCTGCAGGACAGACATCATCCATGTTCAGTTTAGTCTGAAGATGCGTTTGAAGAACTAAATTTCTGTACAATTTCAGGTACAGATCAGCTATATGTACATTCCGCTGGACACCACGGTCGTTGTGCAGTTTGGTTTGAAGGTTGCTCTGTGTTCAGGAGGTTTATGTAAGTACGTACATAACTGCTGCTTCTCCATAGATAATTTAACGACATGTTCAGTGTTTGGCCGTGCGTCGCGCTACAAAGGACAATAAAAACTGCTCGATCTCAGTCGGAGCCCTTTCTATGACCTTGACAACATTACATCTTCTTGCTTAAATAACAGATACAAATCCGGGCAAAGTCACCAACTCTGATCAATATAATTAGATCAAATACATATTCCTAATTATTAAGGATTTTATTTATTAGTGGGTACATCTGAATAATTTGTGTTGTGTGTTGTACTCGGGGGCGCACTGATAATGGGGCAGAATTTGTCTTTTCCTTTTGGGAAAACACTTGAGATTTTATTCCATGAACATAGGGTTACAATCAGCTAGCAATAGCTATGCTATAACATCTAAAAATTAATGTACTAAAAATGTGGTACCACCTCCGAAAATTAATGTACCAAACATGTGGTACCACCCCAGTTTTACCGAAATTTGCTAGACTATGAGGCACCCTATTTTGGTTGTGCTAACATTTTTTATATCTAAAAGTTTGTCCTAATCCTACATCGAACTTAACCAAATTTGATGGGGCTGCGAAGGCCTAGGCTGCGCTTTCATTGGAGTGTACCATTGTGCATCTTCTTAATGAAGACTTTTCACTATCCCGTCGCAACGCACGGGCACTTTTGCTAGTTTATATTAAATAAATGTCTAACTTCCAGCTTCTAGAATGTATGCATGTCTATAAATGTAATGTCTTTTTTTAACAACGTAAGGGGATGAGAGGAACAAGAAACGAATTTGAATTTATTGGCATAACTTTGAACTGCGAAAAAATAATTTTGATGTATTAACTTTATTCCAGAGATCGTTTAAAACTTCAAATGGTTTTACCGGAAAGATGTAGGGGAGTTCCCTACTCCCTACAATATTTGTTTGTCAAATAATGGGGACCAAAGTTACCAACCATGAAGACTTGAATTTAGGTTGTTTAGTTATACATCTACTCACCTGAACATGAGCTAGGCACATTTCTAAATACTAAAATTGTCTCATAGACACCCGAAAATAGTCACAAAGTTTCATAATATTTTAATATAAACTTTTATGATCATATAAGTTCATTCACAGGAAAATTTATCTATATTAAAAATAAGAAAACGAGGCTACAAAATTCCATAGTAAATCAGACCACATAAATTAATCTGGAAGACCTAGCAGCCTTAGTTTAGTTCATCCCGGCTGATCTTCATAGTTTACAAAATACATCCGACAATAGCTATGGTAGACGTTTTATTTTGTTACCATGCAACTATTCATATTGTGATCAAGTAATATCATATCCAAATCTATCATACCCTAATTCCAACTTAGTTTCACTATGTGTTTAGATATAATTACCATCAAGCTAACACGAGAGATAGGGAATCTAATTAATACTCACAATGGATAAAGAATCGAAGTTTTAATACCCAATGATAGCATGAATATACATTAAATCAAAAATTTATTTCAAAAACATTCAAGGAAGTAAAGATGATGCCCTCGCATTTGTGAGGGCCACTGTGCTAGTTATATACTAAAAGCATAATACGGGACTCTAAAATAGAGACACCATGTTAATCCACATAGCCTAAAAATATATGATCAATTGATCTTAATATTCATGGTTGAGATTAAAAATAAAAGGTGTTACGTACACATAACATAATTGACACGTTAGACGTACAGTTTCCTTTTACAAATCTTACTTTGGTGGGACCAGACCATATTGAAAACCCTGGTACAAGTGGTTAACGTACAATTCCGTTTTACGGATCTTACTTTGTGGGACCAGGCCATATTGTAAACCATGGTATAAATGGATTGACCGACGATTTAGATTATGGACTAACAAGCCATATCTGAAACCACGGTACACATGAATTGACCAACGACATTGATTGTGGATGAATAGATCTCTTATGGTGTCAGAGAAAAAAATGGAAAAAATAGCAGTGATGGAATATATGATGGATTAGCAGGACTTACGTACCTTACATTGTTATAGAGTAAAGCGCAATGGAAAAATTAGCACGTCCCAGTGCTTTTAGGTGTTTTTTTTAGTGCAACCACATATTTTATTAAAAAAAATTAGGTCATATGAGAAAATAAATGTGCAAACTGAAAGACAGATCATGAGAAAACATTTATTCTGACAAATTTGCAAAAGAACTATCCCTAGAATTTCCTACACTCATTGAAGGCATCGGTCATCACCAAATTCCAATATCGCCTATAAGCACGTTGGAAGAGACGCTAAGCCTCCACCATTGACAGATCCAAAAGAGCGTCGTTCGTCAACGAGGTTTTGTGAGTCGATGAACAGACCTGCTGCGAGCAACGACGAACATATCGTTGTGGCATGTCGACCAGGGAACGTCCCCGTGCTCACGATCCACCGCATCCAGATCGGCGAAGTTCAGGAATAATGACAAATCCACCACCTCCGGAGAAACATCCTCGCTCCAGAGAATCCACCTCGCCTGGCCCCAACACCACCGTGGATAACGACGAACGATAGCGATCGACACACAAAGATACAGATCTTGCTAGATAAGAAGAAAGGAAGGAAGACCAAATCGCCGATTTGAAGGACGGACGGTCACACAATACCATCAACTCGGGGACGCCACCACGAGGGGCGGTGCCGGTGTAGGAGTAGAGTTAAGGATTATTTATTCGCCTGGTCGCCACTCCCACCACCACAACAACGCACCACAATAAGCAAATCATAACCCTAAAAACTAGACTACAAGGGAGGAACGAGCCCCCCACCCTCCTATCGTCGAAGCGATAAATAGAGGGAGAGGGGGCCAACACCTTAATCGGTGGAGATTGGATTTCAAGGGAGTTGGTTCACTGCCCCCCACCTAGGAGTAGAGGACGAGGCAAAACGTTTCGCCCGCCTAGGAGAAGAGGACGAAGCAAAACGTTTCCCGCGACCAACGACTTGCGTAAACAGCCAGGTGACGTGTATTTTAGGTTGGCTTAGGTGCAAAGAAATAAGCATGTGCTTTAGGTATTCCTACATTTCTTTATATAGCTATTTAAATATAACAAGGCGGCGCCCTTGCATTTGCGAGGGCCACTGTGCTAGTTATCACAAAAGTAGGTTGATTGGCAGAAACATGGAACATGTATACATACTCCTTTTTTTTTGTCATTTTTCAATGGGTGAAGGGAAATTCCCGGTTAAATATTTAGGGCTCCCTTTGCATTTTGAGAAATTAAAGATCAAGACTGGATTCTTGTGGATCAGTTCATGACACTGCTGAGAAAGCTCAAGTCGCCACTGGAACTGAAGCCGGACTAATCTCTCAACCTTTCAGTTGGATTGTATCTCTTTTGCTTTGTGTTGCCGCGTTGCTGAAAACTCTTCTAGCTTAGTGGCAGTTGGGCGGTTTTGAGTGGTCTCGCTACGGCGCACCCTTTCCCCCGGCAAAAAAAACTTGCAGAACTGAAGTTTATCTTCCTTCTGTTTTAGTTCCCGTTAAGGATTTCTATACAATACTATGGTTTCATTTTTCAATGGAAAATAAAGGCTTCTGCGGAAATGCCAAACGGAACCTGGGTACACGCGCACCCAGTTATGAGAAATTCCAAAAAATGCTATTTAAAAGTTTTAGAAAATGTGAAGTAAAATTTTGCATGTACATATTATGTTGATACTTACTCGTGTGTGTTTTCACGAAAAAATATGATTGTATGTGGCCTACACAAAAATGACAAAATGCCCAAAATGAAACTAGTGAATAGGAATTGTACTATTCACAGGGATAGAAATTTGCATTTTGTGTAAAAAAATTATCCCCAAAACTTGTGTGCGAACAGAAAATGACTGGATGCACAAACAAAATTTTATTTATGAATTTTTTGACAATTTTAAAATTTTATTTTATGTATTTCTCACAATACATTCATATGCTCCGCCCTATGAGCCAAAACACCACAGTTGTGTTCCATGTTGCCTTGTTAGAACAGTATAAAAGAACATAGAAAATAATGGGCATATAACTGAGGAATTACTTTCCTAGCTTGTTGTTGATTGGTTGTGTAGAAAAATAAGCGGTTGACATGCACAGCACAAAGTCCCCCATTGTTCCTTTGCTGAAACTACCACGACCAAATCGGGTTGTGGCTGAAGTTGAACAAAATGCGTGATTAGCTTAGAGAGATGCAAAATTTGATATGGGGTACGTTCTTTAACTAGCACCTTGTTCGATGAAAAATAATTAGCTCCGAAATGATTAATCCTACCTGCTGATACAAGGGTTTATTTATCCTTTCGCACCGATCAGAGATTCCATCTGCATTAGAGAAGTGTAGCTGCGAATGGAACAATATTGCAAGAAGACCTATATTGCAGGCGTATAGGACAATGCTTTGATCGTATGATTTGCGCCGATCATACGGAGTGCATGCACCAAATCGAGCTTTGTCGTGTGCCCTCTCGTACGTAGATGCTCTACGTGTCAAGTACCCAAGCTAAGTACGCACTGAGGTCGCCGGTACGATTTGTTTACTTAGCATACTTAGTGGGCGCGTTACAATTGGAAATGATGGGGGTGTATCGTGGTGTACTGGTGTGGCATATGGGAGCATGTGGCTGACGCCGCAGCATGGCCGTATTATACACGATAGATTCGTATGGCTTGTAGCTAATTTGATAGTTGTACAACACTGAAGGAATTAAGCGGCCCCTTTTCAGATTAGCTGTTTAGCACAAGGAGCATGCAGCAACTTAGGGTCGTCCTCTCAAATCTAATCTAGTCTAATCCAAGAAAAGCAGGCAGTACTAGTTGGAAGTACTTGGTAGTCCACGGTTAGTACAACTAAGCACCAGAAAGGACGATCGATGCATGCGTCTGCCCCACCCATGTATACATCATTGAAAGTAGTATATGTATTTTAGACTTATGTATTTAGCAGCATAAGAATAAGACCTGGTCTCTACATGTAATGATGTAATCGTGTTGATGATGTGATCTCGAACCTGAAATTAGGACGCACAAATTTCGGTTGAAACAGCCGCTCCAGTCCACTGCCATCGTATATGATTGCTCCCGTCGCCGGAGATTCTGGGGGCCGGCCGGGGCTACGCATATGCATGTGCGACGGCCCGAAGCAGTGACACGTACATACATCGGTCGAGGTCATGGCGCTCCCGTAGCTCAGACGTCGTTGCACGAGCGGATGCTGGATCGTCGCGGCAAATTTTCAATCAGGGCGTCGACCCTGATGCCTTGTGGACAGATACGATTCAGACGACGAGCCAAACAGCGCGGTACTAGTTATTTTCTATGGTGCCAGGTAGGGCTGGATAAAAAGCTCGAAGCTCGGCGAGTTAAATGAGTGTTCGTTTGCTCGACTCGTTTGAGCTCGGCTCGTTTTGGTAACGAGCCAAGCTGAGCATCAGTTTTTGCTCGTTAAGATTAACGAGCTAAACAATCGAGCCGACTATGTTCGTGAGCTACTCGTTAAGATCGGTAACAAGCTAGGATTCACCAGTTTTGACCGCGAGTGACTTTTGTTATCTTAAATATTTGGCAGGAAAGAGCCAAGCAAAATAGTGTTCTTTAACCATGCTTGAAACTCCTACATCAGCATCTAAAAACCTATGCTTTCTCTCTTCCTCACCAGACAATGCACACATGTTTGTTTTTCATTGCCTCCTTAACGATCCTTAACGAGCTGCTCGCGAGCACTCGTAAGAACATAACGAGTCGAGCCGAACAATGATTTCAGTTCGTTATTCTTAACGAGCTTAACGATTCGAGCCTTAACGATCACGAGCTTAACGAGCCGAGCCTTAATGATCCAAGCAGCTCGTTAATCCACCCCTAGTGCCAGGCCGCTCGGGTCGTCTCCTCCTGGGCGACTCGGGGCGGAAACCCTAACCCTCCCCACCGCCGCCTTTCCCACCCTCCTCCCCCCTCCTCGCCGTCCCATGAGGCTGCCGCCGGCGAAGCCTGGCGCGGCCGGTGATGGGGACGGCGTGGATCCGCGCGAGGTCCCCTGGGGCGGCGGTATGGAGGCACGTCTCCGCCCTGGGGGATGGCCCCGGCCCTTAGCGGAAGATGGCGGCGCAAGCCCTCTCATCCCTTCTTCACCACGGCCTCGCTGAGCGGGCGGTGATGGGGGCGGCGGCGCGGCCCTCTCTTCCCTTTCTCGCCGCGGCCTCGCCGGGCGGGTGGTGTTGGGGGCGGCGGCGCGGCCCTGGAACCTAGCGGTGCGGTCCTCTCCTCCCTTCCTCGCCTTGGCATCGCCGGGCAGGCGGTGTTGGGGGCGGATCTCATACTGCTTCTCCTCAAGGTTTGGGACCACGGCACCAAGGGCGGCGGCCCTGGATGGCGGTGACGGAATCGACCTGGTGGCAGGTGGCGGGCGTCCAGTGCCGCTAACCGTGGCACCGCGGTGGTGGTCTTCTCTCTCGCCGGAGGAGATCGGCTAGTTGTGTGGCTAGTCGTGGCGGATCTCGCGATCCGTCGCCTAGCTCCCGATGATGAGGCGCAGCTGCCGATGAAAGCCTGCCCGGACTTTGGTCATGGGGGATGATGGCGGCGATGTTCGTCGTTACCTTGTTTAAGGCATTGTCTCTACAGTCTGTGCTCTTCGCCTGGGCTGCTCCAGGGGAAACCCTAGACCCGGGTCTCCCGGATCGGACGATGGCGGCGCGCAACACCGTTCTCCCTGTTGGTGGCATCGTTCTTGGAGCAGACAACGAATGGCGGTGGTTCTGAGGTGCAGCGGTATGCTTTTGCTGTGTCGGCGTCGTCGACCCGCCGCGGCATGGTGCAGTGGTGTCTTGGAGACGGATGCAATGTGATGGACGCGGGCAGGATGGTGGAGTCGTCTAGCGTCGTGGCGACATCGATGGCAGGCCTGACATGGTCAATGCGATGATCTCTCTTGAAGATGGAGTCGAGAAAGACGGCGGTAGCAACTTCTATGGCGTGTGCGTTGGCATACGCTCAGAGTCTGCTTGACTGGATGTGCTTCTCATCTGCTATTGGGCGGCATGAGAAGACATTTGGTTTTTTGGATGATGTGAGTTGGTGAATTGTCACCCTCTTCATCGCTCTGTAGGTTTAGCGAGGTGGCTTTGAGTTTGATCTTTTGTATTGCTCTTGTAAGGTATTGTGAATAATCTAATAAAAAAAGCTGTGTGCATCCTTTGGATGCAAAAGCTGGGGCGATTTTTCCCCATTTCGAAAAAAGCTAGTTATTTTGTATGCGTCTACGACTACGATGCAGAGATCAAGAATACTGCAATGCTCAATTTTGAAGGGAGAGAAGGTAAAGGCATTCCAGAAGTATTAGGAAATTAAATGATCTTTGATTTGGGGATTATATAAAATTATATGACTGGTTCAGGAAAAAAATTGCAAGAAATATCTAGAGGAAAGTATTTGAGGAGAATTCTAGTGTTAACACATCTGGCAATGTGGAGATATGGCCCTACATGTGTGAAGAATCTAATGGCATTCTACATGCTCCATATGTGCATTTACCTGCCATGTAAATAACTAAATAGTGCTACCAAGCTCGTACAGTTTCAAAGATGGGCACCAATATGAATTGTATGTTCTATCTTATGCCAAATTTTTAGTGACGAATAATTTACCTGATTCGCTCTAGGTAGTATACACACTGGTTTTCCGGTAATCCATGTTTTTCTAACATTTATTTCTTCACTTGTGCTTCAATGTAAGAAAATTGTAGTCGCTGCAGGACAAAGCGCCATGTGTTAAGTAAAATAACATGAGAGAAAAAGGAGTTGTGTAGTAGATGAAGTACATTGTGCTGGTATTTGTGTAGCCATGGATATTAGGTCTCACTTAGTATGTATTCTCCAAAAAAATTCCAGCAACATGGAGAACACATCCATATGAACAAAGTTTAGTGGCTACTGAAATAACTAGCCTTTGTTTCTCAATATGTTTTTTTCTTTAGTATTGACCAAATCATAGTTGAAATATTTTTTAATAAGACACAAATACCAATTTTGAATGAAAACTCTAGTTTATAAAATAAAGTGTGTATTCATGATAACATCGATGTAATTTGTGATACTAGAGAATTTTTTGAAATCTAATTTAATGCACACTTGAGGAAATTCTTAAATTGTAAATAAATAAGAAGCTAGAAGAAAAAAGATATCGCAAACCTGGTACGATTGTCTGGATGAGCTGGCAGTTTGGGCACAAACTCAGCTATCAACCGGCGACGTCCAGTAAGGTGAGCACCTCGATTGGACACACAGTTGAGTATCAACGGGGGACGTCTAGTAAAGCATGCCACCACAATGTTCGACTTCAACCTGGATAACAGAAGAAAAGTCCCAAAATATGCAATGTAGAAGAGAAGGAATGGGTTCAATAATTTGGATTAATAAATTTAAATAAAGTGTTTAAGATCTAATAACATCTAGTTGAGGTTGAGCTGAAAAATAACGATATTTGAAATGTTGAAGAAGAAGAGGTGCATGTTTTTTTCCTAGTTCGGTGTGTACATGCCCATTAAAAAATAAAATGGAGACTTAAACCAATTGGAGATGATACCAATATATATATGTACTTCCATTAATCATCTAGGAGTTCTCTAAATTAACTCAATTCTACATATATATTCTTGATACAAAAAGTAACGGATTTAAATACATTAAAAATTTAAAATGTAGATTGACTAATTTCTACATGTACACTAATAATACCAGGAACAATATACAAATTCTTCATATGAATTGGTGAAACCATACAACTAATGCCATTTAGCACACTTTCACATGCATAATTTACCTAAGATACAACAAGCCAACACATTTCATTCCGAATCGAGGAGTAGCTAAAGCCACTACATTGAAAATGTACTCCCTCGGGACACATTCATTTTTGGGTAATTATTTTGAACCGAAGGGTACTAAATTTCCTGATATATATAATATATACATACACCTATAGGCTGGGAAATTCTTGTGTACTGGCATGGTTTTGACAATCTTCACGACAATCTTCAAGAAAGGCTAACGATAATCCTCAAGAACAAATACAATTAAGTTGGACACATCAGCAGCATGACCACATGTCCACATGACAAATCACGGTCGAGTGAATGTACACCTTTATCCCCGGCTTGGACTGCTACCAATAACGATTCAAGAATCAACATCTACTTTTAATCAATTTGCTACAATCTTCTACCTGCAGTCAAGCAGTACATATCTAAACTCCGCGCCCACCTGTGTGCATCAGTTGTGCTCACGCGCGGATTCAGGGCGCCCGCCATTGCGCCGGACACTCCAGCACGCCGATGACTTCGATGTTTTTTATTTAGTATTAATCAAATCATAGTTTAAATATTTTTGAATAAGACACAAATACCAATTCTGAATGAAAACTCTAGTTTATAAAATAAAGTGTGTATTCATGATAACATCGATGTAATTTGTGATACTAGAGAATTTTTTGAAATCTAATTTAACGCACACGTGAGGAAATTCTTAAATTGTAAATAAATAAGAATCTAGAAGGAAATAAGATATCACGAACCTGGTACGTCTGTCTGGTTGAGCTGATAGTTTGGGCACACACTCAGCCATCAACCGGCGACGTCCAGTAGGGTGTTCTCACTGCAAGAAGTGAATGAACCATGTTAGAAAAATTGGATGAATAAATTATAATTCCACCAATTTACTGAAATAACTAGTCGTTGTGTCTCAATATGTTTTTTTCTTCCGGAGTATCCAAATCATAGTTTGAGTATATTTAAATAAGACATGGATCATCAAAATGGAAATGTAATTCTTGGCAGCAGACAATTTCTTGGTTATCTTTTAATGCACATGACTACGAACGGTCCAAAGATCTCCTCGATTGGACACACAATTGAGTATCAACGCGGGACGTCCAGTAAAGCGCATGCAACCACAACGTTCGACTTCAACCGGGATAACAGAAGAAATGTCCCAAAATATGAGATGTAGAAGAGAAGGAATAGGTTCAATAATTTGGATTAATAAATTTAAATAAAGTGTTTTTAAGATCTAATAACAACTACTTGAGGTTGAGCTGAAAAATAACAGTTTTTGAAATGCTGAAGATGAAGAGGTGCATGTTTTTTTCCTAGCTTGGTGTGTACATGCCCATAACAAATAAAATAGAGACTTAAACCAACTGGAGATGATACCAATATATATATGTACTTCCATTAATCATCTAGGAGTTCTCTAAATAAACTCAATTCTACGTATATATTCTTGATACAAAATTTAGCAGATTTAAATACATTAAAATTTAAAAATGTAGATTGACTAATTTCCACATGTACACTAATAATATCAAGATCAATATACAAATGCTTCACATGAATGGGTGAAGCCATACAACAAATGCCATTTAGCACACTTTCACATGCATAATTTACCTAAGATACAACAAGCCAGCACATTTCATTCCGAATCGAAAAAGCCACTAAATTGAAAATGTACTCCCTCCGAACACATCCATTTTTGGGCAATTATTTTGAACTGGAGGGAGTACTAAATTTCCTGATTTATATAATATATGCATACACCTATAGGCTGGAAAATTCTTGTGTACTGACATGGTCTTGACAATCTTCATGAGAATCATTTACACCCTTGTAAAAAGAATTCTTCAAGAAAGGCATGCCATGCGCAATATAGAAGTGCAAAGGCTAATGATACTAGTTGAATACCCGTGCTCCGCCACGGCTCAGCAAATTTATCTTGTTGATCGAAAAAAATCATACGTATGAAACTTTACTTAATTGTAACAAGCAAAATTTATGCTACATCAAATATTCCATTATTATTATTAGTTAAGCGTTAAATATATGAAATTCCATATGCAACTCATTTTGGTTGTATGATTGGCTACCATTCTTAGGTTTACGGAAAAAATAAAATCAAAGTTGTAAAATCTAGAGCGAATAAATCCTTGGATTTGTGATAGGTAACACCTACTTTTTGTGATTTCTAATGTTGCCACGGTCTTCACAATTTAGCTTATTTTTTCTAGATTTCTAATAATGCTGTCAGAGCAAGTTTTCTAGATTTTGGATAGTGCAAGCCGAGCAAGCAAGAAAATAAAAGAGCAGAAAATCTACAACACATGGAATCAGATATTCTATTCCTGTAAGAGAACGAAAACACCACATTGGAGGAACAAATTTTCTACACAAGTTCAATGGTGTCTTGGGTTGTTATTGTGCCTTTGCATCATATAAATTCATTGTCAGCTCAAAGGGTTATTTTTCACAACTTTAGTAGTATTGTGAAACAAGGGATTTAATTTACAGAGCAATGATGTTCTACCTTCATCATCACCTAGTGTAATATCTCCAGGTTAACAATTCATCCACCTTGGGAACATATTGCTTTCACAACATTATTTGACAAATCTTAGACAACTTTCGTGGCACCGAAAGAGTATATTTTCTCTCATGTGGTGAGAGAAAAGAAAACTGTAGAAGCCGTGACAATGCAAGTGCATTTTCTCACATGGCTTCCTCCCTTTCGGTCAGCTCGTTACAAATCCAATGCGTTTTTACTTCCGACAACCAATATTCGTGTTTGCAGCCTTTCTTCGTAAGACGGGTATATTTTACTAATCTTTGTTTCTGAAGTCCCCTCTAGTGTCGAGGTTAATGTCACCTTTTACACTTTTCTCCATCTCTCGACTCTGCCTCCACCTTTGTCGGGATTGCTCGCATTATCTCACTTCACCTTGCAAGAATAAAAATAACACGTGTACTTAATTTTCACTATGTACACACACTATATGTACAAACTCTAACATATTTTTTTCATTACCATCTCCAGACGCAAGTCACAACTCACAAGGCATCTCATCCTCTAACCACGCCTCGCTAAGATACACATTCTTTTTCTCGTCATTACATCCCTCTCCCCTCTCCATGAGACCTCTGTCTCTGATGTTTACATGTTCTTATTGCCCTCCATGATCATTTCAACTCTATTTCTATTCATCATTAAATGTTCTCTTGCGCTCCATGATCATGGTTGAGGAGGGCGCGGTGGCGGTTGCCGGTGCTACTGATCGACGGCAGACAGAATCACAGGGGTCACGGCGGCAGCCGGAAGTGGATGCAACTACGCGAACGGAGTTGGATCGGGGATTTGGGATGTGTTGACTTGGGAATAGAGCGAGGAGGAGGTGTATGCGAAACGCTATTTCTGACTTGGCGGTGGCAGTCTTCCGTAATTTGTTGCTTATCCGCCCTTTGCCGATCCGAGAATTAGCAGAAGTGGTGCTCCGTGTTTTGTACATAATTTATAGCCAGCTTCTCGAATCTAGCTCCACGGAGTTTGGATATTCAGTGCTACTCCGGGCAGAATTTAAAGAAGCTGGAGGCTGGAGAGTTGCGGAATACGCCCTTAGTCAAGCTTCAACGCATCCCCAATGAATGTACCCAGATGCTCTACATTGCTTCAATCATGTCTCGTAGATTACATAGTCCTTCTGATGATATCTTAGAGGTAGGTCGCCTTGCAATCAGACTGCATATGCAAATCTTTTTTACTGCATTGCCAACTAAACACCCAGGACAATGGTTACAGCCAGCGGATGCAATTTCACTTAATTACCAAGCAGGCTATAAATAATACGATTCAAGGAACTTTAACATCAGCAAAGAACAATTATTTGTCAAATTTTACCAGGCAGATGCAAATGTATAATGATAGTTCTCTTTGTGATCATGACTGTCTTAGGGAATGAAATGCAAGAGGAG
Source organism: Lolium multiflorum (assembly GCA_030979885.1). Taxonomy (NCBI): domain Eukaryota; kingdom Viridiplantae; phylum Streptophyta; class Magnoliopsida; order Poales; family Poaceae; genus Lolium; species Lolium multiflorum. Next base: position 310,781,566 of record CM061748.1, on the reverse strand, counting down.
GGCAGGGTCCCGCAGGGAGAAACAAATGCAACCGATATATACAGTAATTCAAGTATACCGTGCCATATGGAAGAGGGGTCATGCCAGCCATTTAAGGCCAGCAATCGGCACCATGAGCCGCAACACCATACTTTCCTCGCCTTATCACTGTCTGGAACCAAAAAAAAAAGGCAGAGGAACTAAGGGCATCTCCAACCGGGCGACCCAAACGGACGCGCTGGGCCGTCCGTTTTGGGCCGCCGCCGAGACAGGACAGCGCCCGCGTCCGCGTGTCCGTTTGGTGGCGCGCCCAACGCGGCGACCCAAAGAGACGCCACGTGGTTCGTCTTCCTTGCGCGCGCTGCGCCATGGCAGGCCTCGACGGGACAGCCATGGTGGGCGGTGGAACGCGCGGGAAAGATCCCGCGCGCGGCAAGGTTCCGCGCGCGCGAAAACGACATTGGCGCGCGCGCGCCCAAGTTTCCCGCCAACCGCCGGCTATAAAAGACGGCGGCGGTCTCACAGACCGCCAGACCTTCCTCTCCCACTCCACCTTCTCCGGCGGCCACTCCACCTTCTCCGTCGCCATGGCGCGCACCCTGCAGGCCACATGGGCCAAGCTCTCCCTCGCCGCCCGGGCCAGGTTCCCGCGGACGGTGGAGGAGGAGCGCGCGGACTCGCGGTGGGTCGCCGACGACGAGGCGCTCCGCGTCGCTGCGAGGCGGCGGCAAAGAAGGCGGTGACGTGGAGATGGTGGAGGCGGCCGCGGAGGGCTGGCACGAGACCGCGGACGGCTGGTACGAGGCCGCGGAGGAGGGGGCGGCCGCCGCGGAGGAGCCCGTCAACGAGGAGGACCTCGCGCTGGCGAACATCAACGCCGACATCGAGGAGCGACTCGCCGACCTCACGCGCGTGACGAAGGAGCACGAGGGCATGGCGGGCCGCCGCCGCCCAGGCGACCTCCTCGGCCAGAAGAACGAGCTGCTCGCTATGCGAGCAGCCCGTCACCTCATCCAGATGCCGCCCCGAGCGGCGCGCCCGGGAGGATGCTGAGTCGGCGGAGCGCGGCCGGCAAGAGCGCATGCGCCGGCGGCAGGAGATCCACGAGGCCCAGGCCCCCGCCTGCGTCCGCATTGAGGCGCGCAACGCTGTGGAACGCGCCGCTCTGCAGGAGGTGGAGCTATGCGGGAAGCGGATGATTCCGCCGCAGGAGGCGGAGCGCGAGCGCGCCCGAGGTGCGCGGACGGAAAGGAGGAGGATGACGGCCTCCTTCCAAGCTGCCGCGGCCCGCGCCGCCGCCGCGCGACGCCGACGCCCGCTGGCCACCGCCACCGGCCACCCAGCAGTAGGCTGGAGTGGAATCCTCACGCGTACAGGCCGCCCGCGTCGAGTGAAATCCACGGCCCGACGGCGAGCCGGCAGTCGTCGGCGAGGCCGCCCCCGTACGTATTTAGGATAGAAGTAGTAGCTAAAAAAAATGTAATGAGTTCTTTTAATGAAAAATATTATTTATGCCTATGACACGCGGGCCAGGGACACAGGGCGGACGCGAGCGACCAGCCTTTCGCGTCCGCGCCACGCAAACCCGGCCAAGATTTGGGCCGGTTTGCGTGCGATCCGGACGCCGCGGGCATCCGTTTAGGGATGGGTCCGCGCGCTGGGCCGGGTTTTTGTCCGGCTGGACCCATCCGGACGCGCGGGCGCGGGATGGGTCGCCCGGTTGGAGATGCCCTAAGAACCTACTACTACGTACTGATATCAGTATCTTCTGTAAGCATGAGTAAGCAAACAAAAGCTAGCATGTCATCACCTTATCATATGGTTCCGACGAATGGCAACTCCAGGCTGTGCTTGGCATCCATCATCTCGCACTCCTTGGCCTTCAGAGGAATGCATGCCAACGGAATTGTGGATGCGGACCAAGGTATGGCTGGAGACCAGCTCCAGATTGGGAACGACCTCACTAAACATTTCAAAAATATACATGAAACCAAGGGATAAAAGACAAATGACTCTGTCCCGTGCATGGGATCATTCAGTTTCACTGAGTTTCAATGTGTTTCTTAATTTGCCTGCGGTTTGTACGAATCAAAATGAAATATGGTGATATGCATACGCACAAATCTCAAAGCTCCAGATGAACGGCTAGAACATGCATAGGACGTCCCGTGCATGGGATAATTGCTGCTCTCTGGGACAAAACCCCTTTGCCTACATTGACCAAAACAGAGCTTAGTCCATTGATCACAATGATATGCTTAGTAGACTGAAATTTTTACTGCCGCCTTGTTTTGAAAAAATTAAAATCATGCTACCATAACTTCGCAAGATTACATGGTGGATTACATGGTGTTAATCTTGTTCTACCATTAAAATTAAACAGATGAAACAGAATGTAAGTGGATTACATGGTGTTAATCTTGTTCTGATGAGAGAAATCACACAAGATTGGAAGAGGATTATATGGTTCTTAGCTGTGTAATCCAACAACATAGGCGATGTAAACAATACTCTGTGGGTGCTCTTGCCCTGCCATACTCCATAAGTATATGTGAAGTAAACAATACAACAACATTGAAAGACATGGTGTTTTGGCTCATAGATCCAAATACACCTATTGTGAAAAATGCATTCACATCTATTTCAAGATGTCAAAATTCTGAAAACAAAATCCTAGGTGTATATCCGGACATACTACGCAAAATTTTGTGGGGAAAAGACATTTTTGTGGGCTGTGTAAAAATACAAATAAATGTGGTGTGAGAAGCTGATACGTCTCCGACGTATCGATAATTTCTTATGTTCCATGCCACATTATTGATGTTATCTACATGTTTTGTGCACACTTTATGTCATATTCGTGCATTTTCAGGAACTAACCTATTAACAAGATGCCGAAGTGCCAGTTCCTGTTTTTCTGTTTTGGTGAAATCCTAGTAACGAAATATTCTCGGAATCGGACGAAATCAACGCCCAAGTTCCTATTTTCACCGGAAGCATCGGAACACCCGGAAGGACCGAGGGGGCAGGGCCCCCCATAGCCGGCCGGCCCTGGCCGCGGCCGCGCCTCTATGGTGTCGTCGCCCCTTCGACCCTCTGCGCCTCTTCGCCTATTTAAAGCCCCTGGATCGAAAACCCCGATACGTTCGACGAAACCCACGAAACCTTCCAGAGCCGCCGCCATCGCGAAGCCAAGATCCGGGGACAGAGTCTGTTGCACGCCGGAACGGGAAGTGCCCGGAAGGCTTCTCCATCGACACCGCTGCCATCTCCACCGCCATCTTCATCACCGCTGCTGCTCCCATGAGGAGGGAGTAGTTCTCCATCGAGGCTCGGGCTGTACCGGTAGCTATGTGGTTCATCTCTCTCCTATGTGCCTCAATACAATGATCTCATGAGCTGCTTTACATGATTGAGATTCATATGAGTTTTGTATCACTACTATCTATGTGCTACTCTAGCAAAGTTATTAAAGTAGTTCTATTCCTCCTGCACGTGTGTAAAGGTGACAGTGTGTGCACCGTGTTATTACTTGGTTTATGCTATGATCATGATCTCTTGTAGATTGCGAAGTTAACTATTGCTATGATAATATTGATGTGATCTATTCCTCCTACATATGCATGAAGGTGACAGTGTGCATGCTATGTTAGTACTTGGTTTAGTCTATTGATCTATCTTACACTATAAGGTTACTTAAACATGAGCATTATTGTGGAGCTCGTTAACTCCGGCATTGAGGGTTCGTGTAATCCTACGCAATGTGTTCATCATCCAACAAAAGTGTAGAGTATGCATTTATCTATTCTGTTATGTGATCAATGTTGAGAGTGTCCACTAGTGAAAGTGTAATCCCTAGGCCTTGTTCCTAAATACCGCTGCGTTACCTTTGTTTCTGTTTCACCGTGTTACTACTGCAATACTACCATCAACTACACGCCAGCAAGCTATTTTAAGCACTGTTGCTACTGCTCATATATATTCATACCACATGTATTTCACTATCTCTTCGCCGAACTAGTGCACCTATTTGGTGTGTTGGGGACACAAGAGACTTCTTGCTTTGTGGTTGCAGGGTTGCATGAGAGGGATATCTTTGACCTCTTCCTCCCCGAGTTCGATAAACCTTGGGTGATCCACTTAAGGGAAAACTTGCTGCTGTTCTACAAACCTCGCTCTTGGAGGCCCAACACTGTCTACAGGAAAGGAGGGGGAACGTAGACATGCAGCTATTTTATTGCCGGAGGAAAGGTAAAAGGTACTCACACTGGATCTCGGCTACTAAGCTATTTCCGGCGCGTAGGAAGCTATTTCCTTTAGATCCTGCAATTGCATCTTTTTGTTTCTTGTTTACACTAGTTTGGCATAATGGACAAGAATGAGCTTCTTATTCTATTTCCTGATTTAAAACATGGATTGTTTGATGCGAAATTAAAAACCTATGGAATCTTATTTGCATGCTGGTAGTAATATTAGTATGAACGCTTTGAACACCATTGTTGATAATAATATAGAAAGTTCTAAGCTTGGGGAAGCTGGTTTTGATGAGCATGATCTTTTTAGTCCCGCAAGCATTGAGGAGAAAATTTTCTTTGATGATACTTTGCCTCCTATTTATGATGATTATAATGATATTGGTCTTTTAGTGCCGCCTACTATGGAGAGTAATTTTTATGATGATAATACTATGCCTCCTACACTTGATGAGAATAATAATGATAGCTACTTTGTTGAATTTGCTCCCACTACAACTAATAAAATTAACTATGCTTATGTGGAGAGTAATAATTTTATGCATGAGACTCATGATAAGAATGCTTTATGTGATAGTTATATTGTTGAGTTTGCTCATGACACTACTGAAAGTTATTATGAGAGAGGAAAATATGGTTGTAGAAATTTTCATGTTACTAAAACACCTCTCTATGTGCTGAAATTTTTGAAGCTATACTTGTTTTTGTAGGATAACGTAGCATAGAAAACAAAAATTTTCCTACGGCGAACACGCAATCCAAGCCAAGATGCAATCTAGAAGACGGTAGCAACGAGGGGATTGTCGAGACTCACCCTTGAAGAGATTCCAAAGCCTACAAGAGGAGGCTCTTGTTGTTGCGGTAGACGTTCACTTGCCGCTTGCAAGCGCGTAGAAGATCTTGATCACGATCGGTTCGCGCCACGAACGGGCAGCACCTCCGTACTCGGTCACACGTTCGGTTGTTGATGAAGACGACGTCCACCTCCCGTTCCAGCGGGCAGCGGAAGTAGTAGCTCCTCTTGAATCCGACAGACGACGGCGTGGTGTCGGTGGCGGTGGAGAAATCCGGCGGAGCTTCGCTAAGCGTGCGGGATATGGTGGAGGAGCGGGCGCTAGGGTTTGGGGAGAGGGGTGGCCGGCCACTATGGGCGGCCAAGCTTGTGGCTTTGGTGTGGCCGGCCCCCTCCCTTGGCCCTCTATATAGGTGGATCCAAGTGTTGGTGTCCAAGTTTCGAAAAGACCCAAAAACCTTCCAGGAGGAGGGAAGCACCTAACTAGGACTCCCACCCAAAGGTGGGATTCCCACCTCCCATGTGGGGGTGGCCGGCCCCCTATGGTGGAGTCCACTTGGGACTCCACCCCCACTAGGGCTGGCGGCCATGGAGGTGGAGTCCCTTGTGGACTCCACCTTCCTTGGTGGTTTCTTCCGGACTTTTCTAGAACCTTCTAGAACCTTCCATAGAACCTTCCGCATCATTTTATTCACATAAAATGACATCCTATATATGAATCTTATTCTCCGGACCATTCCGGAACTCCTCGTGATGTCCGGGATCACATCCGGGACTCCGAACAAATATTCGAACTCCATTCCATATTCAAGTTCTACCATTTCAACATCCAACTTTAAGTGTGTCACCCTACGGTTCGCGAACTATGCGACATGGTTGAGTACTCCTCCAGCCAATAACCAATAGCGGGATCTGGAGATCCATAATGGCTCCCACATATTCAACGATGACTTTAGTGATCGAATGAACCATTCACATACGATACCAATTCCCTTTGTCACGCGATATTTTACTTGTCAGAGGTTTGATCATCGGTATCACACTATACCTTGTTCAACCTCGTCTCCGACAAGTACTCTTTACTCATACCGTGGTATGTGGTCTCTTATGAACTTATTCATATGCTTGCAAGACATTAGACGACAGAGGGCCCAGGGTATATCTATCCGTCATCGGGATGGACAAATCCCATGATCCATATGCCTCAACTCATACTTTCCGGATACTTAATCCCACCTTTATAACCACCCATTTACGTGGCGTTTGATGTAATCAAAGTACCTTTCAGTATAAGTGATTTACATGATCTCATGGTCATAAGGACTAGGTAACTATGTGTTGAAAGCTTATAGCAAATAACTTAATGACGTGATCTTATACTACTTAATTGGGTGTGTCCATTACATCATTCATACAATGATATAACCTTGTTATTAATAACATCCAATGTTCATGATTATGAAACTAATCATCTATTAATCAACAAGCTAGTTAAGAGGCTTACTAGGGACTCTTTGTTGTTTATATATCACACATGTATCAATGTTTTCGGTTAATACAATTATAGCATGGTATATAAACATTTATCATAAACATAAAGATATATAATAACCACTTTTATTATTGCCTCTTGGGCATATCTCCAACAGTCTCCCACTTGCACTAGAGTCAATAATCTAGATTACATTGTAATATACCTAACACCCATGGCATTCTGGTGTTGGTCATGCTTTGCCCTAGGGAGAGCTTTAGTCAACGGATCTGCTACATTCAGATCAGTGTGTACTTTGCAAATCTTTACTTCTCCATCTTCGATGTATTCGCGAATCGAGTGGTAACGCAGCTTGATATGCTTCAGCCTCTTGTGTGACCTTGGCTCTTGTGCATTGGCGATGGCACCCATATTATCACAGTAGATGACAAATGGGTCCAATGCACTAGGAACCACACCGAGCTCTACAATGAACCTCTTCATCCATACCGCTTGATGAAGCCTCGAAGCCGCTATGTACTCCGATTCGTTGAGGATTTCGCCACGTGCACTGCTTCGAGCTTGCTTGACTTCTGCAAGCACCATTCAATATAAACACGCACCCAGATTGTGACTTAGAGTCATCAGGATCAGTGTTCCAACTTGCATCGGTGTAACTTGTTACAACGAGCTCTTGGTCACCTCCATAACAAAGAAACATATCCTTAGTTCTTTTCAAGTACTTCAGGATATTCTTGACGCTGTCCAGTGTTCCATTCCTGGATCACTTTGATATCTGCTAGTCAAACTAACAGCGTGTGCTATATCCGGTCTTGTACATAGCATGGCATACATGATAGAGCCTACTGCCGGGCATAGGGGATCGACTCATCCTTTCTCTTTCTTCTGCCGTAGCCGGTCCTTGAGTCTTACTCAAGACCTTGCATGGTAACATAGGTAAGAATCCTTTCTTACTTTCGTCCATTCTAAATTTCTTCAATCTTGTCTGTATGTACTGTGATAGCCCTATTAGACGTCTTGATCTATCTCTATAAATCTTGATCCCTAATATGTATGATGCTTCACCAAGGTCTTTCATTGAAAAACTATTATTCAAATAACCCTTTACACTGCTTAATAGTTCTATATCATTCCCAATCAATAATATGTCATCTACATATAATATCAGGAATGCCACAGAGCTCCCACTCACTTTCTTGTAAATACAGGCCTCTCCATGACACTGTATAAACCGAAGTCTTTGATCACCTTATCAAACGTCGGTTCCAACTTCTCGATGCTTGCTTCAGTCCATAGATTGAACGCTGAAGTTTGCATACTTTGTCAGCATTTTTAGGATCGATAAAACCTTTGGGTTGTACCATATACAACTCTTCCTCAATGTCTCCATTAAGGAACGCTGTTTTGACATCCATCTGCAAAATCTCATAATCGAAAAATGCAGCTATTGCTAACAAAATCCTCACAGATTTTAGCTTCTACAGGTGAGAAAGTCTCATCGTAGTCAACACCTTGAATTTGTCGGAAACCCTTTGCGACAAGTCGGCTTTATAGACAGTAATATTACCATCCAGCATCTGTTTCTTTTGAAGATCCATTTATTCTCGACAGCCTTGCGGCTATCGAGTAAGTCTACCAAAGTCCATACTTTGTTATCATACATGGATCCCATTTCGGATTTCATGGCTTCTTGCCATTTGTTGGAATCTGGGCTCATCATCGCTTCTTCATACGTCACAGGTCTTCATCATTGTTATCCACAATCATGACATTTAGACAAGGATCATACCAATCTGGAGTGGCACGATCCCTTGTCGATGTTCAGGAGCTGTCTCATATGAAGTTTCATGATCATTATCATTAGCTTCCTCATTGTTCGGTGTAGGTGGTACGGGAACATTTTCGATGCTCAGCTACTCATGATCAATGAGTAGAGATTCTTCAATCTCATCGAGTTCTACTTTTCTTCCAGTCACTTCTTTAATGAGAAATTCTCAAGAAAGGTTCCGTTCTTAGCAACAAAGATCTTGCCTTCGGATCTGTGATAGAAAGTGTACCCTATAGTTTCCTTAGGTATCCTATGAAGACGCATTTCTCCGCTTTGGGTTCTAGCTTGTCGGTTTGTAACTTTTTTCATAAACTCAAACTTTTAGGAACGACAGCTTAGGTTTCTTATTAAACCATAATTCATACGGCGTCGTTTCAACGGATTTTGATGGTGCTCTATTTAAAGTGAATGCGGCTGTCTCTAATGCATAACTCCAAATGATAACGGCAAATCAGTAAGAGACATCATAGAACGAACCATATCTAAGAGAGTTCGATTACGACGTTCGGACACACCGTTTCGTTGTGGTGTTCCCGGCCGTGTCAATTGTGAAAGTATTCCGCATTTCTTTAAATGCATGCCAAACTCATAACTCAGATATTCACCTCCACGATCAGATCGTAGAAATTTAATCTTCTTGTTACGTTGATTTTCTACTTCACTTTGGAATTCTTAAACTTCGAAAGTTTCGGATTTATGTTTCATTAAATAGATATACCCATATCTCTCAAATCATCTGTGAAGGTTAGAACATAACGATAACCACCACGCGATGCTACACTCATTGGTCCACACATCTTGTATGTATGATTTCCAATAAGTCAGTAGCTCGCTCATACCAGAAAATGGAGTCTTAGTCATTTTTCCCATCACATGCTTCGCATCTATCAAGTGACTCAAAGTCAAGTGATTCAAGTAATCCATCAGTATGGAGTTTCTTCATGTTTCACTCCAATATGACCAAGACGACAGTGCCACATATAAGTAGAATTATCATTCAATTTAATTCGCTTATCAATGTTATGTATATGCACGTACTACTATCGAGATCTAACAGAAATAAGCCATTCTTTTGTGGTGCTCGACCATAAAAGATATTATTCATAAAAATAGAACAACCATTATTCTCAGACTTGAATGAATAACCGTCTTGCATTAAACAAGATCCTGATATAATGTTCATGCTCAACGCGGGTACATAATAACAATTATTTAGGCTTAAAACTAATCCCGAAGGTAGATGTAGAGGAAGTGTCCCGACTGCGATCACATTGACCTTGGATCCGTTTCAACGCGCATCGTCACTTCATCTTTGTAGTTGTCGTTTATTCTTTAGTTCATTTGAGTTACAAATATGAGCAACCGGACCAGTATCAAATACCAGTACTAGAACGAGAACTAGTGAGATAAACATCTATAACATGTATATCGATATACCTTCTTTCTTTTTCTTGATAAGGCCGCTCTTCAGATCCGCCAAATACTTGGAGCAATTACGCTGCCAGTGTCCCTTCTCTTTGCATAGCAATCAGCATCGAGCTTAGGGCCGTTCTTAGGTTTCATAGGAGGTGTGGCAGCTTTCTTGCCACCCTTCTTGAATTTCCCTTAGACTTGCCCTGAAACTGGTGGTCTTGTTGACCATCAACACTTGGTGCTCTTTCTTAATCTCAATCTCAGCAGCTTTTAACATGCCAAAGAGTTCAGGAAACTCCTTGTTCATGTTCTACATATTGTAATTCATCACAAAGTTCTTGTAACTTGGTGGCAGTGATTGAAGGACACGATTAATCCCAGTCTGTAGGAATCACTATTCCCAAGTCAGTGAGCATGCCCGGTCATAACGACCATGTGCTCACTAATGGAGCTGCCTTCTTCCATCATACAGCTGAAAAAGTGTTTCGATGCTTCATAGCATTCCACGGCCGCATGAGTTTCAAAAATAGTCTTCAACTCTTTCATCAACTCATGAGGATCGTGGTGCTCAAAACGTTTTTGAAGATCGGATTCAGCGCATAAGATGGCACTGAACTTGAGAGTACCGAGTTTTCCGAGTTGCGTAAACATTCTTTACTTCACCGGTTTCAGTTACTGTGGAGGGTCACCTAGCGGTGCATCAAGCACATATTGCAGATTTCCGCCATTGAGGAAGATCCTCACATGGACGGAACTTGTCGGTGGTTGCTACCGTTGTTCTTAAGTTTTTCTTTCTCTAGGAACTGGTTAAAATTGATCTACAACATATTTGCAATAGTTTAGACTAAGTTTATGACAAAATTGAGTTCAAATTTTAATTCTACATAATTAAAATCTAGGTGAACTCCCACTCAAACAATATCCCTCGCATTGTCTTAGTGATCACACGAACCAAATCCATCACACCTATGCCCGATCATCACGAGACAAGATGTAATTTCAATGGCGAACACTCAAAGTGTTCATCATATCAATCATATGATTCATACTCTACCTTTCGGTATCACGTGTTCGAGACCATGTCTTTACATGCTAGGCTCGTCAAGGCCACCTTAGTATCCGCATGTGTAAAACTGTCTTGCACCGCTCATATGTACTTATCGAATCTATCACACCCGATCATCACGAGATGCTTCGAAACGATAAGACTTGATAACGGTGCTACTAAGGATGAACACTTTATTATCTTGAGATTTTAGTGAGAGGGATCATCTTATAATGCTACCGTCCCGATCTAAGCAAAATAAGATGCATAAAAGGATTAACATCACATGCAGTTCATATGTGATATGATATGGCCCCTTTGTCTTTGCGCCTTTGATCTTGATCTCCAAAGCGTGGACATGATCTCCATCATCCAGCATGATCTCCATCATCGCCGGCGAAGCACCAAAGTCAAATGCCGTCTTCATGATCGTCTCAAGTAGCAACTATTACAACTACTTTGAAATACTACTCAACATGAAATTTAAAGACAACCATAAGCTCCTGCCAGGGTTGCCACAATACAATAATGATCATCTCATACATATTCATCATCACATTATGGCCATATCACATCACCAAACCCCAAAAACAAGTTAGGCGTTCTCTAATTTGGTTTGCATATTTTACGTGGTTTAGGGTTTTAGAACAAGATCCACAATACCTCACGAACATGAACCACAACGTGATACTAGTGTTGTCAATAGAAGAGTAAATTGAATCTTCACTATAGTAGGAGAGACAGACACCATAAAGCCACTTATGCAATACAAGTTGCATGTCAAGCGTGGAGCAAATCTCATGAACGCGGTCATGTAAAGTTAGCCGAGCCGCTTCATCACCTATGCACAAAGATGCAAAGTACTCAACTAAAGATAACAGAGCATCAACGCCCACAAACCATTGTTCTATTTTCCAATCTGTAGACACGGCTTCGATACCTTGTGGATAACGTAGCATAGAAAACAAAAATTTTCCTACGGCGAACACGCAATCCAAGCCAAGATGCAATCTAGAAGACGGAGCAACGAGGGATTGTCGAGACTCACCCTTGAAGAGATTCCAAAGCCCAAGAGGAGGCTCTTGTTGCTGCGGTAGACGTTCACTTGCCGCTTGCAAGCGCGTGAAGATCTTGATCACGATCGGTTACGGCGCCACGAACGGGCAGCACCTCCGTGCTCGGTCACACGTTCGGTTGTTGATGAAGACGACGTCCACCTCCCCGTTCCAGCGGGCAGCGGAAGTAGTAGCTCCCTTGATCCGACAGCACGACGGCGTGGTGTCGGTGGCGGTGGAGAAATCCGGCGGAGCTTCGCTAAGCGTGCGGGATATGGTGGAGGAGCGGGCGCTAGGTTGGGGGAGAGGGTGGCCAGGCCACTATGGGGCGGCCAAGCATGGCTTTGGTGGCCGCCCTCCCTTGGCCCTCTATATAGGTGGATCCCAAGTGTTGGTGTCCAAGTCTTCGAATAAGAACCGAAACCAAAACCTTCCATAGGAGGGGGAAACCTAGCCCAACTGGGACTCCCACCCAAAGGTGGGATTCCCACCTCCCATGTGGGGGGTGGCCGGCCCCTATGGTGGAGTCCACTTGGGACTCCACCCCCACTAGGCCTGGCCGGCCATGGAGGTGAGTCCCTGTGGACTCCACCTTCCTTGGTGGTTTCTTCCGGACTTTTCTAGAACCTTCTAGAACCTTCCATAGAACCTTTCGCATCATTTTATTCACATAAAATGACATCCTATATATGAATCTTATTCTCCGGACCATTCCGGAACTCCTCGTGATGTCCGGGATCACATCCGGGACTCGAACAAATATTCGAACTCCATTCCATATTCAAGTTCTACCATTTCAACATCCAACTTTAAGTGTGTCACCCTACGGTTCGCGAACTATGCGGACATGGTTGAGTACTCACTCCGACCAATAACCAATAGCGGATCTGGAGATCCATAATGGCTCCCACATATTCAACGATGACTTTAGTGATCGAATGAACCATTCACATACGATACCAATTCCCTTTGTCACGCGATATTTTACTTGTCCGAGGTTTGATCATCGGTATCACACTATACCTTGTTCAACCTCGTCTCCGACAAGTACTCTTTACTCGTACCGTGGTATGTGGTCTCTTATGAACTTATTCATATGCTTGCAAGACATTAGACGACATTCCACCGAGAGGGCCCAGAGTATATCTATCCGTCATCGGGATGGACAAATCCCACTTGTTGATCCATATGCCTCAACTCATACTTTCCGGATACTTAATCCCACCTTTATAACCACCCATTTACGCAGTGGCGTTTGATGTAATCAAAGTACCTTTCCAGTATAAGTGATTTACATGATCTCATGGTCATAAGGACTAGGTAACTATGTATTGAAAGCTTATAGCAAATAACTTAATGACGTGATTTTATGCTACGCTTAATTGGGTGTGTCCATTACATCATTCATACAATGATATAACCTTGTTATTAATAACATCCAATGTTCATGATTATGAAACTAATCATCTATTAATCAACAAGCTAGTTAAGAGGCTTACTAGGGACTCTTTGTTGTTTATATATCACACATGTATCAATGTTTCGGTTAATACAATTATAGCATGGTATATAAACATTTATCATAAACATAAAGATATATAATAACCACTTTTATTATTGCCTCTTGGGCATATCTCTAACAGTTTTATCTTCCTATGCTTGTTACTTTGCTTTTCATGAACTTGTTTATTTACAAGATTCCTATGCATAGGAAGCATGTTAGACTTAAATGTGTTTTGAATTTGCCTCTGGATGCTCTCTTTCGCTTCAACTACTATTTCTTATGAGTGCATCATTAAAACTACTGAGCCCATCTCCTATAAAGAAAGAACTTCTTGGAAGATAACCCATGTGTTATTTTGCTACAGTACTTTGTTTTATATTTGTGTCTTGGAAGTTGTTTACTACTGTAGCAACCTCTCCTTATCTTAGTTTTGTGTTTTATTGTGCCAAGTAAAGTCGTTGATAGAAAAGTTCATACTAGATTTGGATTACTGCGCAGTTACAGATTTCTTTGCTGTCACGAATCTGGGCCTAATTCTTTGTAGGTAATTCAGAAAATTATGCCAATTTACGTGAGTGATCCTCAGATATGTACGCAACTTTCATTCAATTTGAGCATTTTCATCTGAGCAAGTATGGTGCCATTTTAAAATTCGTCTTTACGGACTGTTCTGTTTGACAGATTCTGCCTTTTATTTCGCATTGCTTCTTTCGCTGTGTTGGGTGGATTTCTTTGTTCCATTACCTTCCAGTAGCTTTGAGCAATGTCCAGAAGTGTTAAGAATGATTGTGTCACCTCTGAACATGTGAGTTTTTGATTATGCACTAACCCTCTAATGAGTTTGTTTGAGTTTGGTGTGAAGGAAGTTTTCAAGGGTCAAGAGAGGAGGATGATATACTATGATAAAGAAGAGTGAAAGTCTAAGCTTGGGGATGCCCAGGTGGTTCACCCCTGCATATATCAAGAAGACTCAAGCGTCTAAGCTTGGGGATGCCCAAGGCATCCTTCTTCATCGACAACATTATCAGGTTCCTCCCCTGAAACTATATTTTTATTCCATCACATCTTATGTGCTTTGCTTGGAGCGTCGGTTTGTTTTTGTTTTTTTGTTTTTGTTTGAATAAATGCTTTTGTGGGAGAGAGACACGCTCCGCTGGTTCGTATGAACACATGTGTTCTTAGCTCATAATTTTCATGGCGAAGTTTCCTCTTCGTTAAAATGTTATATGGTTGGAATTGGAAAATGATACATGTAGTAATTGCTATAATGTCTTGGATAATGTGATACTTGGCAATTGTTGTGCTCATGTTTAAGCTCTTGCATCATATGCTTTGCACCCATTAATGAAGAAATACATAGAGCATGCTAAAATTTGGTTTGCATATTTGGTCTCTCTAAAGTCTAGATAATTTCTAGTATTGAGTTTGAACAACAAGGAAGACGGTGTAGAGTCTTATAATGTTTTCAATATGTCTTTTATGTGAGTTTTGCTGCACCGGTTCATCCTTGTGTTTGTTTCAAACAACCTTGCTAGCCTAAACCTTGTATCGAGAGGGAATACTTCTCATGCATCCAAATCCTTGAGCCAAACAACACTATGCCATTTGTGTCCACCATACCTACCTACTACATGGTATTTCCTGCCATTCCAAAGTAAATTGCTTGAGTGCTACCTTTAAACAATTCAAAATTTATCACCTCTGATTTGTGTCAATGTTTTATAGCTCATGAGGAAGTATGTGGTGTTTATCTTTCAATCTTGTTGGGCAAATTTCACCAATGGACTAGTGGCTTCATCCGCTTATCCAATAATTTTGCAAAAAGAGCTGGCAATGGGATTCCAGTCCCAAATTAATTAACAAAAATAGACACTCCTCCATGGTATGTGATTGTTGGACGGCACCCGAAGGATTCGGTTAGCCATGGCTTTGTAAGCAAAGGTTGGGAGGAGTGTCATCATAATAAAACTAAAATAAAAAGGCACTCCTTCATGGTATGAGATTGTTGGCAGGCACCCGAGGATTCAGTTAGCCATGGTTTGTGAAAGAAAGGTTGGAAGGAGTGCCACCCAAAATAAAATAAAATGGGAGCCGCTCTTTGAAGGTTTGTCTGGCAAGGGGGTTAGAGTACCCGCTACCATTCAACAACATACACCTCTCAAAACTTTATTTTTATGCTCTCTTTATGTTTTCAAAATAAAAGCTCTAGCACAAATATAGCAATCGATGCTTTCCTCTATGGAGGACCAATCTTTTACTTTTATGTTGAGTCAGTTCACCTATTTCTCTCCACCTCAAGAAGCAAACACTTGTGTGAACTGTGATTGATTCTATGCATATTGCATTTGTTATATTACTCTATGTTGACAATTATCCATGAGATACACATGTTATGAGTTGAAAGCAACCGCTGAAACTTAATCTTCCTTTGTGTTGCTTCAATACCTCTACTATGAATTATTGCTTTATGAGTTAACTCTTATGCAAGACTTATTGATGCTTGTCTTTAAGTACTATTCATGAAAAGTCTTTGCTTTATGATTAGATTGTTTACTCATGTCATTACCATTGTTTTGGATTGCTGCATTCATTACATATACTTACAAATAGTATGATCAAGATTATGATGGCATGTCACTCCGGAAATTATCTGTTATCGTTTTACCTTTCGGGACGAGCAGAACTAAGCTTGGGGATGCTGATACGTCTCCGACGTATCGATAATTTCTTATGTTCCATACCACATTATTGATGTTATCTACATATTTTATGCACACTTTATGTCATATTCGTGTATTTTCAGGAACTAACCTATTAACAAGATGCCGAAGTGCAGGTTCTGTTTCTGCTGTTTTGGTTTCGAAATCCTAGTAACGAAATATTCTCGAATCGGACGAAATCAACGCCCAAGTTCCTATTTTCACGGCATCCGAACACCCGGGAAGGACCGGAGGGGGCACTGGGCCCCAGACCATAGGCCGGCGCGGCCCAGGCCCTAGCCGCGCCGCCCTATGGTGTCGTCGCGCCGTTCCCTGCGCTCGCTTCGCCTATTTAAAGCCCCTGGATCGAAAACCGATACGTTCGACGAAACCCACGAAACCTTCCGAGACGCCGCCATCGCGAAGCCAAGATCCGGGGGACAGGAGTCTCTGTTCCGGCACGCTGCCGGGACAGGGAAGCCCCCGGAAGGCTTCTCCATCGACACCGCTGCCATCTCCACCGCCATCTTCATCACGCTGCTGCTCCCATGAGGAGGAGTAGTTCTCCATCGAGGCTCGGGGCTGTACCGGTAGCTATGTGGTTCATCTCTCTCCTATGTGCCTCAATACAATGATCTCATGAGCTGCTTTACATGATTGAGATTCATATGAGTTTTGTATCACTACTATCTATGTGCTACTCTAGCAAAGTTATTAAAGTAGTCCTATTCCTCCTGCACGTGTGTAAAGGTGACAGTGTGTGCACCGTGTTAGTACTTGGTTTATGCTATGATCATGATCTCTTGTAGATTGCGAAGTTAACTATTGCTATGATAATATTGATGTGATCTATTCCTCCTACATATGCATGAAGGTGACAGTGTGCATGCTATGTTAGTACTTGGTTTAGTCTATTGATCTATCTTACACTATAAGGTTACTTAAACATGAGCATTATTGTGGAGCTTAACTCCGGCATTGAGGTTCGTGTAATCCTACGCAATGTGTTCATCATCCAACAAAAGTGTAGAGTATGCATTTATCTATTCTGTTATGTGATCAATGTTGAGAGTGTCCACTAGTGAAAGTGTAATCCTAGGCCTTGTTTCTAAATACTGTGCGTTACTGCTTGTTTACCTGTTTCACTGTTACTCTCTGCAATACTACCACCATCAACTACACGCCCAAAAGCTATTTTCTGGCACCGTTTCTACTGCTCATATATATTCATACCACCTGTATTTCACTATCTCTTCGCTAACTAGTGCACCTATTTGGTGTGTTGGGGACACAAGAGACTTCTTGCTTTGTGGTTGCGGGGTTGCATGAGAGGGATATCTTTGACCTCTTCCTCCCGAGTTCGATAAACTTGGGTGATCCACTTAAGGGAAAACTTGCTGCTGTTCTACAAACCTCTGCTCTTGGAGGCCCAACACTGTCTACAGGAAAGGAGGGGGAACGTAGACATCAGAAGCCATTTTGAAGCAACGAAAATTATTATTTTTACACAAGTCACAAGAAATATCATTCTTTCGCGAAACTTTGTGTGCAGATATAGAATGTGCAGATGTAAATCTAGAATTTTTTTTTCAGATTTTTTGACATTTTAAAATATGCTTTTTAAATAGTGGGTGCATATACTCCTATGAGCAAAAATGGATTTCCGGTGAAGTAAACCATACTCTAGGGTGAGGTATCGATTAACTAAGACTTCCGAGTGGAGTTCAGGAAGCAGCACAAGATGTTCTTTATTCCGTGATGAAGGAGGTGACATATGACACCATGAGATTTTATTTCTTTTACCAAACAACAGAGTTATCACAAATGAAAATGCACGACACACCTTGGTGATTTCTTGTGGCGGGCAGGAAGAGGTTCAGCGCTGGAAGATATAGATAGAATCGGGGGAAGAGAGCGAGTGAGCATGAGGCGAGGGAGACGACGACCAAGTGTATTGGATTACTGTCATGTACTCGGCCTGTGCGCGCGTGGAGCGCCGTTGCTCTTGGACATGCGACACTGCTCCAGGGCCGTCCGCCGTGGGAAGAGCCGTCTCTGGCGGAGCGGCGGCGACGGCCATGGTCTCTGGCCACGATGGGTTTAGGACGGGGTTAGCCAAGAGGGAGGAGCTCCAGAGAGGGGAACGGCCGAAGGCCTCGCCGGCGGCGGTGCCTCCACACGAACCCGCCAACGAAGCCGGGATCCTGGAGTCTCTCGCCTCCATCGCGGGCGATGGGACGAAGGTGGCAGCGCATGTCCCCTCGTTCGCCATGGATCCCTCCCGGAATGGCTGCGCGGGTAGATCTCGGGATTTGTGCTGCGGCGCGGGGCTGGAGGGCGGCGCCGAAATCGAATAGTAGGCCTCACTTCCGCCACTTTCGATGGTGCTGCGTTGCAGTCCTGCGTGCTTGAGCTCGCTGGGTGAAATACGTGATTTTCGTTGAGGCTTGCCCATCTAGTCATCTACGTACTCGCAGAGTCAAGGGATGCGGGCGGAGCCAATGAAGAAAGACGAAACGAGGACGCAGCTTTCATCTTTACAGGTTGTGCTGAGATCTCGATCTTCGGTGAGATATTCTAGGGAGTCTAGCAAAATTAGCGCTACAACACACCATCTAAATTAGCGCGAGGGTGGACTTGGTTAGTTGCATGCGGTGGATTTAAAACAGGCTGTTGAGCGGGCACGCGGGTGGCATTTGGGCTGGTGTTGTTTTGTTAGTTGCGTTTTCTTTGTGACGTGGGGGGTAAAATGTGACACCAGGCATTCACCAGTTTGCTCTTAATAGTAGAGAATCCTCAAGAACAAATACAATTAAGTTGGACACATCAGCAGCATGACCACATGTCCACATGACAAATCACGGTCGAGTGAATGTACACCTTTATCCCCGGCTTGGACTGCTACCAATAACGATTCAAGAATCAACATCTACTTTTAATCAGTTTGCTACAATCTTCTACCTGCAGTCAAGCAGTACATATCTAAACTCCGCGCCCACCTGTGTGCATCAGTTGTGCTCACGCGCGGATTCAGGGCGCCCGCCATTGCGCCGGACACTCCAGCACGCCGATGACTTCGATGTTTCGGCGCTGCTTGCTCTTCTCGCGGTCTGGCACGGCAGGTCTGCTCGGCCGCAGTGGGAGCGGCTAGATGCTTCCACCTATTCCGCGCCAGGGAGAACCGCGGCCGCCGGCGGCACCGGAATCAAACCTCCACGGCTACCTTGCACGCAGCTTCGGTGTTCGGTCGATCACCACTTCACCAGACAAGCTTCTCCACGGCCATCCCCTGCAGCAGCGGCCGCGCGGCGACGTCGCGGGTGGTGGCCACGGGCGGCACGCGGCAGCAGAGCGAGCGTCCGGCGCGGACCAGGAGGCGGTCCTCGTCGGAGGACACGCGGCGGAGGACGTCGAGGAAGCGGTCCTCGTCGCAGCAGGGGAGCGCGACGGGCCCCGGCGACGACGGGAAGCCGTACTCCTCCGCCGCCTGCCTGAGCAGCTCCCGGAAGACCGGGTGGTTCAGGTGCGCCGCGCGCACCACGAACCGCCGCGACGCGTCGCCCACGCACACCGCCACGTGCCCCGCCGGAACCGGGACGGAGACGGCGCGCGCCGTGGCGCGGGTCCGCCACCGCCGCAGCGTCTGCTGGAGGCGCACGATGCTCTGGATCTTGCCGCATTTGGCCATTGACGGCTTGACGCCCGCCGGCTGGGGGTTGCTCTGCTATTCCTAGCTAGGCGAATGGCGCGAAGGAGAGCTGGTGAAGGAATAGAGCTTGGTTTCCATGGGAGAGCAAGGGGTGGCTTTATAGGAGGCGTCGAGACCCTGGGTTGGTCGACGTGACATTTTTATTTCTCTTTCTTCTTCTTCCTATATTTGGTTTATGCCATGTGCGAAAATTGGCATCTAAATCAAGATCATGTGCTAAGAAATGATGCATTTCCGCCTCATGGATAGCACTTTTCTTGCCCTTTCAGTTGTCCGGTGTATTTCTATTATTTCTAGCATGCAACACGAGGCAATTAACATATGATGATTTCATTATTTGAACATTAGTAAATTTTACAATTTTAAAGTTTTGAAGAGCAGAAGAACATATGTGTATGTGTATCAATTGTAGCCTAAGTCCAAAAAAATCGCCCAAATTTAACACCTGCAATATGACTTACTAATATGTTTCTAAAGCTGAGTTGTTTGATACTTATCAGGACAAGCATTATGATATCACTTATGTAGCTCGCATATGTGAAAACACTTTTAAAAATATAAAATAAATGAGAATTTACCAACAATCAGATGAATGAATAAATAAATTCAGCGAGACACCATGACAATATAATTTACGGCATCAGTTTTAATTTTAAGAAGTTTTGAGGTTTTAGGAACATTCACGAAAATATGAAATTTTGGATTCCTGTTCTCGAATGTCCCGATTATTCCTAATACTTATTATTTGTTTGCCTCCTAAGTTTCACGAATTTTTCTTTTGTACCATTCACATGTTTTTATGGAATATTTTTTAGCTAGAGATTTTATCTAACTATTCATTTCATAAATTTCTACTTGCGGTTGTTGATTTGCCACCACATAAGCGAAACCACTCTCACACCCTCCATAAAATAAATTAGTGTACTATGAGTGGTATTCAAATTAAGGGACCAATCCCGTTTAAACAGTTGGTGTCATATTGTGTGGTCGTGAAATTGATGAATGCTCTACCTCTGCCACTGCCCCACAACCCTGGACTGTGAACTTTTTTAACTAGTATGGGAAATCTATACTACTTATAAAACAAAACCCCACTAAGTGTAATTAATATTTATCTATCTCAACCTGCAAGCTATCTACATCACCTAATTCCTTAGCCAATCATTTGTCCACATCATCCCACTAGTAGTAGTCCTTATTTATTATCTACATGCAAGATATTTAGATTATCTATTTTTAACCATTAAACTAGCAATATCATTCTTTTTACTTGCCGCTCGCTTGATAATATCGCACCCTCGTGATATATCATTACATAGTTAAGTCATGTGCAACTTGAACACCAAATAGTTTTGGCAACCAAATAAACTCTTTGCGAATTAAACTCAGTGCTAATTATAAGCTCTTATATACAGAACCATACATGATATTTTTGAAAATGTAATGCCGCAATGTGCATGCATTTTTCATGCAAGACACCCATATCACTTGGTTCTACAGTCGGTTGATTTCACCTTATATAAATCAATCACGTACAAAATATAACAATCTTGAAATTTCCAAATACGTATCCATTTCATGGCTATTAAATTTAGTGTCTTAGCTACTATGACCAACTAAATATTGCATATTCTATAAACCAAGTTTTATGCGTTTTATTAGATTTCTTAAAGAGATATCCGCTGCAACGCGCGCGGGGTATCGTTCTAGTTCTCTAAAAGAGAAAATCAAACATAATAAACTGGACCTCGGCCCATGTTAAAAAGTCGCTTAATGTCTCGAAGACACCTTGGCCCAGCTTAAGTTGTGTAACGTGTCTCGACACGCACCTCGGCCCAGTTTAGGTCGGGTCACTGCCTGGTTCAGACATTTCGAAGTCAAGCTCACTGTCGCCAATCGAAGAAGCAAAGAGAAGACTACAAAACGGCAGCATCACGCATTCAACGTCAAAGTACATTAACGGGAGCTAAAAGCTAGCCCAGGACACAGTGCCCAGAAATGGACGGTGGAATGGAACTTCTCAATCAGGTGACGAGGCGCTCTGTGCTAGCTAGGTGGTGCATGTGACCGGCTGCTGTCTACAGCAATTGGGCGGGTCGATCATCCGGCCCGTATACACAGGGCTGTTCATTTCAAATATAAAATGTATCTTTTGTTCTGTTTGGATCGGTCGAATTCACCATAGTGCCCCAACCCCCAATATCAACTGGTTTTATTTGCTTGATGATGTGCATGGTGAAGAAGATGTCCCTGTTGTTTGGGTTGATCCGTCGGTGGTGGACGACAACATTTCCATTACGCTTCCTTAGATTCAACAGCAAGGACACCCGAGATTGAGCTCGGTGAGGAATCTTCAGTATCTTCAGGTCAACACTCCCTACCTCAGGTGCATACTCCAGATAGACCGCCGGGAGAGCCACCCGCGAGGCATCAATCGGTATGGAGCGTAGAGGCCTTTGGAGACTGCAGTGGTGGCACTTTCAGATCCGAGTTTTTGACTGATGGTTGATCACTGTTTGGCTCCTCTTGTAGTCTTCAACATCTTCACTACGTGTTGTCCTTAATTTGTATTTGGGTTGTGCAGCCTAGCTTACCTGTATCTTACTCTACTATGCAGGGCCACCGCCTACTGTGATCTTTTTGATCTTTTTGTTAATATATCTTCATGTTCAAAAAATAATCAGTCGAAAAGGTTATGTTCTTCCTTCTTTCCGTTCGGGTTCAGGCAAACCGAATGGCTAGATGTATCTTTTATTAATATTTTATCATGAGAACTTAATTTACATAAGGCAAATGAAATAAAGGCAATAAAAATAAAAACGAACTCCGATGGAGCCCACAGATATAGCTAGGGCACTAGTGGCGCCAAAGATGCAACCCCTAAAGCTGGAGGCGTTGGCACAGGCACTGGAGCAATCAGTGCATGCGTGGCACCACGGTCCATGCTGACGTCGATCTGTGCAGGCTAGCGCCGTGGAGTCACCAGCGTTGTGGCAGGTCCTCCCACTACAAATGCAGACTCCCGAAGCTGGACGACCATGCCGGACAAGGCCTGCAACTTTGACGCAGCGATGCCAGGGCTTCGTCGTCATCTAGCTCGTCTAACTAGTAGGGGAGCTCCGCATCGTTCCTCGCGGTGGCCAGCTGATCACGCTCCCACGCGAGGAGGCCGAGGTAGTCAAGGGTCTTATCCCGCGGTCCTTCTCTCGGGATGACGTGGCCGCCCACCAGCGGCTCCTCATCTCGTGCCTTCTCCTAGACCATAGGTGCCTCGACGTGGTACCACTCATTGTCGCCCAGGAAGACACGGCGCGACGTCGTGGATCCCATTCCAACGAGGGGAACATGTCCCACGCCGACGAGTTAACGGACGTAGGTGGGGTCTTCAAGCAGACCAGGAGGCGGTTGGCATCAACATTGTCGAATCTCCTCGCGCCGCTCATGCCCTTTCCATGGCACTGGCGATACCGGTACACTCTGGCCATTGATGTTCCCACCCAAGGGAGGTGGACCTCGTTCCAACCTATCGGCTTCCTCGTATCGAATAGCAACCACGCCACGTTCACGAGGACGTACTGGGACTTGAGGGGATGTGGACAACGTCCACCGGAGTGCGAGGACCCAACATGGTGGTTGTGCTTGGTCTTTTTACATGACCAGGACTTCCCCATGATGGTGAAATCGTTGTGGCTCTCAGTGGTCTACGGGCAAGACTGGAAGGAAGTAGCAACGGTGTTGTGAAGTCTTGATACGCGCGGCCTCGTGCCATAAAAAGGATGAGCACATGACCTCCATCAATGTTGGCGCTCGAGTCCATGCAAGCATGAGCAGAATGCGAAGTGGTTAGCATTGAAGGTGAGCATAGAAGGCCAAGCAGACGGCGTTGGTGGTGTCGTAGAATGTCACAGCTCCGCCCCCAAATCAGGCGCGCGAAAGGCTAAGCGGACGTTCGGACGCTACAAGGTGGGCCCGAGGCGGGCGCGCGAGCAGTCTGCGAAGTGTTCGTTTCAACGTATTCCCAACCCAAATTTGGGTCTGGAATGGGTCGGTCCCCATGACTCCGTTTTTTTTGAGTTAGGCCACTAAGTTGGGTGTCCTCATGTCTATGTGAACCAAAACAGAATACCTAGATTTTTTTTGGATCATCCCGCTAGAGATGCCTCGATAATGCGAGTAATCTAAAAAATAGAGTATTTCAGGCCACTCATCTAGCAATCCTTGTACTATTTGGATCTCCTAGAGTTCACTGAGTAACCAGCACACACACTGGTGGAAAAAGGGGCTTTGGTCGCGGTTGGCAACTGCCTTTAGTCGCGGTGGCGCAACCGCGACCAAAGTAGCGCGACTAAAGGCCCCCCCTTTAGTCGCGGTTCCTTACGAACCGCGACTAAAGGCCCGTCCACGTGGGCATGGCGGCGCCGAGCGGAGGACCTTTAGTCGTGGTTCTTCGGCCAGCCGCGACTAAAGGCCTCCGCGAGGGTTTGGGGTTTTAGCCCCCTCCCCTAAATCTGGTTTCTTTTTAATTTGTATTGTTTTATTTCTTTTGGGTTTTAATTTTGAAGGAGTTTCACATATTCTACGGTACTACATACATGCATATGAATGTACAATTTCAAACAAATTTGAAATTAGAACCAAAAAGAATTCAAGAGGAATATACAATATATATTCAATATCGGATGACCATATACAATATATATTCAATATCGGATGACCATATACAATTTTGAACAAGTTTCCATCCATAATTTAGTGCATAAAAAGTTCTACGTCATCGTAATGGTGTTCTCCTCTAGGATCGATGACTTCCCTCGCCAACCATCCACTAGTTCCTCTTGAAGTGGTCGGAAGCGAGCTTCTGGACTAAGCGTCTTCCGGATGTTATTCCTCGGGATGTTGTTCTCACCTGCTGGTCCCGCTCATTGCAGTATCTCCGGATCCTCTCACAAACATAGTATCCACATAGATTGGTCCCGGTGGCTGAATATCCCCAGTCGTCCGCTTTGCCATTTTAAAATGTAGCTCTTTTTTGAATTCACCGACCTTTGTATACGAACCGTCTCCAAACCCTACGAGGCAAAGAAAATTAAATGAACAAGAGAGTTATTAATTAGTTACTTGATATTAGGAAATGATGAACGAAATAGGCCGATCGATATAGAGCGCAAATGAATGAAAATAATTACTTTTGCATCATTTTTCTCATGTCGCCCCAAAGCCGGATCCATATTGTCGTGGACGAGAACTGAGGAGGTCTGAACTTGAATTACCATAAGAATCCAGTGGAACCTGCGGACACGATACATGCACATCATGCATAACTCATCGATTAGCCACATACCATGCATGGAGTAAACAAAAGAGAATGTGCTCAAGACAGAAACACTCACCCAAAATGGTAAGGAAATAGAATATCACTTTTGAGTTTCTTTTTCACAGGTCATCCTCCACGTCGGCGGGGTGGTGTTCTAACACATATGAATTAACGATTTGTGGGTCAATGAACCCAACATCATGGATGTTCCTTATTCGCATTTCCGCTTCTTCATTCTGCATAATAGCGTACACAACAAGATAGTTAGGACAATATATATATATATATATATATATAGTGGGCAATGAACGAGATGGGGTAGAAATTAATAAATCACTTACAGAACGTAGCAACTGATGATAGATTTGTCGAGGTCGCGCAGATTGAACAGCTGGAACAATTCACTCAGATGAATTTGCACATAGTAATGTTTGAAGTGATGCTCATGTCTAACTTCCGCATAGATATAGTCTTTGGCGTTTTTATGTTTTATGTAACCCTTGTACCAATTTAGCAGACCTTTCATTTGTCGAGGTAGATCCTCTTCTGCGCAGGCTCGGAGAGGGCCATTCTTCACATATGTAAATACTACGTCCTTCATTGGCGCCTCATCAAGGCCTAACGTGCACGAAGAGTGATACCTAAGTCGGCCGCTTGTTCTCTGGCACTCGTTACAGTCAATCCCTGTCTTGCTGCAGCTGCTATGATATCGGGGTCATCCGGACGGCGGCTTTCACTATAAGCGGGGCAATCGATTGTTTACTTTGTTCCCCGAGCTGGGCAACTCGTTTCCCGCTTTCTAATTCCGTTTTCTCCTTGAACATGAGTGCCTGCCTGCGAAGTTCACGTGCATAGTCGTCAGGCAGATTCTTCGCGGCTTGGGATGGTGTGCTCAAAAATGACTTAGCCCACTTCTTTTGCTCATCAAAATATACTGGCTTGGGCTCGGGCTCTCTTTTCTTCTTGCAGGCCGCCTTCCATTTCTCCAAATCAGCAGCCGCGGCCGCGTCGACTTCCTCGGCAGTACGTTCCCAAGGCCTTGTGGGGAGAGGCTTCAGTGATGGCTCCGGTACCTTTGTGGTCTTAGGTACATAAGGGTCCGGGTTAATAATCCAGGCTTCTCCTTCTTCGCCGGAGGATTGGGGCGGTGTCGCGATCACCCGTGGACGAGGTGGGGGCACCTGTGGGAGGTGGCGGCGGCAGGTCGGCTGGAAGGAGGTGTGGGTGAAGCACCACCACCACCACCGCCACCCCACCGCCACCGCACCGCCACCACCACCACCACCGTACGGGGGTGGACTTGTTGGCGCCTCGCTGGAAACTTGATAAATTTCTTCGCCATAGAATGAACTGGCGCTTGACATCTCCAAGTCTTTTCACCCCTTCGGGTGTAGCAATGTCAATGTCGGGTCCTCAAACCCTTGGACTATCTCCTCCACCACGAGCATAGCCATCTTGAATGGGGTTGTTGTGGTGGAGTGCTCCAGGTGGTAAAGCACTGCCGATGGCTACCTTCACGGACATGTTCCCGATAGGATAATAGAGATGACATGCTTTCATCTCCTTTATATCGTCCACGGGGTAGCGAGGAGGCTCCGGTGCAGTAATTTCGACCACCTGGCTCGGTGCGGTAATTTCTATCGTGGTGCACCGGTGAGGCTCGTGACCACGCTGCTTCTTCTCCGCTGGCGGCAGAGATCCATTGGATGATCTTCATGCTGCGCCCGAGCTGCATCTCTTTCGGCTACTAGTACACTCACGGTTTTCTTCATCACATCCATTTCCGTTACCAACTTCGCCACAACATCTGCATCCGATCCATCTTTCTCTTACGGCTTCCGTACGGGTCATCGTTCTGGGGAACCCTACTTTCCACGGAATGGGCCCCATGCCTCGTACACGTCCTCCAGATTCCGAGGGCTTTTGTCGGGCGTCGTTCTCTCGTTGAACTTGATCCTCCCCTCTTGAGCATCCCTCATTGCCTCAATAAGCTTTTGGGTGGGTGTAATTATTTTGCCCTGATAAACACACTCCCCTGTCTCCGGGTTCAGCGATCCCCCATGCCCGTACCACCAGCTTTTGGCCCTTGGGTCCCATCCTTCCGTACCTGGACGGATTCCTCGCGCCCTCAGCTCGTTCTCCATCTTCTCCCACTTAGGCTGCCAAAAGCGATACCCTCCTGGCCCCATAATATGATTGTACTCCTTCTTGGCCGCATTCTCCTTATTTTTTTTTGGATATTTCATGCCAAAAGGATTCATGCCATCCGTACTTAGACCAAATCTTATGTTCCTTGCGTCAGCTGCAAAATCTTTGAACTCTCTGTCGATCTTTCTCCATTGCGTTCCATCTGCGGGGTGTCTCAACTCCCCGTCCGACTTACGGTCCTCTTTGTGCCATCGCAACAACTTGGCATGCTCTTTGTTCCTGAACAGACGTTTCAACCGTGGTATTATAGGAGCATACCACATCACCTTAGCGGGAACCCTCTTCCTGGGTTTCTGGCCCTCAACATCGTCGTCACCAGGGTCATCGCCTCTGATCTTATAACGCAATGCGGTGCATACCGGGCATTCATTCAAATTCTCGTATTCACCGCGGTAGAGGATGCGATCGTTGATGCATGCATGTATCTTGAACCTCTAAACCTAGAGGGAGACAACCTTCTTTGCTTCGTACGTAGTGGCGGGCAACTCGTTATTCTTTGAAACATATTCTTCAACATTTTCAGCAAGTTTTCAAATGCCGAGTCAGCTACACCTGCCTGTGCCTTCCATCTCAGCAAATCCAGTGTGCACCGCTTTTTCAGATCATCGCATCAGGGTACAGCGCCTTCTGTGATCCTCTAACATGCGATCCAAATTCTCCCTCTCTTTTTCAGTTTCGCAGCGTCTCCGTGCATCAGCAATGGTCCGACCAAGATCATCAACGGGATCATCACGTGCCTCTTCTTCACCTTCCCCTTCACCTTCACCTTCAGCATCCTCCATGAAAGTATCACCGAAATGAGCAAGATAGCTTTCATCGCTGAAATCATCCCCTTCTTCATCTTCTTCCATTATAACCCTCTTTCTCCATGCTTGGTCCAACAATTATAGCTTGGCATGAAACCGTGCCGAAGCAGGTGCATGTGAACATCTCTTGAGGAAGAGTAACCATTCCGATTCTTACATTTAACACATGGACAGATAACAAAACCCCCCTGCTTGTTCGCATTAGCCACTACGAGGAAATCTTTCAAACCCGTCTTGAACTCGCCGGAGAGTCGGTTACCGTACATCCATTGTCGATTCATGCATTATTATAATATAAAATATATAATTAACCATCATGCATTTGTTAAACTAACTAGCTACAAACAATATAAATTAAACAATGAACTACACACATGCACATGCACATTTTATCAACGACACATCAAAGGTTCAAGTTGCTAACCGCGATCGAGGAGGAAAAAATAAATGAGAAAGCTCAAGTGTGGCTCCAACACTTCATATCATGTTTGTTTCATGCTCTTGGGGCATTTCATCAAACACCTTATGTGCATAAGAGGAACCAAAAGCAAACCTAACACCCTTTGTGAAGTTTGTGAAGAATGGCCAAATGGCTAAGTGTTGCTGGATGGGTATATATAGGCTTTAGTCTTGGGAACCAAAACAAAGGCCGAGATTTTTTTGGTCGCGAGTAACCAAAAAATTGACAATTTCGGCCACTAGCTCCCGAATCCTTGTCCATTTGGTCTCCTAGAGTTCGACTGGTAACCACCACACACCATGCCATATCTTAGAGAATATCTAGCCGATCCCTTAAAAACGTTAGAGTCCTCGCCCTCGCAACTGTGGTGACCCTCGCTGTCGCTGGAATCGCGCCGACGGCGGGGAGGAGCTTCATCAAATTTTGTCTCCCGCTGACCCCGATGCAAGGCTACCAGTATGTACGTGTATACGCCGTGGAGCTTGGCCTGAAGGTCATGCTCGCCGTGCATAGTGAGGATGGCAAGGAAGAAAACGGCGAGCACGCCACGGAGACTGTGGCCCGTGACAATGAACATATATGGCGAGCGGTTTTTGCCGCGACGAACTTCTTTGGGGAGTCACGAAATGCAAGCATTGCAATCTGCGGGCTGGGCCGGAAATCACGCAACGGGCTCTCCCCATCACCCAGAACCAACCTATTTCGTAGTCAATCTCTGTCTTCAACCATGACACTGAGCTTTATTTCTGGTTGCCAAGTCCACGTCTTGCATATATTGCCAGAGGCCACTCGCTCGTCAGGGGCCTAGGAAGAGGAGCGTGCATGTGCACACGTTTCCGTCAACACATGATTAGCCAACTAGCACTATTCTCAAATAATGATTAGCCATTAGATCAAATTGTGAAATCAACATGGGACGCACATAGATTGTTGATGTTGCCATGCAGCAATATCGGACACAAAACGTCAACGCAGCGGTTGCTTTTGCGTCCTACAGACCTCTATCCCCTCACGGCCCCAGTACACGGTACTACGATAGCCTAGGCAGGAAAAGTAACGCCAAATACATAATAGCGACAACAAATCATTGGTTCCTCTGCTCATGTTCGATACAATTACAAATCAGACCCACATCGATCACTTGAACTTCTCATGTAGCTGATGTTTTGTTGTGCTTTAGCTTACACCTATATGATACCAGGATATGCACCACCTTTTTTTTTCTTTTCTTTCGAGAGCGGTGATACGTAGGTAGAGCTACACGTAGGGCGTTATTTGAATTTTTATGGTAATTTCATTTTAGACATGTCAAAAAATTCAAATAAATACCATGATATAGACGATATTGTACTTTACTCATGTGCAAAATTTAAGACTGGAATATGTTATATTTTGGACTCAGCAAAAATAAAAAATCTTAATTTCATCATCGGTGAATAGTGATGAACAGTACACAATAATCTAGATTTTGTCATTTTGTGAGATTTTATCATTTTACTGAGGGCAAAATATAATGTATTTCAATCTGAAAATTTAGACATTGATAGATTCAAACAATCTCTACATCTATGTTATTTTCTTCCAAAATATTCTAAAACTATCAAAATCAAAAGTTTAAAAGTTTTTTTTAAAGAAACGAGCTACATGTAGCCAGGGCTACAAAAGAGGATTTTGGCCGCGCCACCTCTCTTGTTGCAAAACCCAAGAATATGTCACGACAAACTAGCTAGACACCACTTTCCCAAGGTAAAACCTATACATCGACCAGATTGATGTCTGGTAGGCACCGCACACCCCCGCACGGGTGTGGGCCTGGGCCAGGTAGGTTTTTTTTCCCTTTTTCCCTTTTTCCTTTTTCCTTTTTTATATTTTATATTTTATTTTTATTTTGTTTATTTTCGTTTTTTGTTCATTTTTTATATTAAAAAATATTAAAAAAACTATAAAATGATCAATTTAAAAAACAAATCATGTTTAAAAATGTTAAAATTTTACGAAAAAATATGTTTTTTTCAATTTAATAAATGTGCATACGAAAAATCTTCACATTCAAAAATATATAAAAATATATGAATTTTTTTTAGATGTCAATAAAAAGATTCACAATTTGAAAATATTTAGATAATAAAATTGATTTTTTTGAAAAAATGTTCAAAAATTAAAACTAAAAAACTTCAAAATCACAAAATATCCGGTTTTAAACAATTCAGCTTTTAAAAAACGTAATAAGAAAAAACAAAAAGTCGAAAGCATTAAAGAAAAGTGAGAGGGAATGGTGTGCCGACCCAAAACACCTGTCTGGCGAGTGTGCGGTCTGGTGTGCGCGCCACACGGGTCGGTTTATATCACCCCCTGCCCAAGGCGAGAGCTGTGCTTCCATGGGCTCCAAGACATCACCAGATCAGGGAGGCTCACGAAGGAGCCTAAGGGCATCTCCAGCGGCGCGATGCAAACGGTCGCTGAGCGACCGTTTTTGTCCGCCGTGATCGGAAATGCGTCTGGAGCCTCTTCCAGCGGAGCGACGCAAAGTAACCGGGCCGTTCGCGGAGACGCAAACCTGGCCCAAATATGCGCCAAGTTTGCGTCTCCGCGGACGCTCGGCGGTCGCGCCGAGTGTCCGTTGAAAAAGACGTAGGACCCGCGCGTCAGTGGTCGCAGTGCGATATTATTCCCGCCACTGGCCATTCCCCGCGCGAAATTGGAAACTAGACCGGCGCGAGCAGTCCAGAAGCGATGGACGTCTCGCCGCCGCAGCTACCGCCATGGATGCGGAGCAAACCCTCGCACCGTCGTCGCCCACGCTCCCCGTAGCCGGCCATAGCCGAATGGACGCTGCAGCTGCGGCGGAAGCAAAGCGGGCGCGAGGCAAAGCGAAGGCGGCAAAGAAGGTGCTCTCCGGAGGAGAAAATCGTGGAGGCCGCGAAGCGTCGCGGGCGGTGCAAGAACCAGAAGATGAAGACTGCGCGGCCGCCAACCAGCAGGTCGGCAGATGCAGATCAAAGCCGGCGTCGCGCCTCCATCCGAGCTTAGCGGAGGGCTACATGCTCGTCAAAAGAGAGGGATGACCGCCATCGCGCCGGCCTCGTCGGTGAGCTCGGTAAGTTCCCAGCTGCGCCCTAGAACTCCCGCTCCCTTGCAGGGCCACGCGGCGTCGCGGTTCGCCTCCGCTTGCCGCCGGTGAAGTTGACCGGGCGGCGGTTCCCGACCTCAACCGGACGCCTAGAAGCGGTGACTCCTGCCCGGGCGCGACACGAGAAGACGCGCCAGGTGCCGGAGGAGAGCATGCCGCAGCCCCGCATCTGTTCGACGAAATGGCGCCGCCTACCCCGACGATGGACGACCCGGTACGTGAGCTCTGTCAATGTGTGCGAGTGCCGTGTATCATGCATCTGATGTCCGGTCGTTCGTAGGACTATTGGAAGGACCGCCATGATTCATACATCCAGGAAATTATCTACGGCGGCGGCTTCGTTCGCGATAATTGGGCTGGAACATGCGCGCATGAGCGCATGATGACTCCTATGTTTTCCCTCCATTTTACAACATCTGGGATGTTCGATCGTGGGTGAATGACATCCACGAACATAGCTCATGACGGATGCACATCGTTCGGCTTACGTTCACATGCATGTAGATCCGCGCGCGTATCACCATTTGACTGTGCATGTTTCTTTTCAAAGTGGAACACATGTTTTGTTTGTTATTCAAATTTATTTGTTTCTCTTATTTTGGAAATTTGATTTCCTTCAATTTTTTTCCTTCCTATTTATTTTTCTCCTTGTTTTTGGTATTTCTTCATGCTTTTTTCTTTCTATTTTAATTTTAAATTCCGTTTTTTTGTGTTGCATACTAATTTCTATTAAGTCTCAAAATTGTTCATATTTTACTAGTGCTATTTTTTTAATATCAAGTACGATGTTTTTATTTCATATTTTTTAAATTTTTTATTCGTTCTATATTAAGATACGTTTCTTTTTATTTTATGTTTTGCTAGGAATATGTGTTTCTCGAATAGATGAGATTTGCTGTTCGGACGGAATAGTTGTGTTCCTCAAGTAGGCGAGATGTGTTTCTCAGATTCAATATTCTTATTTTCTAAGTTGAAGACATTTGTTCTCGAATGCAATATTATTGTTCTGACGAGATGTTTTTCTTGGATGCAATATTCTTGTTCCCCGAGTAGACGAGAGTTGCCCTCGGTCGAAATATTCTTGTTCCCTATGTAAGCAATATGTGTTCCCTGGACACATTATTTTTTTCCCTGAGTAGATGAGATGTGTTTCATGGATAAAATATACTTGTTCTCGGAGTAGGAGATCCGTTCTCTAGACGTAATGTTCTTGTTCCCTACGTAAATGATATGTGTTACTTCGATGCAATATTCGTGTTTCCCGAGTAGGCGAGTTGTGTTTCTCAGACGCATTATCATTGTTTCCTGACTAAACGAGATTTTTTTAGATGTATTTTTTGTTTCTTTAGTAGAAGACATGTGTTCCTCGAACGCAATAAAAGATTCTTACCCACAGCTTGATAAATGTATTCCAAAGCCTTCATGCCGTCTTTGGAGCCCTATGACAAATGCAAAGGATTTGGGTAGGAAACGTATATCCCAGCCTCGGAGAGAAGGGGTGATCCACCACTTCCACAACTTAGCACCGGGATCAGGGAGAGAACTGAAGAGGATGAAAAGGGCGAGCACTGATGGTAAATAGCCGACGCCCAATGAGAAAATCAAATCTGCATGCTCTTCCTCACTAGTGGAAAACAGGCCTAATGTCGCGGGTGGTAAGGGCCTTTTGTCGCGGGCGGCCAGCCGCGACAAGGGAGGCGCGATAAAAGGGTCCCCCTTTTGTCGCGGGTCGGTTACATAAGGTCCACCACGTGGCAGGCGCGGGGCGCACAAGGGACAGGCCCTTTTGTCGCGGGTACCACCCGCGACAAAAGGCCCTCTACGTGACGCGCGCACAACCCTGCTGCTTTAGGGTTTGAGGGGTGCAGCACCCCCCCCCCCCCCCTTTTATTTCATTTTTTCCATTCAAAAATAAAAGTTGCATATATTTGTACGCTACTAGAAGTTATACACGTTCATTCATTATATATATATATATAGTTCGATCAAACAAATATGGAAGCACAAGTCGATTCCCCTTACATATTCTTCCCTTACATATATATATACATGGAGCTCACGATCGACAGACAAGCGGTACTAACGACCGTCTATTTGGAGGTAGAGCATCCATTTGGACTAAACAAGTCTTTGTTGTTTAATACTTCTCTAACCAAAAGTCCCGCCAGTTCCTCGGCGATTCCTATTAGGTGTTCCTTTGGTTGGAGTATGTCCCGCATGTAGTCGACCTATATACGAAAATGAGATGAGTATGACTATATCAATTTTGATAACGAAATATTGACGATAATAAATAAAGTTGTGAATGTTATTGCTCACGTCGAATTTATTATTGTTCTGCTTCTCAGTGGTTAACATGCGAATGGACTCGCAAACGTAGTATCCACATAGATTCGTCCCTTGTGGCTGCTGGGGCACGGTACAGGAGTAAATGTTAGCTTCTCTGCCAAGGTAATGTTCTTATGATGTTTCTTCAAAGCTCTCCAAACCCTGCTAGGCAAAAGAATGATTGAATGAGTGGATAATTAATTGATATCTCACGAAAGATAAAGCACGGAGATGAAGGAAATTACACTTGGAGCAACTTCTGCAAGTCGCGGAACCCGTCCACGCCTCTACTCAGTGGGTCTCTTACTTCAACTATTCCCTTATCAGGTTGAATGTCTAGTAGAATCCAGTGGAAGCTGCACATGTTATGTATATACGTCAGGAATTACACTTAACATCGAGTAAGAAAAATTGAATGTGCATAAAAGATCATTAAGACTCTCACTCGTAGTTGTAAGGAAACAATATTGAATCACAGAAAAATTGCTCCCCCAAAAACCTTAGTAGGTTCCCCCCCGTGTCTGAGGCATTGTGCTTTACCGTTATTGATAATATTCTCTTATGTATTTTATCTGGGTCAACAAACCCAATATTGATAATATTCTTACTTTTGCATTCACTAATCTTCAGTCTGCATAAGAGAACACATAAGATATAATGAGTATATGCAATGAAAACAAACATGAACAACAAACATGAACTGAATGAAAATAAACTTATATGTAGTTAACAACTTACAAGCAATAGCAACTCATGAGAGATTTGTCGAGGGCTTCTAAATTGAATAACTGCCAGAGTTCATTCATCTCAATATGGATCTCCTCCTTTCGGTAGTAATATTCAACTGGTATACTCGCCAGGATGTACCTTATGTTCTCCTTGCATGCATCAAGGTACCACTGATGCAAATTCCGCATATGTTTTGGCAGTTTATGCAGCCGCTCTCTGCTGACCAAGTCGGCCCCGTAGACAAATTTAGGAGCTATATCAGCAGTGGGTAGTGCAGCATCTGCGGCACCAAACAATTCCTCCACGGTAACTCCACATTGAGCCGCTAGAGTTGCAGCTTCATCCATATTGACACCACCACCATGTTCCAGGTACACCTTGGGAACATTAAACACTTTGAGTGCTGGGATCGATTGTTTGGGCTGATCTTCGAGGAGGGGAACTTCCTTTCTCTTTTTGCCTTCTGTCGTTTGCTTGGCCTTGAGGGGTGCACTTGTTGAACTTGACTTTTTCTCGGCTGCACTTCTAGCTGATGATTTGCTCGTGCCAGCAATGTCCTTCTTCTTAGCCTTTTCATCCTTCTTCTTGTCAATTTCCTTCGCAAGAGTGCGTGTATAGTCATCCTTCTTCTCGTGTAAGTCATACTGCGATGGTGTGTTCAGAAAACTAGTACCATATTCTATTTGCTTCTCTGTGTATGGCTCTGGCGCTGGAGGTTTTGGCTTATGAAAAAAATCATAATTGTATTTCTTAACAATGGCATCATTTTCCTCCTCAGTACGATCGTAAGGACGGGGGGAGGAACCTTTGGTACTTTTGGGAGGGGCGACATCTTGCGGACAGGACTCTTGAAACGCTTCCGGCTGGGTGCATTCCGAGTCTTAGTGGGCGGAGGCGGCGGCGCTGGAGATGGAGATGGACTACAGATGTCGTGGTCGACGTCGTACCCATGGGGTGATGGTGGCGACATGTGATCGGTAGGAGGAGGTGATGGTGGCCGGCGATCACTGGAGGAGGTGATGGTGACCTGGGACGGTGGTACTAGGGGCTACCCAGCGGCAGCCTGATGTTCTTCTTTTCCGAGAGAATGATTTCTCCCCACCTCTCAGTGTAAGCCCCCATCACCTCCAGGATTTGGAGCTCCAATGTCTCCCACGTCGGTACAGCTGAATCCACCCCGACACGAGCATAGCCAGCTGGAATCTGATTGCCATGCCATGTTACCGGCTCACCTTCAGGTCCAAATGCCGGTAAGACATAGCCGACCGCCACCTTAACAGACACCTTCCTGAACACCTCATGGAGATCACAAGGTGTTTGCTCCTTGATTCCATCCAAGGGGTCGCCAGGACCGGCATCTATCATCATCCGTGTAGGCGGGGCCTCCGAGTCGGCCACGCTGCTGTCTCGTCGCTGAGATATGCCGGCGGTATTATCTGGCTGGCGATGTCCTTTAAGTTCATAAATCTCCCGCTGCTGCTGCTGAATCTCCTGCTTCTGCTGGTCTAGTTGCCGTTGGAACTCAGTCATCCGGTCATTCTGCACCTCCAGCTCGCGTTGTTTTGCTCTCGCTCGGCTTCTATAAGTCTCCGCGTCATTCGGAAACCCAAGCGCCCACGGAACACTAGGGCCGTAGCCTCTTGTTCGTCCTCCCTTCTCGGGATTACCGAGGACAAGCGTCAGCAAGTCTTTCTCTCTATCGGGAGCAAACTTCAGTGTTCCCGCTTTAATAGCAGCCGTCACTTCAATCCATTTTGCTCTGGGTACCCTAACCTTGCTGTCACTTTCAATAAGGTTCCCTGTCTTCATGTCATACTCACAGCCATGCCCAAGGAACCAATTTCGAGCCCTAGTGTCCCATCCTTCTCGCTCAGGTTCTGGAGTGATCCCATTCAGCTTCATCTCAGCCTCTTGTGCATCCCACTTAGGAATGGCTACTTCGTAGCCCCCTTGGCCCGTATGATGGTGATATTTCTTTTCGCTTGCATTCTTCTTGTTTTTCTTTGACAGGTTCACAACCTCCTCTGATTCTTTGTACTTCACAAATTCTTCCCAGTTATGCTCCTGCTTCGCTAGATAGTTTTCGAATACCGGAGGCTTCTTCTCGGCCTTATAAGCTGACCATAACCGGTTCTTATACGCCCGGAAAAGTTCCCCCATCTTCTTCAGAGCCCATTTCTTCACTAGCGCCCTCTGCTTGGCATTCTCAGAGTCCGATCCCAAATCTGGCAAAGTGAAATGTGACATGAGGTCGTCAAAAAGTGTGTTCTTGTACCTATCGGCAACCTGATCTTCGGACACATTCTTGGTCTTGTTCCATTCTCTAATAGTGATCGGGAGATGATCTCTAACCAGAACTCCGCACTGATTCTTAAATTTCACTCTAACACTCGCGGGTGCCACCGGTTGGCCTTTCGGTGATATAGCTTCAATGGTGAAGTGGTCTTTTTTGCCCAATTTCTTTGTCGGGCCTCGTTTCTCCAACTTATCTTCGGAGGCCTAAGAGAATAAAAATCAGTTAATTTATATACACATGTACATATAGAATTCCATTAATGCCTCTATACTAATCGTATACCTCGTCATGACCGGAGCCGTCGGCTTCTCCGTCACCGGAGTCGTCGGCTTCTCCATCACCGGAGCCGTCGACTTCTCCATGACCGGAGCCGCGGGCTTCTCCATCACCGGAGTCGCGGGCTTCTCCAGCTTCTCCGTCGGCTTCTGGAACTTCGCGGATTATGTCCTCGAAAAAGTCTTCCTGTTCCAAGTCTCGACGGATTTCGAATGGATCCATTGTTTCTGCAAAAAAATTAAATCGATAAATACATATGTATATAACCCTGTTCCTAACCCTAATCAAACACTAACCAAACCCTAACTCAAGGAGGGGAAGGCGGCGTGGAGCAGGGAGAAGAGAGCGTGTGAGGTAGATGATCTCGACAATGCTCACGTGACTAAGAGGTTGTTCGCGAGAGGTAGAGGAGAGGGAAGATGGGGGGGGTTCGCGAGAGGGGAGAGAAATATAGGTGTTTGCGGCGTCGGTTGTTTGCGAGAGGGAGAGAAGAGGGGAGTTGCGGCGTCGGTGGTTTTCGCGAGAGGGAGAGAGAGAGGTGTTTGCGAGAGGGAGAGGGTCGGCGTCGGTGGTTTTTGCGAGAGGGAGAGAAGAGGGGGAGAGGGCCCGTGTCGGCGTCGTCGTCGGTACTATATGTACTAACTATATATACTAGATGATACCCCGCGCGTTGCGGCGGAAATGCGTAGATCCATATTATAGAATTATAAAAATAAATTTAAACATGTATTGAGTCTCTAAGTATAAAGAGAAACATTTGTTGAGTTTCTAACAGATTGGAACTTGTGCAGAGGAAAATGACACTAAGTATATTCAGTTGAAAGTTACAACTTGTTATAACGCTATGTTATGTTACAAACTATGTATCTATATTATAGGCCCACAACAATTTATTGGGAATTGCACTAACTACTATTAAAAAATCTGTAATGACATTAATTAATAACCGCAGTCATATATGTTTTAACAAAGCAAAGTAAAACTTGTTTCGCTCTGAAGCATGACATCTCCTAAAACATCAAATTGTTGCGCTGAACACTAAATTTGGAGAGAGCATGTCCAGCAAATGAGTGGAAAGAAACTCTCGACTCGGCGATTTTACAAATAAATGATGGATGGACCACCTTTTGCCTCATTGGCCATCAAAATGTCAACTGCATGTGAACTACTTGTGAAGTACTCCAATAGCAGGTCCAGCAATAATAAGGTATGAAAAAAAAGATGTGAAAATTAGATGACAGTACATGAGGCCAAAGATATCATTAAAATAGAAAGCACTGATCTATGCTAGCTTCTTGAATCGGTTCTTCTTGGATAAGTAACTAAACTCTGTTATCATATTCTGCTACACAAAAGATATTGTAACAAAGGTACCTAAGGAAGAACATGGTGATATTTTATAATGCATAGGTGAACCATGAAAACAAATTTCTGTATACGAAAGGTCATAACACCACAACAATAACTGACCATCCTCCTTCAACTGGGCAGGATGCACCAGGCAAGAAAAAGTGTCTACATGCGCAAGATCAATATCACGTAGGACAGCTAATAACAATATGTCAACCTGTTAATAGAGAAAAAGGAATCACAAACATTTATAACGAACCTTTTGGGAATAACTCATCATCGTAAGTCTGAAAAATTGTTAGTACGAACATGTTGGGAAGAGCATTTCCATAAAAACCTTTTTGTAATGACATAATGGGGAGAGCATGTCCATAGGAACCCGTTGGGTCTAAATGATGCCCTGCACGTTGCTGCGGAAATGTGAATCTTTGAAGAATTTGGAAATAATGTAAAGCTAAACATATTTTATGCTGCTAAACACCTTGTAGAAAACTTCTAATAAATTCCATTTATATTTATGGGTTTGAGAGTTTGAAACGACACATTATCCAATGTACAAACCATAAATAAGTTAACCATTGGAAGAATGTGATTGTCCCTGTCAAAATGACCGCTTTTAGTCAATATCATACAATCATTTCAGATACGTAATGTTCAGATAAGTTTCTAGTTTGATAGTCACGACGAAAATACTACTATATAATATATATAACAAAACGTGCCATGTTGGTTGCTGTTACAGATATAGTGTACACACAATTAAAGTCTGGAATATGCTAAATCCCCATATTGATGCATCATGAAGCAAGGTCACAGAATCAAGGCACAATTGGGAAGGGATACTGAAATCAAAGCATGGATTAGTAAATTAGATGAATAACTCAGTGATTTATGTCAGGATAGAGGACAATGCATATTCTTGTAAGAAAACTGAAGGGAAACATCTACAATATGGCAATCCTGCGTTGAGCAGTGTACATGTTAATTTCCACCTGCTAAGTCATTGTACACACATTGATCTAGAATAGCCACTGTTTCCTTAAATAGCATGATTGGAGTATCTCAAATTACCTAACCTGAAGCTTAGCTTACACATATCACCTGAACGATATTGAAGCATACTTCATTCGAGTAGTACGGAAGAACAATAGGAAAAAGGAAAACAGTGCAGAAAACTGCACTATGATTTTTCATTGGCTCAACTTTCAACACTACCTGAAACAATGATAATTCAATATTATGTTCACAAATTGCACTGAGCAGTTGGAATATATATGGTTGGACCATATCACTCTCATGTGACAAATACTTAAATTAAAAGCATCGATCTCACACCTTGACTTCATTCTTTGTGAAAAGAAAGCGATCAATAGATCTATTGATTATTTGGCAGTCTAGAAATGCATGAAACAAATAAGAAAAAAAATGACAGAAGTGGAATATTATAAACTTATGGGTCACGATAATAATTAAATTCTTTTTTTTTGCGGGTCAATAATAATTAAATTCAGTGTTCTAGTTCACTGCATTGTCAGATATTATGGAAAAAGGGAGAAATGGCCATAGAGTATACAGTATACGACTTATCTTTCTTGGTTGACACTGCAGATCTATTAAAAACGAAATCAGATCGTTGTTGCCACTGCATCCATGATCAGAATGACACAGCATCAATAGGAACGTGTGTTATAATTATTTTTTTGCAAAACATAAAATATCATTAAAAGGTCCACTGAATAATAGGCAATGCTTTTAGTACTATAGAAAGAATGCATATCTAGTAGACCTGCAGCACTGACACAGGGGTTACCTCACACTTGACGCTGGATGTTAGCTAGGAATTGCCGCTTCACACGTCCAACCTAAGGAGCGCTTCAGGTCGTTGTTCTTCTGCTGGTAAGTGGCAGTGACGGAGGTGGATTTCTGTTCGCACACGAACACGTCACCGTGTACCCTCGATGTCGAGCGCGATGCGCGGCAGCACGCGCCGAGGGAGGCTCGCCGGAAGCGCGATACGCAAGACAGTCCAGCAGCGCTTTTGTGACCCGAAACCCCGCTCGCCCGGGAGGGACCCCGTCAGGGCTTGCGGCGGCTATGGGCTGCCCTAGGTCGGCCTAACCGCCCCTAGGACCTCGTGGATTCGCAGCCTCCAATCCTGAAGAACAACGAAGAACGAGAAGAAAGATACAGGGGAGAGAGATAAAAGTAGATGAACACGAAAAAGTAGTAGATTGATTTGTTCGATTGGTGTTGGTTCAATCGGCCTGCACCCCTCAAGTATATAAGGAGCGGCTGGACTTTCCGTGCAAGAAATAGGGTTGGATTCACGTCCAAAACCCTAGTTCGGGTCTAACTCGGATGGCTTGGACCGAACTTTTCAAAACTGTTCGGTTTAAAACTGGCAGTACCTTGCGTGGCAACTTTGAGGCAGTAAACAACGTCAAATCAAAATATCGTAAACAACAAAGTTGTTCGTCTCGAAAAAACGAAGAACTTTCATGTTGACCACTTTTCCATCCGAGCTCATCTTGATTATTAAATTGAGGTCGCAAGAAAAACGATCAAT
Source organism: Lolium multiflorum (assembly GCA_030979885.1). Lineage (NCBI taxonomy): Eukaryota > Viridiplantae > Streptophyta > Magnoliopsida > Poales > Poaceae > Lolium > Lolium multiflorum. The sequence goes on along the minus strand of CM061748.1, from coordinate 310,740,333 downwards.
TCCGACTTTCTGTCTCAGCCCCAGCCTCAGCTCGCGCCTGACCTTAGAGCCCTCTATGGTCGAGCGCCTCAAACTCGGTAATTCAGGTTTCAGCTGTATTTTGGCTCCACAAGTTGCATACTAGCTCGGATCGCGATGACTCAAAAACCAAAGTTGCTTGTTTCGACGAGACGCACAACTTTTGTTTATATCACTTCTTCATTTGAGGTCATCTTAAAGGAGCTCTAATGGAAGCCTTCATATATCGATCCTCGAGATCACCTCTGACTGCCAACATAATCGGCTATCAAGCCGGATCATGGGACAACTTGATATGGTGGACATGATGTCTCCTAAATGAGCAATATATCTGTCACGCCGAACACCGAATTATGTTCTTGATTAGCCATCTGTCCAAAACGAGTATCAACACATGCCCCCCTGTTTTCTGGCAGAGCTTGCATGCCAGAAAATAACTTTCTCCACATTTTGCCCAGGACGATGTCAACACTCCATCGGCCATTGGTTCTTAGGACGATAATTTTATATCGGCCATTTATGTTCAACATGGTCGCCACCTTGGTAGAACTTCTTCAAATAATCACCTTTGAGAACAACCACTTCATCTTAATGTTTGATGGATATCCCAAATACTTTCAACTACATCTCCCATAGCGACCCTTGTCTGATCTTCATCCAAGCACTTCAAAAGAATACCGTCAACTATTCAGCGATAAAGCTTATTGTCCATTAATGCACACTTAAAAGCCATCTGCCGAACAACTATGTCCGTCCTCTTGCTAGGATCCTGCAAATATTCAACAATATGTCTTTCCAATCTTCTTGTTTACCTGCACTAGATCCTTCATTAGTGACCAAATCAATGGGATTTAATTCGGTCTTAGCTATGACAACAAGAGCAAACATCGGCTTATGAGATATATGAAAATGCCACGATTAACATGGTAGCCAGATGCTTGTTGTGCTAACTCATTTGCATTCCAAATGTCTTGCCTAGATATATGAGAAATGCAAGGTAGAAAGTATATCTAGAGATTGATCAAGATACATATTAAGTGATTCGTCGAAACATTGGTAAACCTTAGATTTTTATTATACTACTACCAACGAATCACTAGAAGCCTCAATATGTGTAGCACCTATAGCAAAAAACAGTTCTAGCACGAATAGCAAAACTTCATATTCGGCTTAAGATAATCTAAGCGGCCTAACATAACCATTAGGAGATAAATAAACAATACCAAAGAATTGGCCATTGCTTTCAAAAACTGAAGCATCATCATACTATCTCCATGGTAATAGAGAGACAAAATCAATAAACATATTATGCTCATAATCAATACCCAGCAATGAAATTTAGAACAATTTGGCCTTTCATAGATTTACATATTCATAAGCCAAATTGCAAAAGCATAAGCATAAGCATAATATTCAATAAACGCATACCTTGTCTCGGGTTTCAATAGGACTAGGGACGATGTTAACACAACACATCGTCCATGATTAGATAATTCTCTTAGGGCGATAAGATAAGTATCGGCCATATGTTGTTTTCCTCAGAGGCCTGTATAATTCATCCGCCAAAGTATGTATAGCCGAAATAAACAAAATAAAACAACTCTGATTATGAACTCTAAACATTTCGGCCTCTCAGATTAGCAACAAAATTGCAACTAACCAAATGAATAACGTTTTGGTAATACCCTTTGATGATGTAAAGAATTATGATGTACCCATGGTTCAAAATAAGACCATGGGGGTAATTGGTCATACCTGGGGATATGCTACATGGCATAGGCATAAATGACATGGCTGAATAATATGTATGATGTGCTGACCGAAACCTCTTAGTATATGATAGAAAATTCTTTCTTGACCGTTTGCTAGCCTCGGTCTTTTCTTCCTTCATCCTTATCTCTATTCTTGCAATAGGAACTTGCACATCCTCCTTACTTTGAGGTCCTTCCTTAGGGACCCATGCCATGTTATTTGTCTTAAGCTTTGCGGCACTAAGCCGTTCCAGCTTTCTCTCTTGCCAGCTTGTTAAGCCGAGTGGGCATCCCGGCTGTGATTTAGTTTTGCACATTAGCGTTTCTTCCTTAGCCTCTGGCACTTTCAACTTTACTTGTTCAGATTTGGCACTTCGAGCTCCAGCATTTACTTGCTTCATCTCTTTGTCTTCTGTAGCCAAGGTCAACTTGACCGGCTCTTTTTTATTTGAGATCAAATATGAAACATCACACTTACGGTTACCCTTTTTCACTTGATAAACTTGCTTGACCGTCTCCTTCTTGTTCGTTCAGCTCCTAACCGATTCCTTTTTATTGAAACGGTCTTTGACATGTGATTGTTGTTCAGATTTTGACCTTCTTGGAGCTGCATAATTTGGGTTAGATGATCTATAGCAAGACGGATAACGTGTCCTTGGGTCATACCTGTGATTCCAGGATGGATATGGATAACAATCACCATAGGGAGGTATCCATGACATTGGCATTGGTGGCCTAAAGGGAGGATACGAAGCTGCTGCATTGAACTTCTCCCATTGCCAATCCCGGTCTTTAGACTTTCGCCTTGGGGGTGATCTCGATGACTTTGCAATACTTGGCCGATAAGAACTCCTTGCTTCACTCTCCTTCTTATATTTCTCCAATAACTCTGCGAAAGTGACTTTAGTTTTCTTACCCTTGTGCTTATCATGGCCTTTGTCCTGTTTCGTATTGCGTCCATCGATCTTTGAATTTTGTTGTTGCCCCCCAGTGCTTGATATCCTTGGTGTAGCTTCAATGGAACACCCAGCTTCAAGAATGTCTTCAACATGCTCTTCAATAATTTTTTCACTTGAAAACTTGATCCCATTATCTTCCGTGTGTACCTTCTCATAATCATATGAATCGGCTACAGATAACCGATCCAATAACTTTTGACCATCCATACCAATCGAAATAGATTGGCTATCTGTTTGTGTTTCAACAAATTTCAATCGTCCTTTATTAATGGCCGATTGTACTATTTGATGGAACATGATGCAATTCTGAGTACTGTGCTCAAACGAATCATGCAACTTGCAATAGATTCGTCCTTGTACTAATGGCTCAACATTGTGATCAAGAATTCTAATATAATCACTCTTCAGCAACACATCAAAGATATGATCACACATGCTCAAACTAAAGGTACACATTTTATTTTCCAGCCGATCTTGCTGTGAGAACGGCTTTGAAATTAAGCAACCGAATGGTTCAGATTTTACATCACCCCATTCAGCTATGTGTTGATTTTTACACTCTTTTTCCGATGTGTTTCAATAAGTTGTTATACTATCATCGGCTTTCTCGAAAGATAATAACCTTGGCTTTAAATTTCTGAAACCAAAATAGTTGTAACACATATGTCTCACTTGAAACCAAATGTAAGCCAAGTATGAAGTAAGCAAAGCTACCCATGTAGATATAAAATTCAAATGAAACAATGTGGAAAGCCTTGGCTGTAATAATTTTTCACTATCGGTCTTTCTAAATGGTGCAACATGTTGACCGATATGTTGTGTAGCAATTATATTTCTAACAAAGAAATTACTTCTCCTCATTGGTCTTTCAAAGTTTCTCATGAAAATCGTGCTGATAGATACATCAACAATATGGCTTTGACCAAATCGAAAAATCAGTAAATTATTTGCTAGATATACCTCTTTGAAGATGTTGGGAGAGTATGATGGTTGCATGACCTGAAAAATATATTTCCCTGTATTTGGATGACTCTCAAACGTCTTGTCTTCTTGCTGTTCTGAACTCTGTACATCCTCACTTTGATGCTCTTCATCAATCGAACATTGTTCGGCTATATTTTGCTGCTCTTGATATTCGTCAATTCCTTTCGCACAGCACTCGTAGGGAAGTATGTAAGCTCCCTTACATCCAGAAAAATCAAGCATGGCTGTTTCACAATCACCATGCTCTTGCTCAACGAAACTTGCATCTTTTGATTCAATGGATTCAACACATGCACTTTTTGATTCGGCTTTTCCAATAACCGAATTAAGCATACTAGCAGAACCATCTTTATCTTCTTCATTGATATTATTACTATGCAAAGCTTCTTCTTCTTGCTTCGATGTTTCAGAGGGTTCAACTTGATTGCTGCATGGAGGAGAGGATTTGGTTTCTTCAACCAAGGTAACATTATCCTGAGGATTCTTCTTAATCTTTGCATGGAACACCTGCAGATCTTCCTCTTCAAGTTTTTTCTTATACGCTTCATGCTCCTCCTTAAGCTTCTTTTCAAGTGCATCAAACTCCTCCTTGCGCTTATTTTTTAGTACTTCATAGCATTGGCGTTGTTCCTCCGATAAATCATCAAACGTAATGACCTTATCGGCGTTAACCTCAGCTTGACATTGTTGCGCTCTGATGCTTGTTTTCTCTTTCGGCAATGAAGTGTTGCCGAATCTTTGTAGTTGTGAAGGACAAAACCTGACATTGCATGCTTGATGCTCTTCTTCACGCTTCTTCTTGTATGATTCATAAGCATGTATTGCTGCAAGATCACATGGATTTTCTTCTTGTTTTCAGCGAAGAGCATTAAGCTTCTTGAACTCAGCTGCAAGTTTTTCCCTACAATCATTATTACCATACGCTGCAGCACTAGACGAAGGCACCTGAGCTTCTATTGAATTTCCACTTATTCGGCTATAACCATTGTGGAGGTGTGGAGCCGAATTATGGATATCTCCAGTTGCATATGGTGCTGAAAAGTTAGTAACATAAGGTGCAACATATAATGGTTCAGGGTAATTGGCCAAATAGCTAGTAGTAGCATGTCCAATTTCCCTATCCATCGACATGTATGCAGGTGAAACAATATATTCTGAACTATCTACCGATGAATAAAACGATGAAACACTATCTTGCAAGTTACTGAAATTTTTAACATTGGATGTTTCATATTGATTAACTGAATTCATCATGTTGTTCATCGGCATATAAACTTGTGGGGATGCCGATGCATGAGAACTCGAATTTACATGTTGCAAGTTGCGAAGAGTATGGATATTATTTCGCATCGGCTTTTGCACATAGTAAGATCAATGGTTAGCCGATACAGTATATATATCAGAGGATCTAGCAATATCAATATAAGAGTTGTTTGCATCTACATAAAGAGATTGGGGATTCATGATACCGTTGTAGACTGCAGCCTCTTGATGACGATCTTTTTGTAGCAAGAACGGGCTGGAGACCGTTCGAAGCTTCGTCCCCAGCTGTCAACACCCGGATTTTTAAGTCCAGATGCCTATTATGCCGTTCATCGCAATCCCAGGAATATTGTTTTTGCGAGACATAATAGATTGATATCACAGAACATCATTCATTACAACATCGTAATTGTCTTACAACAAAGGATCACATGATCCAGTCTCATTACAATAGTAGATGATCTATTGATCAATTACAAAACACATAGCGGAGCGAAGTAGCGTAGTAGTAGTCCATCTATTCCAGGCAGTTGACGTCAGGAGTGATCCTAGTTGTCGTAGACGTCCTGCTGTCCTTCTTGGGTTTGGTACTCCTCTTCATAGTCGGCCATTTGAATAGCCGGGACAAAGCCATGAGTACTTTAAAGTACTGCAAACTAATACTAAGGTAAGTATTATCAACTATGGAAGGGGATGCTAAGCTCTAGTTTCATTTGCATAAAGCGTTTATTTCATAAAACACTTTTAATAATCAAAAGCTCTTCATTTGCTTACTAACTCATGTGGGAACATTAGTGTCATTCCCACAACTCAGTTGTGATTCAAAGTCAAAGTCACCTTTCAATTCAAATCACAAATCACCGTTCATATTTTTAGAAAAGTTCTGATGACGGAATAGTATGGCCTTTCCAACTGTCCATACCAGACGCGGCTATTCGAATAGGTTTAACTCTGCAGAGGGTGTACACTTGTGCCACAACAATTGCAATAGTTCGTCAGGGGTAACTGGCCCTGATTTATCGTACGCAGTACGCGAACTACCAATCCTAACCTTTCATTTACATACTCTAGTATAGGCACCTCTCCCCATGAGCTTGGCCTCCCGGTGAAGACAGACAGTCAGCCTGGGAACTGCACAGGGCTTGGGCCGGACATTCACCTCATTTCACGTCATTTCATATCACTTCAACGGAGGCAGCCTCAAGCATAACCCCTATGACGCTTGTTGGAGGAACCCATACTAAAATACATAAGTTTCCAGCTAAGCCTTACCCAGATTCAAGTATTGTGGGGGTACTTGTAAAATTGGAATGGTATCGCATCCGAACCCAACCATCAGTTTTTGGTAAGTTTCACCAAGTCATTCACAAGTCACATTCACCTTCAAAATCTTTCAATAGAATGACTCATCATTCCAAGGTTTTCAAAGTCATTGGTTTTCACAAGTTCCCATCTAGAGTAGACCATTTTAGTGTAGCACTAGCAACTAGTCATGAGGGGTGCTAACTAGCTTATAGCTTTCTAGGCTAAGTGTGATGCTCTTGTACTACTCCATATCTAGACCAAGTGAAACATGAATCAAAAAGTAAACTTTGATAAATCAAAATCAGTAAAGCTTGTAAAGTAAAAACTTGGGATAGGACCATCAAGCATAAAGTAGAAGGTAATGGTGCCTTGCTCTTGTGGAGCTTTGCACTTGGGTAATCTTGCAAGAATATTAGCTTGCCTTGATTGGGGTAGTGGTCAAAGTTCTCTTCTTCTTCTTGGTAGAATACCTCCTCCTCTTGATAGTCTCCGGTACTAGCGTCTATAAACGAATACGAGGATACAATCACCAAACAATACTTAAGTAGACCTAATTAGCCTTAATGGCTCACACAAATGATCTAGCATAATTACTTAACATTACTACCCAAAATTATGCTAGGGTTTTCTTACTTAGTGTTAGAAAAATAATTTCCTCTCATTGAAGTGTGGATTAGGGTTTCTCTTTAGTTTGGGAGAAATAATTTCCTCTCATTGAATCTTGTTAAGATTTAATCTCCTCAAATAACAAGGCATGATCACATGTTGACCAAGGTCAACACTTCACATTTTTTTATTTGAGAAACATGATTTAAATGAGGTTCTATACCTCATGCAATTTAAACCTTATTTGATTTAATATCCTCAAGTGAGCACATATGAGACCAAGCAATAAGGGTCATCATATTACTTCATACCACTTGGGAAGATGATTTAAATGAGGTGCTACACCTCATAGATTTAAATTCCTAAAATTTGAAATAGTTTAAATGGGCTAGTATTGACTACATAGCCAATATTCTGCTTCTAGGCCATGATCATATACAGAACATATATCATACTTTTACATAATAAATTAGAGTTTGTTAAATGTGAATTATGAGAGGTGGAATCACCTCAAAATTCAAAAGGGTTGATTTTTAATAATTATTCTAAGTCAGAAAAGTCTATGTCTTGTTTATTTTGCTACTTTAATTCTACAACAGCTATTGGTTTGAATCCAGTGTGGTTGGATGGGGCCTTTCATGAGCTTTCTAAATATATAAAATTCGTAAAATTTGGCTCAGTAGATTTGTCCCTATTAAATTTTGAAACTAGCCTCAGATTGCAAAATAATTCTAGTGGAAAATTTGAATTCAAACTGCGTGGGCTGGCGGGAAAGACTAATGGGCTGCAGAGGGGTTGACTGACTGGGCTGGCCCAACTAGCGCGCCACGCACGCGACGGGCTGCCTGGCAGGTGGGGCAAGGCTGTCAGTGGCTCATAACCATCACCGAAACGGTACGCAACTACAGCCGTCAGATTAAAAGAGAGATCCACGGTCCAGAGGTCATCCTCGTCGGGGACGAGCTCCGGCGAGCTCTAACCCTAGCCGGCGGCAGAGGGGTCGCGGCGAGGGGCTTACCGGCGTCCGGCGGGGTCGGCGAGCGGGCAATCGACGTTGTCGATGACGACGATTCGAAGGAGGGTCGGGAGAGGTGATGAGAGGGTCGGAGTCGTCGCCACCGTCGGGCTGCTGTCGCGGCGGACTCCGGTGAAATTCCGGCAGAGGAGGAGTGAATCGGAGAGGGGAAGAGGGATTGGCGAGCCAGAGGAGTGAGGGGAAGCGAATGGTGTGGAGTTTGGAGGCTGGATCGTGCTCCTTTTATAGCAGCGAGGAGAGGCCGTGGGGGTGTGAGCATGTCCATGGTGACGACGGCGATACAGTGGCCCAGGGAGTTGGGCGCTGACGCAGGCGGGTAGGCGACGTCATGGTGAGTTCTTGGGACTTGACGGTGCAGAAAATGGAGGTCTCTAGCGATCGTCATCGTCCTCGCGCTCTGGCAGCATGGCGGATGGTCGTCGACGATGACGGCGGATACAGGGTTCCGGCGAGCCAATGGTGGTGTCTAGGTGGTACGTGGTGACCTGGTGCGTGCGTAGGAGAGAGGAGAGGGCAGGAGATGGCCGGGGTCAACGGGGTAGGGCGGTGCGCTGGCGCGCTCTTGGCCATGCCTGTGCACGCGCTGGCGAGCCCAAGGACGGTGACCATCGCGCGGCTAGGGCTCTGGCTGCTTCTCCTTGGCTAGGACTATTGTCAGGCGTGTGCAGGGTGATGATGTCGACCTTGTTGACAAGGTCAAGGAGGGAAAGGAGGACAAGGGGGCAGGTTGGCATGGTGGTGATCATGATGGCCGGCATGGTTTGGCATTGGATCGTGTGTGCCAAATTCTGGGTCTCTGAGTGCATGGCATGCTTGAGTGAGGTGATACCAAGTTATTTGACAAGGTGGGCAATGTGAGAGAGGGCTAGAGTGTGCACATTTGGATCTATGCAAGAATTGGGTGACATATGCAATGTCCTTGGCATGGTCTTGTGTCATGGTGAGCATGCATTGCTAGGTGAGGTCATTTGGAAGTACAAAGCACTATTGGTGAGCCAAAGAGAGAGAGGGTAGGAGGTACCTAGTTGTTGGACTAGTGGTTGTACCCTAATTCTATTCTATGTACTCCACATATAATACAAGCAAAGGTCTCATATGTGTGGGATTTTGACCAAATTTCTGCATAGATGGGTTCTAAATAATGTTTGGCACTCAATGGTGATCTTGGTTTGAGGTTTGGAGTTGGTTTGCAAAATTTCTAAATTTTGAGAGAAACTAGAATTGAGTTCAAAGTTGCAACTTGGCTTGACTATTGTGAGCAATGGTCAACTCTCTGGTCAAAGTGGTCAACATGAAAGTTACTCACCTTGACCTGGTCTTGGATGACATGGCTTTGGTTGACCAAGTTTAGTTTGAAGAAAAGTCAAAACCAGGGGGTAAAGTAGTGAACATTTTATAAAATGGCAATATGACCATTATCACATGTATGTTGAATTTGAGATTTGCTTTGATTTGATTTTGGTTTCTTTGATGCAATTGTGTTTTTTTATCATATATAAGAGTTTTACAAACAATAGATCAAGCAATGGTGGCCTTTGGTGAAGATTTGCAAAATTGGTCTTAAGTGTATGTGAGTGAAATTGGGATTATCTCACCATTTGATTTCTCTCCATTTGATTTGACTTTTCTTGACTCTAATGTGGTTCTTATTAGTTTAGAAACATTTTCCAACCATTGAAACCAATTCAAATGGTCTTGTTCACAGATTTGCAAAAATGGCCATAACACATAAGAGGTGAGGTGTCCAATTTCATTATTCTTGTTACTTGTTCATCTTGCTTCCCTTGAGCATGGGTTGGGGTCAATTTAGTGTTATATTAGGTTGAGGGATGGTTTCCCCTCATTTGGTCAAGGTTTAAAGTCATAGGTCAAAGTTTGGTGAAATGTCTATGTGCCACATATGCCTCTATGCATATGTTGCATTTGAGTTTTAATTTGACTTGGCTTGACCCAATTGGTGGTGTTGAGTGTGGAAATGGTGTATAGGAGTGATCCCACCATTCACAACATGTATTAGGGTCAAGATTCTTAAATTCACATATTTGCTATTTTACTCTCATATGCCTCTATGACATTTTTAGTTTCTTTTTAATTTCTTTGGAAACCACTTGGAATTGGTTTGATAGGTACTAGGTAAGGTGTATGAAGGTTTTCCAAACCTCTAAACAAAGTAGAAAAGCATAGGGTAAAGATTTATAAAAATAGCCATAGGCACATATACCTTTTTCTTATTTAATTTCCTTTTATTTTATTTTAACTAGGGTGATGAAAAGAGGGGTGAGGTTTAGGTTTTAAGATTATTCAAAGTACTATAACAAGCAATCATGGCAATAGCACAAGTATTAAACAAGATTACTATGGATCAAACTTAATTGAATAAAAGTTTTTGTTGTTTCCAAAATTTGGAACTAGAGAAGTTCATTTGTTTTATTTTGAAATTTGTTTTTTTTTGGGATGTTACAAACCCTTCCCCCTTAAACAAATCTCGTCCCGAGATTTTAAGAAAAGTTAGGTTCCTAAGAGAGATTGAGTATTTTGATTAACAGGGAGACATACTTGGCATGGTGGGGTGCTTCCTGAGCTTGATGGCATTCATGTGGTAGAAACGGCCGTTGTTGTTGTTGGTTCCTTCTACGTGACGCTGTTCTTGGCAGGTGCAGTGATATTAGGGCAGTCTTGGCTAGTTTCTTGGGGCATTCATTTGAGTAGTGGCCAACAGTGCCACATTCATAGCAGGTCACAGTTGACTTGTCCTTCGGGGTGGCGGGGGTGGCATTGCTTCCAGTTCTCGGGGCAGTATTGGTGTTGTTGTTGTTCCCATTGTTGTGGTTGTTGTTGTTGTTTCCTCCGGTCTTTGGGGGTCCTCCGTTGTTATTGGGGTAGTTGGGGCGATAACTCTGAGTAGTTGGCTTGTTGTTTCTTGGGGTGAATCCTCCAGAGGAGTTGTTGCGTACTTGGTTATGGTGGGGTCCACTCTGGTTCATCCTCCTACGCTTGCAGTTCTCATTGGCGATGCAGCTTTCCTTCCATTTGTATGGTTGAGTCCACAGGGTCCAAGTCAGCGAACGGGATGTTCACTAACACAGTTTGCATCTCATCAGTCCGTTCAGAAATCTCTCCTTCCTTTTCTCGTTGGTGTCGGTCTCATCCGGGCGTACCTTGAGTAAGAAACCTGTCGCGGTATTCCACCACGGACATCCTTCCTTGTTTGAGTTCGCGGAACTCGTCTCTCATTTTCTTGATCAGTCCTTGGGGCACATGGTATTTGCTAAACTTAGTCTTGAAGTCTTCCCAGGTCATCATCTGTCCTGCATTCATGGCACGGGTGCTTGTCCACCGAGCTGGCAGGTCTGACGGGTAGTGGGTGGCGAATAGTACTTTTCCGGCTTCTACTCCTGCCTTCGAGGTTGTTCTCCATTGTCTGGAGCGATCATCAGCATCGAGGGGCTCTTCGGTCTTGTTGAACATCGGAGGGTTGGTGTTCTGAAAGTTCTTGCTTTGACCCGGGGTGGTCGTGGTTTCCATGGCCTTGATTGTTCGAGCTATCTGTTGCGGTGCAGCAATGTTGGCTTGACGTTCAGCTCTCGGCTTCTCGGCTGCCATCATCGCATGGTTGCATCATGGCTTCCTGGGTGGTGTTGCGGGTTGGTGGGGCCATCTGAACATTGAGGTAGATGATAAGATAAGGGGGAAATTTCTATGTTTTGTTTTGGTAGAGTTTTAAAAGTTCATAACGTAAAAAGTTGAGTAGTGTTGTGATACGTCTCCGACGTATCGATAATTTCTTATGTTCCATGCCACATTATTGATGTTATCTACATGTTTTATGCACACTTTATGTCATATTCGTGCATTTTCTGGAACTAACCTATTAACAAGATGCCGAAGTGCAGTTCTGTTTCTTGCTGTTTTTGGTTTCAGAAATTCTAGTAACGAAATATTCTCGGAATCGGACGAAATCAACGCCCAAGTTCCTATTTTCACCGGAAGCATCCAGAACACCGGGAAGGACCGGAGGGGGCATGGCCCCAGACCATAGGGCGCGCGGCCCAGGCCCCTGCCGCGCCGCCTGGTGTCGTCGCCCTTCGACCCTCTGCGCCTCTTCGCCTTTAAAGCCCTGGATCGAAAACCACGAGACGTTCGCGAAAACCACGAAAGCCAGGCCGCCGCCATCGCGAAGCCAAGATCCGGGGGACATGAGTCTGTCTCGGCACGCCGCCGGGACGGGGAAGTGCCCCGGAAGGCTTCTCCATCGACACCGCTGCCATCTCCACCGCCATCTTCATCACAGCTGCTGCTCCCATGAGGGAGTAGTTCTCCATCGAGGCTCGGGCTGTACCGGTAGCTATGTGGTTCATCTCTCCCATGTACTTCAATACAATAATCTCATGAGCTGCTTTACATGATTGAGATTCATATGAGTTTTGTATCACTATTCATCTATGTGCTACTCTAGCAATGTTATTAAAGTAGTTATATCTCCTGCCGTGTGTAAAGGTGACAGTGTGTGCACCGTGTTAGTACTTGGTTTATGCTATGATCATGATCTCTTGTAGATTGCGAAGTTAACTATTGCTATGATAATATTGATGTGATCTATGCCTCCTACATATGCATGAAGGTGACAGTGTGCATGCTATGCTAGTACTTGGTTTAGTCTTTTGATCTATCTTACACTAAAGGTTACTAAAATATGAGCGTTATTGTGGAGCTTGTTAACTCGGCATTGAGGGTTCGTGTAATCCTACGCAATGTGTTCATCATCCAACAAGAGTGTAGAGTATGCATTTATCTATTACATTATGTGATCAATGTTGAGAGTGTCCACTAGTGAAAGTGTAATCCCTAGGCCTTGTTCCTAAATACGCTATCGCTGCTTGTTTTGTTTCTGCGTTACTATGCTTGTTCTTTTTTTCTTGTGTTACTGTGCAATACTACCACCATCAACTACACGCGAGCAAGCTTTTCTGGCACCGTTGCTCTGCTCATATATATTCATACCACCTGTATTTCACTATCTCTTCGCCGAACTAGTGCACCTATTGGGTGTGTTGGGGACACAAGAGACTTCTTGCTTTGTGGTTGCGGGGTTGCATGAGAGGATATCTTTGACCTCTTCCTCCCGAGTTCGATAAACCTTGGGTGATCCACTTAAGGAAAACTTGCTGCTGTTCTACCTCTGCTCTTGGAGGCCCAACACTGTCTACAGGAAAGGAGGGGGAACGTAGACATCATGTTGCAGGGGTAAAACAATACTTTTTCATTCATACCAAGCATCACATTTACAAAGCTAACACACCGTTGGTTTGAAGAACCATTCATCGCTCTACGATACAAGGGGGGGATCCTGATACAACTCACACCTACTTAAGTGCTTTAATGATACTACTCTTCGGGGTGGATTCTTCGTCTTCACGGGTGATGTGCTTGGCGAGAGGCGAGGGCGTTGTCCAAATCCCTGCGGGTTTTGTACAGCCTGAAGTCCTGATGTGCTACATAGTGGTTCATCTCCGGGTGTGGTGGCATGGTCATCGATCTTCCCATGAAGTCATGTCTTGGGTAGTAGATGAAGCGAGTGTTCTTGATCTGGTTCTCATTTTGTCCACACAGACGGAAAATTGCTTCTTGCATAGCTCTGACTAGTCCTTCCTTCCAAGTGTTTCCCGTTACGAAAACCAGATGGTTTCCCATACGGGGCTCCAAGCTTTTTCTTAGATCGGTAGAAACTTCCCAGAGGGGTTCTCGGAGTGGTTGTTGAGGGTATTCCGAAGAACTCGGGATACGGGTGTCCTAGATATTCCACTAGTTGCTTCAAATCCTTTTCGAACCTTAGGTCGCCTCCGGGACCAAGCTGATAGACCTCCCATTGGTACTCCATCTGTGAGCAATTTGGGTAAATAAGTTAAAGAAGTAGTCAAGTGTGCAAAATTTTATGTAGTCTTGCAAAGAAAGTAGAGTATAGATTTCTCATTTTTAAAAAGGATCTCAAGGGTAAGAGTAAGAACAAGTTTTCACAAATATTTGCTTCATTGGTTTTGAAACTAAGTTTTTCAGACGTCCATTCTAACTAGGGTCTCCTAAGGTCAAACAATGGCTCTGATACCAACTTGTCAACACCCGGATTTTTAAGTCGGATGCCTATTATGCCCTTCATCGCAATCCCAGGAATATTGTTTTACGAGACATAATAGATTGATATCACAGAACATCATTCATTACAACATCGTAATTGTCTTACAACAAAGGATCACATGATCCAGTCTCATTACAATAGTAGATGATCTATTGATCAATTACAAAACACATAGCGGAGGAAGTAGCGTAGTAGTAGTCCATCTATTCCACGGTTTGTTGACGTCGGGAGTGATCCTAGTTGTCGTAGACGTCCTGCTGTCCTTCTTCAGGGTTCTGGTACTCCTCTTCATAGTCTGGCCATTTGAATAGCCAGGGACAAAGCCATGAGTACTTTAAATTACTCGCAAACTAATACTAAGGTAAGTATTATCAACTATGGAAGGGGATGCTAAGCTCTAGTTTCATTTGCATAAAGCCAGTTTTATTTCATAAAACACTTTTAATAATCAAAAACTCTTCATTTGCTTACTAACTCATGTGGGAACATTAGTGTCATTCCCACAACTCAGTTGTGATTCAAAGTCAAAGTCACCATTCAATTCAAATCACAAATCACCGTTCATATTTTTAGAAAAGTTCTGATGACGGAACAGTATGGCCTTTCCAACTGTCCATAACCGAGGACGCGGCTATTCGAATAGGTTTAACTCTGCAGAGGGTGTACACTTGTGCCACAACAATTGCAATAGTTCGTCAGGGGTAACTGGCCCTGATTTATCGTACGCAGTGCGCGAACTACCAATCCTAACCTTTCATTTACATACTCTAGTATAGGCACCTCTCCCCATGAGCTTGGCCTCCCGGTGAAGCAGAACCACAGACTGCAGAGCTTGGGCCGGACATTCACCTCATTTCACGTCATTTCATATCACTTCACCGTACGGAGGCAGCCTCAAGCATAACCCCTATGACGCTTGTTCAGAGGGAACCCATACTAAAATACATAAGTTTCAGCTAAGCCTTACCCAGATTCGTTGTGGGGGTACTTGTAAAATTGGAATGGTATCGCATCCGAACCCAACCATCAGTTTTTGGTAAGTTTCACCAAGTCATTCACAAGTCACATTCACCTTCAAAATCTTTCAATAGAATGACTCATCATTCCAAGGTTTTCAAAGTCATTGGTTTTCACAAGTTCCCATCTAGAGTAGACCATTTTAGTGTAGCACTAGCAACTAGTCATGAGGGGTGCTAACTAGCTTATAGCTTTCTAGGCTAAGTGTGATGCTCTTGTACTACTCCATATCTAGACCAAGTGAAACATGAATCAAAAAGTAAACTTTGATAAATCAAAATCAGTAAAGCTTGTAAAGTAAAAACTTGGGATAGGACCATCAAGCATAAAGTAGAAGGTAATGGTGCCTTGCTCTTGTGGAGCTTTGCACTTGGGTAATCTTGCAAGAATATTAGCTTGCCTTGATTGGGGTAGTGGTCAAAGTTCTCTTCTTCTTCTTGGTAGAATACCTCCTCCTCTTGATAGTCTCCGGTACTAGCGTCTATAAACGAACACGAGGATACAATCACCAAACAATACTTAAGTAGACCTAATTAGCCTTAATGGCTCACACAAATGATCTAGCATAATTACTTAACATTACTACCCAAAATTATGCTAGGGTTTTCTTACTTAGTGTTAGAAAAATAATTTCCTCTCATTGAAGTGTGGATTAGGGTTTCTCTTTAGTTTGGGAGAAATAATTTCCTCTCATTGAATCTTGTTAAGATTTAATCTCCTCAAATAACAAGGTATGATCACATGTTGACCAAGGTCGACACTTCACATTTTTTTCTTTGAGAAACATGATTTAAATGAGGTTCTATACCTCATGCAATTTAAACCTTATTTGATTTAATATCCTCAAGTGAGCACATATGAGACCAAGCAATAAGGGTCATCATATTACTTCATACCACTTGGGAAGATGATTTAAATGAGGTGCTACACCTCATAGATTTAAATTCCTAAAATTTGAAATAGTTTAAATGGGCTAGTATTGACTACATAGCCAATATTCTGCTTCTAGCCCATGATCATATACAGAACATATATCATACTTTTACATAATAAATTAGAGTTTGTTAAATGTGAATTATGAGAGGTGGAATCACCTCAAAATTCAAAAGGGTTGATTTTTAATAATTATTCTAAGTCAGAAAAGTCTATGTCTTGTTTATTTTGCTACTTTAATTCTACAACAGCTATTGGTTTGAATCCAGTGTGGTTGGATGGGGCCTTTCATGAGCTTTCTAAATATATAAAATTCGTAAAATTTGGCTCAGTAGATTTGTCCCTATTAAATTTTGAAACTAGCCTCAGATTGCAAAATAATTCTACTGGAAAATTTGAATTCAAACTGCGTGGGCTGGCGGGAAAGACTAATGGGCTGCAGAGGGGTTAACTGACTGGGCTGGCCCAACTAGCGTGCCACGCACGCGACGGGCCGCCTGGCAGGTGGGGCAAGGCTGTCAGTGGCTCATAACCATCACCGAAACGGTACGCAACTACAGCCGTCAGATTAAAAGAGAGATCCACGGTCCAGAGGTCATCCTCGTCGGGGACGAGCTCCGGCGAGCTCTAACCCTAGCCGGCGGCAGAGGGGTCGCGGCGAGGGGCTTACCGGCATCCGGCGGGGTCGGCGAGGCGGGCAATCGACGTTGTCGATGACGACGATTCGAAGGAGGGTCGGGAGAGGTGATGAGAGGGTCGGAGTCGTCGCCTCCGTCGGGCTGCTGTCGCGGCGAACTCCGGTGAAATTCCGGTGGAGGAGGAGTGAATCGGAGAGGGGAAGAGGGATTGGCGAGCCAGAGGAGTGAGGGGAAGCGAATGGTGTGGAGTTTGGAGGCTGGATCGTGCTCCTTTTATAGCAGCGAGGAGAGGCCGTGGGGGTGTGAGCATGTCCATGGTGACGACGGCGATACAGTGGCCCAGGGAGTTGGGCGCTGCCGCAGGCGGGTAGGCGACGTCATGGTGAGTTCTTGGGACTTGACGGTGCAGAAAATGGAGGTCTCTAGCGATCGTCATCATCCTCGCGCTCTGGCAGCAGTGGCGGATGGTCGTCGACGATGACGGCGGCTATAGGGTTCCGGCGAGCCAATGGTGGTGTCTAGGTGGTACGTGGTGACCTGGTGCGTGCGTAGGAGAGAGGAGAGGGCAGGAGATGGCCGGGATCAACGGGGCAGGGCGGTGCACTGGCGCGCTCTTGGCCATGCCTGTGCACGCGCTGGCGAGCCCAAGGACGGTGATCATCGCGCGGCTAGGGCTCTGGCTGCTTCTCCTTGGCTAGGACTGTTGTCAGGCGTGTGCAGGGTGATGATGTCGACCTTGTTGACAAGGTCAAGGAGGGAAAGGAGGACAAGGGGGCAGGTTGGCATGGTGGTGATCATGATGGCCGGCATGGTTTGGCATTGGATCGTGTGTGCCAAATTCTGGGTCTCTGAGTGCATGGCATGCTTGAGTGAGGTGATACCAAGTTATTTGACAAGGTGGGCAATGTTAGAGAGGGCTAGAGTGTGCACATTTGGATCTATGCAAGAATTGGGTGACATATGCAATGTCCTTGACATGGTCTTGTGTCATGGTGAGCATGCATTGCTAGGTGAGGTCATTTGGAAGTACAAAGCACTATTGGTGAGCCAAAGAGAGAGAGGGTAGGAGGTACCTAGTTGTTGGACTAGTGGTTGTACCCTAATTCTATTCTATGTACTCCACATATAATACACGCAAAGGTCTCATATGTGTGGGATTTTGACCAAATTTCTGCATAGATGGGTTCTAAATAATGTTTGGCACTCATTGGTGGTCTTGGTTTGAGGTTTGGAGTTGGTTTGCAAAATTTCTAAATTTTGAGAGAAACTAGAATTGAGTTCAAAGTTGCAACTTGGCTTGACTATTGTGAGCAATGGTCAACTCTCTGGTCAAAGTGCTCAACATGAAAGTTACTCACCTTGACCTGGTCTTGGATGACATGGCTTTGGTTGACCAAGTTTAGTTTGAAGAAAAGTCAAAACCAGGGGTAAAGTAGTGAACATTTTATAAAATGGCAATATGACCATTATCACATGTATGTTGAATTTGAGATTTGCTTTGATTTGATTTTGGTTTCTTTGATGCAATTGTGTTTGTTTATTATATATAAGAGTTTTACAAACAATAGATCAAGCAATGGTGGCCTTTGGTGAAGATTTGCAAAATTGGTCTTAAGTGTATGTGAGTGAAATTGGGATTATCTCACCATTTGATTTCTCTCCATTTGATTTGACTTTTCTTGACTCTAATGTGGTTCTTATTAGTTTAGAAACATTTTCCAACCATTGAAACCAATTCAAATGGTCTTGTTCACAGATTTGCAAAAATGGCCATAACACATAAGAGGTGAGGTGTCCAATTTCATTATTCTTGTTACTTGTTCATCTTGCTTCCCTTGAGCATGGGTTGGGGTCAATTTAGTGTTATATTAGGTTGAGAGATGGTTTCCCCTCATTTGGTCAAGGTTTAAAGTCATAGGTCAAAGTTTGGTGAAATGTCTATGTGCCACATATGCCTCTATGCATATGTTGCATTTGAGTTTTAATTTGACTTGGCTTGACCCAATTGGTGGTGTTGAGTGTGGAAATGGTGTATAGGAGTGATCCCACCATTCACAACATGTATTAGGGTCAAGATTCTTAAATTCACATATTTGCTATTTTACTCTCATATGCCTCTATGGCATTTTTAGTTTCTTTTTAATTTCTTTGGAAACCACTTGGAATTGGTTTGATAGGTACTAGGTAAGGTGTATGAAGGTTTTCCAAACCTCTAAACAAAGTAGAAAAGCATAGGGTAAAGATTTATAAAAATAGCCATAGGCACATATACCTTTTTCTTATTTAATTTCCTTTTATTTTATTTTAACTAGGGTGATGAAAAGAGGGATGAGGTTTAGGTTTTAAGATTATTCAACGTACTATAACAAGCAATCATGGCAATAGCACAAGGATTAAACAAGATTACTATGGATCAAACTTAATTGAATAAAAGTTTTTGTTGTTTCCAAAATTTGGAACTAGAGAAGTTCATTTGTTTTATTTTGAAATTTGTTTTTTTTTTGGATGTTACACCAGCGGAGTCGCCAAAAAGTGTGTTCGCACACGAACACGTCACCGTGTACCCTCGACGCCGAGCGCGATGCGCGGCAGCACGCGCCGAGGGAGGCTCGCCGGAAGCGCGATACGCAAGACAGTCCAGCGAGCGCTTTTGTGACCCGAAACCCCGCTCGCCCGGGAGGGACCCCGTCAGGGCTTGCGGCGGCTATGGGCTGCCCTAGGTCGGCCTAACCGCCCCTAGGACCTCGTGGATTCGCAGCCTCCAATCCTGAAGAACAACGAAGAACGAGAAGAAAGATACAAGGGGAGAGAGATAAAAGTAGATGAACACGAAAAAGTAGTAGATTGATTTGTTCGATTGGTGTTGGTTCAATCGGCCTGCACCCCTCAAGTATATAAGGAGCGGCTGGACTTTCCGTGCAAGAAATAGGGTTGGATTCACGTCCAAAATCCTAGTTCGGGTCTAACTCGGATGGCTTGGACCGAACTTTTCAAAACTGTTCGGTTTAAAACTGGCAGTACCTTGCGTGGCAACTTTGAGGCAGTAAACGACCTCAAATCAAAATATCGTAAACAACAAAGTTATTCGTCTCGAAAAAACGAAGAACTTTCATGTTGACCACTTTTCCATCCGAGCTCATCTTGATTATTAAATTGAGGTCGCAAGAAAAACGATCAATTCCGACTTTCTGTCTCAGCCCCAGCCTCAGCTCGCGCCTGACCTTAGAGCCCTCTATGGTCGAGCGCCTCAAACTCGGTAATTCAGGTTTCAGCTGTATTTTGGCTCTACAAGTTGCATACTAGCTCGGATCGCGATGACTCAAAAACCAAAGTTGCTTGTTTCGACGAGACACACAACTTTTGTTTATATCACTTCTTCATTTGAGGTCATCTTAAAGGAGCTCTAATGGAAGCCTTCATATATCGATCCTCGAGATCACCTCTGACTGCCAACATAATCGGCTATCAAGCCGGATCATGGGACAACTTGATATGGTGGACATGATGTCTCCTAAATGAGCAATATATCTGTCACGCCGAACACCGATTTATGTTCTTGATTAGCCATCTGTCCAAAACGAGTATCAACAGTTTCATGGCCTCGTCTGCCTGGATTTAGATGAGCGTGGCAGAGATCGAGGGCAGGATGCCTCCGGCAGGACACATGCGTTAGGCGCCAATGGGTGGCAGTTTCGATCTTGAATTTTGCCGGACTGCAGATCCATTAAAAACGAAATCAGATGACGAAATAAGAGAAGAAATTCAATCGTATATTTACCAACACCCGATGAAAATTTAACGGATGTTGAAATATTGTCGAATGAGGGGAGGAAGAGGAGAAGATTGAAGACGCTCACGTACTGGAGGATGAAGTGAGCAAGGTCGAGGACTCGAGGTGGAGCTCGGAGTTTAAATGGGGGAATCGTCACAACTCCTCATCTGCCTCCGTTTCTCGCGGAGATTGTGGGGGGAGAAAACAGAGTGCGCCGTCTCAGAAATTGATGGAGAAGTGGAAGCGTCAATGGCCGCGGTCGGTGGACGTAGAATTGTACTATGTAGATGGCTGTTCAGTACTCCATGTTAATGGCGAGGAAGATGGACTAATGGGCTGCATTTATTGTAGCCTGCATTGCTGCTTCGTTGAAAATTATTTAAGGAATTAAATAGGGCGAGCCTAACGCTAACAGAACAAAACGTACAAAATCAATTAGGATCGTTGCCGGGGTGAGAATGCCGAACTTGGTGACGTGGAAGCCTGTATGCCCAGGAAAATGGGATCACCTTTTAAGAATAGAAAGATTAGTAACACCGCCGGTGTCGGCGTCGGCGTCGGTACTATATTAACTAAATTAAACTAAACTAAACTAAATATACAAAAAAATTAAAATTAATACAAAATTTGAACTAACTAACTACAAAATTTGAATTAACTAACTACAAAAATTTAAACTAACTAACTAATACCCAATTTAAACTAGCTAATTAATTACTAATACAAAATTTTAACTAATACATAGAAAACTTACAAAAAACTAGCTAACTTAATTAACTAATACTTAATTAACTATACATATACTAAATTTAAACTAGCTAACTTAATTAACTAATTAACTAATAATAATACAAAAAAGTAAAAAAAAGATGGCCGGGGGCGCCGGCAGTGGCTACCTCGCAGATGCGCAGCGGCGCGTGCCGGCGGACGCGCGCGAGAGGGGAGGAGGTGTGGCGAGAGGGAGACGGCGGAGGTGGAGGGCTCCCGCGGAGGCGGCGGCGGCGCGCAGCTCCCGCGTAGGCGCCGGCGAGGAGGGCGCGCGGCGAGGAGGTGCGCGGCGAGGAGGGCGGCGAGGAGGCGCGCGGCAAGGAGGGCGGCGTCGGCAGAGGAGTGCGTGGCGGCGTCGGCGAGCGGCCGCGGGAGGTGAGGAAAACGGCGGCGGCGCGATCGGAGCGCGCGGCGTGATGCGAGCTGGGTTGGCCTCCGGTGTTGCGGGTGGGCGGTCGGCTCGCGAGCGCGGGTTTATGCCTACCCCCTTTTGTGGTGTGGCACCACCCGCGATAAAGGCCCCTTTGTCGCGGGTCGTGCCCGCGACAAAAGTCTTTATCGCGGGCCATGGCCGACCCGCGACAAGGGGGTGCTGATCCGCGGCGTGCATCCACGGCTCCGGCGTTTGAATCCAACGGCATGGAGCCGTTGGACACGGATCAGCCTCTGTTTTTTTCTTTTTTCTTATTTATCTATTTTAACTTAATAAAAAGTGTTATTTCAATAACTTTTAAATGGTAAATCAAATAGAAAAGTGTTATATATGAAAATTTGTCAGAAAAATACAATGAACATGAATATGACATCCATATAACTATTTGCATCTCACAATGAACATAGTCGTGTATGTTTCACCCCTAATGATATGCGGAGTAACACCGAGTAAGGTTTCACCTCGCCACGTGTCGCCGCCGCTTCCACGTGCCTCGCCCCGTCGCTGCCGCTTACACGTGCCTCGCCACGTGTCGCCGCCGCTTCCACGTGCCTCGCCCCGTCGCTGCCGGCGTGCGACGTGTGTAGCCGTGGCTTACACGTGCCATGCCCCGCGTGCGCTATATAGAGCGACGAGTGCGGGCGCAACCACACATCGCCACCGCCTCCTCCGCTCATTCATCTCCGGGATGCCTCCACGTCGTCGGGGCGTCCGGTTTCCGTGGCGTTCGAGTGCGTCCGAGCGGTAGGTTCTACGCCGAGATACGCGCCGGTGGCTTCCGCCTCACCCTCGGCACGTACAACACGCCGGAGCGGCGGCGCGCGCTTATGACCCGGCGGCGTGGCGTTTCGGCGGCCACGCGCGACATGACTTCCCGGATGTTGAATCGCTGAAAGGCGGAGTTCCTCGCGCCACCGCCGTGCCTCGTCGACGACGAGGACCGTCGCCAGCAGCGCCTGGTGCAACGCAGGATCGCCATCGTCGAGCACGACGAGCAGTTGATGCGCCAGTGGAGGGTGCAGTTCCCCAACGACGTCGACAACACCGACGCGTTCTTCGCTAACCTTAGGGCACAACGCAGGTCCAACGGCGCCACCGTCGGGCCGTCGCCACCTTCGAGCTCGAGAACCGAATACAACTTGGACAGCGACCCTCGGTGGGATGACATTTGGACGGAGACAACCTCCGACGACGAGTAGAGACTAGACTAGTAATTTATCTATTTTATTGTAATTTCAATAAAGTCGTTGTCGCGGTTCTATTAGTTTAAATTTAGTTTATAAAGTCGTTGACGGTTGTTTTTGTTCAATAAAGTGGTTGACACGAAATTTATTACGATTGAACTGAAATTAAAGTACAGAGCTGAAAATTAAGATACATGGCCAGATTCGAATGTTGCAGCCATTCAATCATAGTCGTGCCTAGCCCTATAATAGTCGCCACTGTAGTCATTATAGTCGCCGATGTCATCGTCGCTAGCATCGGGGTCGCGGTTGTCGAACCTCGGCGGGTGAGCACGCGTGGGCTGGGATTGAGGGTGGCGCGAGCGGGGGCACGATAGGCCATGACGCTCTGGAGAGTCCGGCCGCGCCACCACATCCGACGGCCGGCCTCGTTGAAGTTCGAAGGAGGCGGGCCGTCCTCCTCGTGCCGGCAACCGCCCTCTCACGCCGATTGATGAAGAAGCTGTTCCAAGTCGGGCTGTAGTCGGGATGCCACGGGATTCCTCCGCTGCTCGGGCGTGAGCTCGAAATAGTAGTGGTTCGTGATGTCCATCTCGCGTGGCACACCTACAGGGATAGGAGGGACCGGTCGCCTCCGACGCTCAGCAACCAGCCGGTCGGGACGCGGTAGCCGGGCGGGCAGGGGTAGTTCGAGGCGCAAAGCGCCTCCGCCTCCGGGGTGTTAGACATACGGTGGAAGCCATGGGAGAGAGTGATGAGGTTTGCAGATATGAGTCCAAGCCTACATATATATAGTGGAAAAATGGCGGGAATGCGGGAAGAAAATAGGCGGGAACGAAGTGGCGCGCGAAACTTTCATCCCGGGTGGAGGCTCCAACCGGGACAAAAGACTGCGGGTAACCTTTTGTCACGGCTGTTGGGTGCAACCGGGACTAAAGCTGTCGGCAGGATTAGGATGTGTCGGTAACCTTTTGTCACGGTTGGTGGGTGCAACCGGGACTAAAGATGTCGGCAGGATAAGGATGTGTCGGTAACCTTTTGTCACGGTTGGTGGGTGCAACCGGGACTAAAGATGTTGGCAGGATAAGGACGCGTGGGTGGACGCACTGCGATGAGATAAAGCATGTAGCGCACGACGCCCTGTCGAAGGAACAAGACAAAGTAGAAGCGGTGCCGTGCCTATAAAAGGAGCATCGATACGCCTTGCCAAGCAGATCAACAAGCCAAGCACAGTTTCATTCCTATGGATGAAGGAAAGGGTTGGGAAATCTCCCGTGGCGTAGCTTCTCGAAGATGTCGTTGGTGCACACGCCCTACGGCATCTTCGGAGCTCCTCGGAAAAATTTCCAAGCCCGTGAAAGACTCTGTCTCCTCTAACAGTGTTGGGGAAAGGGTTCTTATTATTACATAAATGTATGAAGAATACATTCTTACATCGCCATCTACTGTTGTGATCTTCTACGCCGTAGCCATGGAGAATCTTCATCATTTAGCAAGATGCTTGGGTCAATTTTCACCGTGAAGGGCGGAATTTCTTTAAACTTATTATAATCTTGACATGTCTGTCTTGTCATCCACTCCCACTATGTTTCTTTTCCCAGAAAGAACTATGTGGCGCTTTGGCTCCTCCGTTGATGTATTCTTTTGTTGATTTCTTTTTCTCGATTTGCTAGACATGTCTTTCACGTAGAAAACTTGAGCCACCTCGTTCGCTAGGACAAATGGCTCGTCCAGGTACGCAAGATTGTTGGGATCCACTGTTGTTATACCGTACTTATCGTCTATATGTACACCGCTGAGCTTCACCCATTTGCACCGAAACAAAGGGACCTTAAAAGTGGGTCCATAGTCAAGTTCCCATATCTCCTCTATGTATCCATAATATGTGGTGGTCTGCCCATTCTCGTCTTTTGCATCGAAGCGGACACCACTGTTTTGGTTGGTGCTCTTTTTATCTTGGTCGATCGTGTAAAATGTATTCCCATTTATCTCGTACCCTGGGAATGTACATATGTTTGAAGATGGTAACCTGGCCAACAAGTACAACTGCTCTACAATAGTGGTGTCCGCTTTGATGGAAAAGATGAGATGTCTTTGCAACCAACTGCCGAAGGTATTCATGTGTTCACGTGTAATCCATGAATTGGGCTTGCCCGGGTTTATTTCTTGTAAAACATTCTTATGTTTCTCGATGTACGGAGCCACCAAGCTGGAATTGTATAGAACTGTGTAGTGTGCTTGATTGAAGGAAATCTTGTCCCTGCACACCGTTGCTTTCCTTCCTAGGGTGCCTTGTCCAGTCAGCCTCCCCTCATACCGAGATTCAGGAACACCAATCGGCTTAAGGTCAGGAATAAAGTCAACACAAAACTCAATGACCTTCTCAGTTCCGTAGCCCTTTGAGATACTTCCTTCCGACCTAGCTCGGTTATGAACATATTTCTTTAAAACTCCCATGAACCTCTCGAAGGGGAACATATTGTGTAGAAATACTAGACCGAGAATTCTAATCTCTTCAACTAGGTGAACGAGGAGGTGCGTCATAATATTGAAGAAGGATGGTGGGAACAATAACTCGAAGCTGACAAGACATTCGACCACATCTTCCTGTAATCCTGACAAAGTTTCTGGATCCATTACCTTAGAAATTGCGTTGAGGAATGCACATATCTTCACAATGGCTAGTCGAACATTTTCTGGTAGAAGTCCCCTCAATGCAACCGGAAGCAATTGTGTCATAAGCACGTGGCAGTCATGGGACTTTAGGTTCTGGAATTTTTTCTCCTTCATATTTACTATTCCCTTTATATTCGACGAGAAACCAGACGGAACCTTGATACTGAATAGGGCTTCAAAAAGATCTCCTTCTCTTGTTTGGTAAGAGCGCAGGCCCTTCAAACTTCCCTGGATGATTGTCATTTCATCCTTTATGTTGTTTGGTCCTCCGTGCTTGGTGTATCTTTTGTCTTCCCATACACGCCCAGGAAACCTAGAATATTCACACAAAGATTCTTGGTCAGATGCATCACGTCGATTGCAGAGCGGACTTCCAGGACTTTCCAATATTCTAGCTCCCAAAAAATAGATTTCTTCTTCCACATGGGCGCGTGTTCGTCATCGTCTTTCGGAACAGGTCGACTGCCTGGACCCTTTTCCAAAGATAACATTTAAATCCTTGACCATGTCAAATATATCAGCACCACTACGGGGTACAGGCTTCAGACGATTGTCGCCTCGCCATCGAAATGCTTTCCTTTTTCCTTAAGGGATGCTTGCGCGGAAGGAAACGGCGATTGTACGGGTACACAACTTTTTTACTTTTTCCCAAATATTTACCTTCAGTCTCATCTAAACAGTGTGTGCATGCGTTGTATCCTTTGTTCGTCTGTCCTGAAATGTTACTAAGAGCAGGCCAATCATTGATGGTTACGAATAGCACGCTCGTAGGTCAAATTCTTGCTCGGTGTGCTCATCCCACACACGTACACCTGGTTTGGCCCACAACTCCAAAAGTTCATCAACTAATGGCCTTAGGTACACATCAATGTCGTTGCCGGGTTGCTTTGGGCCTTGGATAAGCACCGGCATCATAATGAACTTCCGCTTCATGCACAACCAAGGAGGAAGGTTGTAGATACATAAAGTCACGGGCCAGGTGCTGTGACTGCAGCTCTGCTCCCCAAAAGGATTCATGCCATCTGTACTTAGACCAAAGTATAAGTTCCTTGCCTCACCTGCAAAATCCGGGAACTCTCTCCCGATGTTCCTCCACTGCCGACCATCAGCGGGGTGCCTCAACATCGCGTCTTTCTTACGTTCTTCCATGTGCCATCGCAACAACTTGGCATGCTCTTTGTTTCTGAACAAACGTTTCAACCGTGGTATTATTGGAGCATACCACATCACCTTCGCAGGAACCCTCTTCCTAGGTGGCTCGCCCTCAACATCACCAGGGTCATCTTTTCTGATCGTATACCGCAATGCACCACATATCGGACATTTATTCAAATTCTCGTACTTCTCACCGCGGTAGAGGATACAATCATTAATGCATGCATGTATCTTCTGCACATCTAATCCTAGAGGGCAGACAAGCTTCTTTGCTTCATATGTACTGACGGGCAATTCATTATTTCTTGGAAACAGCTTCTTTAATATTATCATCAATTTCTCAAATCCCGAGTCAGTCACCGACCTCCTTCCATTTCAGCAATTCCAATATGCTACCCAACTTTCTCTGCTCATCTTCACAACCTGGGTACAACAATTTGTGGTGGTCCTCTAACATCTTGTCGGACTGCAACCTCTCCTTATCCGTGCCACAGTCTCTTCATCAGAAATGGCCCGACGAAGATCATCATCAACGGGATCATCGATGCCTGTTCTTCACCTCCTTCTTCTTCATTCGTCCATTGCGGTATCAAAGCATTCAGAGAACATAGATCGGTACTGGTCATCATTATCTTCTTCTTCTTCGCCGTCTTCCATCATAACCCCTTCTTCTCCGTGCTTGGTCCAAACATTATAGCTGGACATGAATCCAAACCGAAGCAGGTGGCTCTTAATGTCTCTTGAGCAAGAGTAATCCTTCTCGTTCTTACATTTTAGACATGGACACACATAAAACCTTGCTTCGACTTGTTGGCCTCGGCCACAAGCAGGAAAGAATTCACGCCCTCTCTGAAAGCGGGAGCACATCGGTTACCGTACATCCATGGATGACTCATCTGCATCATAAGTACAATTATATGTATCAGATGCAATCACCTTGCTAAAATTAGTATTGTACGGACTATACATATATATACGAGAAAATAGTTGCTAACCTTTTATGATCAAAAAGAGGAGAAATCTTATCAAATAAAACCAAGTGGCATCCCTCTCACAAGCATTCCATCAAACACCTCTTGTGCACATGTAGAAACAATGAACTAGCATACACCTCCACCTTCACCACCAAGAAAAAAAATGAGGTGGGGGGTGGCTGGCTGCTTGTCTATATATATAGGCATGGCCCTTTTGTCGCGGGCTGTATTACGACCCGCGACAAAAAACCCCTTTTGTCGCGGGGTATTACGACCCGCGACAAAAGGCCGCGACAAAAGCCTCTGCCGGATTCGGAGAGACGTGGCCACCCCATTTGTCGCGGGTGCAGGTGCGCCCGCGACAAATGGCTCCCACGGAAGCCCTATTTTCCACTAGTGCCTGTCCAGCCCATGGAAAAATCAAGTAAAGAAATTTGCAGTATGGTGGCGATGGAGATGGGGGCTGGTCGTCGATTAGAACCAATAAGGAGAGGGGATGGTGGAGGGAGGAGTGGGGTGCAGGCCTTCAGAAACGATGGGTTGAGGTCACCGGCAACAAGGAATAGCGGCGGGGAAACGACAGCGACAAACTAGATATTTCTGAAAATAATCTTTCTTTTTTGTGTGATTTTATGGATTCAGTGATGGAAGGCATCATATTAAGAGAGAGAAGAGATGAGAATGGAGTAGAATAGGAAAATAGATAATGCAGGGGAGGAACCAGACATGAGCATAAGGGAGAGGGGGTCGACATATCGCAAGTCGCCACCGGTGCAGTGTCTTAGGAATAGGTATGATTTGCCTTTCTTGAAGCTTGATAATGATGCTGACGCGATAAATCTGTGTCAAAACCCTACCTACCAACTAGTAATTTAAAGAGGAGGGTTGTAGGGGATTTGGATGGAAATAGTTTTGAGGGGATTGGGTGAGGGCATTGGTTTCACATAACCCTGTCGGGTTGACCATACTAATCCCCTCGAAACCACCCTTGCAAAACAAGGCCTAAGATATCGGTATGGGAGATCTGTTACGATCATATACAATATTTAGTACTGAAGTATATAATATAAAGTACTTAAAGTATTTAAATTGGGATTGGGCATCTTACTCTATCTCTAGAATCGTCTGCAAGCGTTCACCATGTTTACCCCTACGGCTCAACCCGTCACGTTCAACGTATTAAATGCACGACACACAAATGACTATGTGTATAAATTTTCAAATACAAATGATAAAAAGATTCTACAATCGGTATGCCTTACCTTTTCAATAACGCTTAAATAGGTCTAATACTGTGTGGATTTTTCTCTTTCTCTTAACTTCTTTTCTTCTTCCTCTTATTATTATTATTATTATTATTATTATTATTATTATTATCATTATTATTATTATCCTTAATGTCTTTTCTTTTGAGAGAATCAAGGTAGAAATCTTTGTTCAATTTTAGCTAGATGAGAATCATTATCCGATGGTCCCTGCATGAATAGAAGAACTTATGAACAATGTGAACTTAAGACAACATATACATACACTTATATAGTTAACTTACACTATGTGGTACCTAATTAGAAAGAATTCCGTGCACGTTTGCGTTTTTAGCGCCCTCGCGATGTACGACTTGGCCAGTACAAAATTGGACTGGACGACATTGCCGCAGAATACCATTGAGTCAAAGAAACCAACTACCTTCCAACTTCGGCTCTTTCTAGTAGTAAACAAGTACCTATGAAAAAATAGTAAAGTTATCATTTAAATATGTTTTCAACCTATCTATAGAGAAGTTTGATTGAGTTTGAAGTACTTACACTACGTAGCATCTCATCAAAGAGGCATCTAATACTATGTGGTTCTGGAGGAAGAAAATGTCCTCCATGTCTATGAGGCTATCACACTTGGCCATCAGAAAAATGGTTGTTGAGGTAGGACATGTGAACCATCGCATCAGTTCTGATAATCTTCATGCACATATCATGGAAGTCCTCAAGAGCTTTAGTCTCATAGCTAGTGGTGCTCATCGGGTAGAAGCAATGGTTGTCCACCCGCAAACTGGCGTGACAAATTTCTATCGTTGGGAGCTAATTCTGCCCAATCCAGCTCGCGGATGTGTTGTATTTCCGCGGTGTTGAAGTTATCAACAATTTTCTCTACAAAATGATTCTAAGGTACCTTGCCACTTTAGGGGTTTGTTGTGGTGGGTTTATTCCTGCAATTGGCTTTGGTCTTTAATTGTTCCTCCTTCGCCGCACTCAAACTTCGGGCTTGCAAACATCTTTGAGAGGGATCACGGTCGGTGCCTCCAGCTTCTGGCTCACACCCTCTACACAGGTTGGCGGTGCTTCGATATTGCAAAAATATGTTGCAGAGGTAGTGGTTGCCTCCGACAATTGGCTTGCATAATGTCCCGGGTTAGCAGATGCCTCCGGGTGCAGGCTCACACCCTCTACACAGGTTGGCGGTGCTTCGCAATTGCACGAATCTGTCGCAGGGGTAGTGGGTGCCTCCGACAATTGGCTTGCAAAGTGTCCCGGCCGGGTTGGCAGGTGCCTAGGGGTGCAGGCTCACATCCTGTGTTGGGGCAGCGGTTACCTCAGGCTACTATATCACATTCTTTGTGGGGAATGGCAATGCATCACGCTTGCACAAATATGTTGAGGGGCGGCAGGTGCATCGAGCTGCTAGCTCTATCCCTTGCAGGGGCAGATGTTATATCAAACTTGCACAAGTTTGTGGAAGAGGGTGGATTGCATGCCACCTATTTTTGGCTAGAATTTGCCCTGTACATGGACTTTGAAGTGGCTGATTAGGGTGTCATCGGCAGATTGAAAGTGAGAAAGCCCGCTTGGACTACGTGGGGTCATCACTTGAACCCACGGATTTGCTCAGCTCATGTGCCCCATCCAGCATAGCTGCCGTGACACTGACTACGATTCTGAAATCTAGAAAATATTAGCGAGTAGGAGTGTCTATTACAAGGGCATCTAATTCCCTTTTCAGTCGGTTTCCGTCACCCATTTATTTCTTGAGGAATCATTTCCAGCCCTTAGTAGATCCTCTAGTGTCATTGTCGTCCCTAATCTCGATGTAGTGAAAATACGCTTTTCACAGATCTAGTCAAATCTTTGAAGTGGATAATATTAGATTGACTGGTTCTTTCTTCATTGTCTGGCTAATACGCTCTGATATGCACTAATTCATTTTCCCCTCAAGGTATAAACATTCTATTACCTTCACGATTTCGACCATTTTTTCAATCTGGAAAACTGGCTCCCTTTACTATTACTTTTATAACGAAAATACATTGTTCAACAACATTATATAAAATAAAGATAAACGGAAATGGGAAAGAGAAGTGCCCTCACACCAATAGGAAACACGCGGATAGATGCTCGGCATCGAAAATCTACTACGGGACAAAAACCTATTTGTATTGTGATCCATAACAAGTACCGTGGCTTTAGTTCGGAGGAAGTGCAAGTTCAGGAATTCACTTACAACAACAACGAAATGGACCAAAGGAAGCGAGACAACAAACTGATATGGAACTGCAACAACCCATAGAGCATCCCAATTTGGGAACTGCTTATTCACGATTTTGATCTGAATAAGCAGGGTCTTAGGCGTTAATTTCGGGACTGTTGGGCGAGCCCTGGCGCGCTAATATTTCACGCCGCGCACGATCGACGACCACCGCCGCATTCTCGTTAACAGTTTTGGTGCGTTGGTGCTCAATGTACTCTCTGTACTTGATACCCCTGAACTCCACTCCCTGCAGTGCCAGCTCTGGTATCGGCTGGACGACGGTGTCCAGGCATGGCCCGAGCAGGCACACGGACGACATTCTCGCCTGCTCTCCATGGACCATTGCACGGTGGAGCGCTGCCTTGTACCTTCCATTGCTAACAATCTGCAAGCAAGTGTCAGGAAGTTACACATACATATATAGTTCATGCATGACACACTCCGAAGAAGAAGGTAATTGCTCAGTTGGTCGGTCGACGTCACCTCAAGCTGATCGCCGGCGATGACGAAGTACGAGTTGGGAATGGGCTTCGCGAGGATCCAACGGCCGTTTTTCTGGACCTGTAGGCCGTCGACGCCGGTCTGGAAGAGAAGAGCGAGTAGGCCGTGGTCAGTGTGAGGCGGCAACCCGACATCCGGGCCAGCCGGCGGGTATTGGTTCCAGACGATTAACTGGAAGCAGTCCTCCAGGTTTAGCGCTTCAGCGATGCGGCCATCGTCAAGCCCCATGCTCTCGGAAATCGCCGCCGTGAGCGCTAGCATCAGGCCTCTCGTGCGAGTCGCGTACTCGGTAACATTTCCTCTGCGCGCGAAACCAATGTTATGAGTGATGGTTAAAGCAAAAAAAAAAAAGAGCAATTTTTTCTTTCGAAAAGTTCCAGAAAAAGAGTGGATCGTTTTTGCGCGCGTGCCTTAGGTTTGCTGGCTTCTCCGGGCAGTGGAAATCGGGGTGAGTGAAAAACTTGACGTAGTTCCTCCAGTAGGCAGAATTCAAAGACGTCCCGAGGCTAACGGGCGCCATTAGGGTGGGGTTCATGTACTCAGCATTTTCCTCCGCTGGTAAACCGAACATCTCCTCGCACGCGTCCATGGTTGCTCCTTGGAGCGATGCAGGAACACCATGGTTGATGACCTTGTCAGAGATTCACACACGTAAGCTTTGAACATCAAGTATACGCTTGCTTGAAATTCTAGAGTGCAAATTTGAGTATGTACCATAAAGAAGCCCCACTCTTCACACGCCCGACCAAGGTGCCGGATCGCCTCCGACCGTTGAGCGGCGTCGCCATTGACGAGGACGTCGACGTCAACGACCGGGATACGGTCCTCACTCTCACCCTTCACCTGGGAGTCTGGGAGATCAGGACGGGACATGATTGGTTGATTAATTGTGCAGCAGAGGTCAGGAGGCAGAGATGAGAGGTTAGTGTGAGAGATGAAGCACAAAGACGACAGTACTTAACCATTTCGCAACGTCGTCTCTGGTCAGGCCGACCAAGGCCGTGTAGTGAGGTGCTGGCAGGCAGGCCAAAGCCGGCCGTGTCGTGGCTTTCTTAGAATCGTATCCTCAACATCACCTTGTGATTTTTTTGTGGTAAAGAATATCACCATGGGCCCATGGCCGGCGCTTGCCCGAGCTTCCTTCCTGTGCGTCCGAAGCATGAAGCGTCAGTAGCTTGGAAACGATGAGCTGTGGTGGGCAAAATTGATGGTTTTTTTTTTGTAGAATCGGCAAACTCCTTTCATCTGTCACGTGGAGAACTACTCGCTAGCGGTTCCTGCATCCCACCGAGGTGCTGGATTGCCCGCGACCGTTGAGCGACGTCGTCATTGACGAGGACGGACGTCGAGGTCGACGTACGAGGTTGATACGGTCCTCGCTCCACGTTCCAAAGCTGCCACCCTTCTCCTGTGAGTCTGCGAGGTCAGGGCGGGACGACGACAGAGTCAGAGACGAGAAGTTAGTGTTGGAAACGAAGCCCAAAGGTTACTATACCATTGTTGATACGGTCAAGGCCGGCCAAGGCCGTGTCGTGGCATTCTTGAATCGTATCCTCAACATCACCATGTGATTTTTTCTTTTGATAAAGAAAAGAACAACACCATGTAACAGCCAGATGTCGGACGTTCTTTATTCTTCCTTAAAAAGCACATTTTTTGAAAAGGAGGCGTGAGACACAGGATTGATGCATACGAACATTTATTGCTTTACGTAAAAGCTGAAGTTTTACAAAAAAAAACGTCATGGGTCACATGGGATCGATACATGTATCAATCATCTAACCAAAAGAGAAAACATGAGACGGCTCTGCATCATCATGTTAGTCTATGATCAAAACGCCAGCTGCACATGTTGTATATATCCGAGCAACCATATCCAATGGATTGCACCTAGTAGCCAAATCCTATCGTCTCTCCATTGATTGTAGGTAAGACCACATATGGATTCAATGAGTATCCACTGGTATAACCTGCATAAAATAAATAGTTTTCTTTGTTAAAAATATAATCATTTCTCATATTTCAGACAGCCCAAAGTAAAGCACAAACACTAACTCGAATTTGTACTTTATCTTTCTTTACAACTCCCTCTAGCTAAGTGCCAAATAAATATTTAATATTCTTTTGGGGAATTATGTTGAAGGCCATCTGCACAATATGCCACACACCTTTCGCTAGCGGGCAACTAATGAATAAATGTTGTATTGATTCATCTTTGATTACAAAAGCAACACTTCTTACTACCATACCAAATTTTTTTGGTCAAATTATCTTTCGTGAGTAGGACTCCAAGATAAAGGAACCACAAAAAAATCCTAAATTTCAGCGGAACCTTAATTTTTCATAGGTATTTCCGAAAAAATGGTCATTCATATAATCTAGATATAATGATTTGACTATGAAACAACCAGATGTTGTTAGCTTCCAAGTAAAACATATCGATTTGTGCGGTTAGGTAGATGCTGCACCAAATGAATCCATTATCAGCTCTGGTACCAGATGTTGTTTGCCTGTTTAAAGGCACTTGAGTCATGTCTTGAACCTAATACTCTCACCATTCCCAACAGTGAAAGAACCTCGTTCAAAGAAGTCATTCTTAACTTTCATAATGCCATTCAAAAAGGTGAGTCCGAGGATTTTACCTTTACTTGCAACACAGATTTAGAGCGTAAGTATTTATTCTGCATGAGCTCTTTCCATACTCCTTGCTCAGTTAAGAGTTTAAAGAGCCACTTGCTCAGTAAACACATGTTCTTTATCTCCAAAACCTCCACCTCCAAACCCCCTTATTCTTTGGGTCTGCAAATGACATTCCACCGCGTAAGTCTATACTTCTTCTTGTGGAAATCACTTTACAAGAAAATCTTGATCTATAAAAATCCAATCTCTTTTGTGCCCCTATTGGTATTTCAAAGAAAGAGAGCATGAACATAGGGAGGCTTGTTAGCACTGAATTAATAAGAACCAGGGGATCCCCATCCGAGAGTAATTTACCGACCCAACTTGCGAGTTTCCTCTCGAACTGGTCTTCCACTAGCTTCCATTCACCATTTTTAGCTTTCTAAAATGAATGGGGAATACCCAAATACCTAACAGGGAAAGAGGCAACTTCCCAACCAAAATGATTTCTATAATCCTCTAGTGCATCTTCCGCCTTACCAAAACAAAAAACTTCACTCTTCTGAAAATTTATCCTAAGTCTCGAGAGCTCCTCGAAAATGCACAGAATAAGCTTCATATTGAGAGATTTCTCCATATTATGCTCCATAAAATTGATTGTATCATTGGCGTGTTGTAAAATTGATATCTCCTGTCAACTAAATATGGAATCAGCCCATCCACTTGGCCATTTTCTTTCACTCTGGTGATTAAGATTACCAACAGATATACTAGTATAAAATGGGCCTTCCGTACGGAGCTTTGTTCCTGGCCGTGTTTGGGCCCGAGACAAATGTGAGCATTAGTCCCGGTTTCAATGGCTAGGACGCCGCACGGGCACGACCATCTTTGGTCCCGTGTCAAACGGGACCCTTAGTCCTAGTTGGAAAGTCTTTCCTATATCATCATTCCTTCCCGAGATACCAAATGGGACCTTTAGACCCGGTTGGAAATACCAACCGGGATTAAAGTCTTTCCTACATATATCAACGTCCCTGCTCGAGCCATATTCCATTTAAGATTTCTTCTCTGTTTCCTACCCAAGCTCGAGTTCATCCCCAGTTTTTTCCACGATTTTTCAAGTAGTACTAGGAAAACCATTATAGGTAGGAATGTATTCTGTGGCGCATTTCAAAAGGGGTGCTTCACAAAAATATTTGTGTGGCACATAAAAAAATATGCTCCACATAATTGTTGGAATAGTGTGGCGCATGAAAACCATATACGCCACAGAAATGTGTATTTGTGTGGCGCATATTGCAATATGCGCCACATAAATGGCGCATATTGCTATATGCGCCACATTTTTTGGATTTTTAAAATTTTTAGGTTTTTTGAAAGTTTAGATTCTTTTCCATTTTTGAAATTTAAGGATTTTTTTGGCTTTTTGTAAAAGAAATTAGTTTCTTTGAAATTTTCTAAAAATTTGTATTTTTTTAATTTGTAATTTTTTTATTTTTTTAAAACTTGTAATTTTTTGTAATTTTATGAAATTTGTAAAGTTTTTTATTTTTTAATTTGAAAATTTTAAATTTGTATTTTTTTGAATTTTTTGGAAATTTGTATTTTTTAATTTTTTTAATGTCCTTTTGAACATTTTGTAGTTTTGATTTTTTGAGAAATTTTAAAACACATCTAAACACACATATATATATATACTAGTTAAATGCCCGTGCGTTGCTACGGACATACAAATATGTGACTGTCCTCACGACCTTTTTTACCCTCACATTATTTAGCCTTGACCTTTCATGTAGAGAATATATTGTCTTTCTACTATAACCTGCTGCACCTTCACATGCCCTCGTCAGAACATAAGAAGACATTTAAATAAGTATAATCATTCAACATACATCAACATTTAGAGTACAGAAAAAATCACAAGATGCATACAACAGTATACATGACACATTGAATAACTTCTTGTATATCGAGTTATCATAAAAATTGGTCACAAATGTAGGTGGCCTGATGGGATTCGAAGCATAGAAAACAAAAAATTTCCTACCGCAAAAACGAAACACAAGCCAAGATCTAATCTAGAAGACGGTAGCAACGAGGGGATCACGAGACTAACCCTTGAAGATTTCCAAAGCCTACGAGATTAGATCTCGTTGTTGCGAAGATGATCACTTGCCGCTTTCAAAAGCGCGTAGAAGATCTTGACGGTGCCACAATCGGGCAGCACCTCCGTGCTCGGTCACACGTGTGGTGATGAAGACGACGTCCTCCTCCCCGTTCCGGCGGGCAGCGTGGAAGTAGTAGATCCTCCTCGGAATCCGGCAGCACGACGGCGTGGTGGCGGTGGTGGTGGAGAACTCCGGCAGGGCTTCGACTATGCGCTGCGGGAGTAGTATGTGGAGGAGGGGCGCTAGGGTTTGGGGAGAGGGGGGCTTGGGCGCCGGCCACTTGGGGGCCTTGGGTGGTGCGGCCAAAGAGGTGGCCGGCCCCCTCCCCTTGTCCCTCTTTTTATAGGTGGAACCCCCAAGAGTTGGACTACAAGTCTTCGAATAAGACCCCACCCCAAAACTTGCCATAAGGTGGGAAACCTACCCATGGTGGGACTCCTACTCTAGGTGGGACTCCCACCCCTTCCTTGGAGGGTGGCCGGCCACCATGGGTGGAGTCCACCTGGGACTCCTCCCCCCTTAGGCTGGCCGGCCATGCTAGGTGGAGTCCCTCCGGGACTCCACCTTCCATGGTGATTTCTTTCGGACTTTTCTAGAACCTTCCATAAATGCAACGGATCATTTTCAAACTTGTAAAATGACTTCCTCACTAGTGGAAAAAGGGGCAACCGTTTTAGACTTTAATATCGGTTCCCTTACGAACCGGTATTAAAGGTGGCATTTGTACCGGTTCGGACGCTCAGACGGGCGAGGGGCATTCGTACCGGTTCGTTACGAGCTTTCGTACCGGTTCGTGTTAGGAACCGGTACGAAAGGTCTTCGACCAGAATAGCAGGTGAGGGTGGGGCCAGGGTTGGACCTTTGGTACCGGTTTGTGTTAGCAACCGGTACTAAAGGGTGCCTCATATGCTCACGCCCCTCCCCGCCCCCGATCCATTCTCATTTTCTCATCTCTCTCACATATCTAAAACTTTTGCACCTCTCATACTTCAACAAATTTTCATTTTTTCTCCACCATTTTAACAAGATTAACGGCATACATCTATCCAAGGGTTAGCAATATCATCCTTCCTTCTGGCGTTTCTAATTTAGCTCATTTCTATGGCAGTTTTAACTCGTACTATTTTTCTAGTGCAAGCAAGGTGTTCGATGAAATGCCTAAGTTAGTGATTTTTTTTTTATATGCAATTTGAGCTGAAATTATGGTATGTTTTGTAGGTTTTAATTAGTATCATCCCGTCCTTACCCGTCGATCGCCAGCGTCGTCCCCTAGCCGGCACGGTACCACCTCGGTGAGCCCCTCTTCTTTTTTATAAAAACAATTAGTTTTATGTGATGAACTTGAATATTAATTAAGTTGGTCACTCATATATCCACGATGTTGTGTATTTAATGATTTTTGATATACATATAAAATGCAGATGAGTCGACAATGGATGTACGGTGACCGGTGCCATCCGAGTTCATTAATGGCATGCATTATTTTCTCAACGTGGCTGAGGCAAACAGGCGGTCGAATGGTTTCATGTATTGTCCATCTAGTTCCTGTAACAATATGAAAGATTACTCTACCTCGAAGACCCTTCGCGTCCACCTGCTGGAGAACGGTTTCATGCCCAGCTATAATTGTTGGACCAAGCACGGAGAAAGAGGGGTTATATTGGAAGACAACGAAGAAGAAGAGGATAGTGACAACTATCTCTTATTCACTGAAGACGGTGATAGTAGAATGGGGAAGACGAAGCTGAAGAAGAGCCCATTTTCGATGAGCCGATTTTTGATGACCCGGATGACGATTTGGGTCGGGCCATTCTTGATGCGAAGATGAACTGCGGAAATGAAAAGGAGAGGTTGAAGTTGGAGAAAATGTTAGAGGATCACAACAAACTGTTGTACCCAAATTGCAAAAATGGTCGAGGAAAAAGCTGGGTACCACATTTGGAATTGCGGAAGGCGAGAGAATGGTACTTCTGACAAGGGATTTGAAAAGTTGCTGAAAATAATAAAGAAGATGCTTCGAGGGGAGAACGTGTTGCCCTCTAGCACGTACGAAGCAAAGAAGGTTGTCTGCCCTCTAGGATTAGAGGTGCAGAAGATACATGCATGCATCAATGACTGCATCCTCTACCGCGGGGAGTACGAGAATTTGAATGCATGCCCGGTATGTAGTGCATTGAGGTATAAGATCAGGCGAGATGACCACAGCAATGAGGCGAGTCCACCCCCGGAAGAGGGTTCTGCGAAGGTGATGTGGTATGCTCCTATAATACCACGGTTGAAGCGTTTGTTCAGAACAAAGAGCATGCCAAGTTGTTGCGATGGCACAAAGAGGACCGTAAGAAAGATGTGATGCTGAGACACCCCGTTGACGGGTCGCAGTGGAGAAAAATCGACAGAGAGTTCAAGTCATTTTCAGATGATGCAAGGAACTTAAGATTTGGTCTAAGTACAGATGGCTTTAATCCTTTCGGGGAGCAGAGCTCCAGTCATAGCACACTGGCCGGTGACTCTATGTATCTATAACCTTCCTCCTTGGTTGTGCATGAAGCGGAAGTTCATTATGATGCCAGTGCTCATCCAGGGCCCAAAGCAACCCGGCAACGACATTGATGTGTACTGAGGCCATTGGTTGAAGAACTTTTAGAGTTGTGGCATGACGAAGGTGTACCTGTGTGGGATGAGCACGAACAAAGGGAATTTAACCTACGAGCGTTGTTATTTGTAACCATCAATGATTGGCCTGCTCTTGGTAACATTTCAGGACA
Source organism: Lolium multiflorum (assembly GCA_030979885.1). Classification (NCBI taxonomy): domain Eukaryota; kingdom Viridiplantae; phylum Streptophyta; class Magnoliopsida; order Poales; family Poaceae; genus Lolium; species Lolium multiflorum. The sequence goes on along the minus strand of CM061748.1, from coordinate 310,701,156 downwards.
GTTAAACAAGGGATACAATGCATGCACACCCTGTTTAGGTGAGACTGACGGTAATTATTTGGGAAACAAGAATACCAGGGCATCGTCGATTTCTTCCAAAACAACATCACGTAAGAAAGAGAGGAAAGCATTTCGGAGGTGAGGCAGATAACCGAACGAAGCCTACCCGCCCTACTGGGGAAGTTATATATGATATGGTCATGGATTTAAAAGTGATCTTTGGAAAGGGTCCGGCGGACAATCTGTTCCGCATGATGTTGACGGACACGTACCCATGTGGAAGAAGTCGATATTTTGGGAGCTACCCTCTGGAAATTCTTAGAGGTTCACTCTGCAATCGACGTGATGCACGTGACGAAAAATCTTTGCGTGAACCTGCTAAACTTCTTGGGCGTGTATGGGAAGACAAAAGATACACCGGATGCACGACAGGACCAGCAAAGTATCCACGAAGGAAACAACCTGAATCCAGAGAAGTATCAAGGTCCTGCCAGCTACGCTCTTACCAAAGAGGAGAAGGAGATCTTTTTTGAAGTCCTGAGTAGCATCAAGGTCCTTCTCGTCGAATATAAAGGGAATAATAAACATGTCGGAGAAAAAGTTTCAAAACCTAAAGTCTCATGACTGCACGTGATTATGACACAATTACTTCCGGTTGCATTGAGGGGGCTTCCAGGAAAATGTTCGAGTACCCATTGTGAAGCTATGTGCGTTCCTCAATGCAATTTCTCAGAAGGTGATCAATCCACTTACTTTACAAAATTTACAGAAGGATGTGGTCCAATGTCTACTCAGCTTCGAGTTGGTGTTCCCACCATCCTTCTTCAATATTATGACACATCTCCTAGTTTCCGAGGCTTCCGAGCGGGACTTGTGGGAAGAGTTACTCGGGCGGAGCTTCCGAAGATGTATAAGACGGCCGTCCATCTAAGACATCTTCGAGAAACTCCGCCGGAGAGGCTCTTTCCTTCGAGGTCGCCGTCGTCGGGTTATATACCAGCTCCCTGGAAGCTCTATATGCTCTTGCCTAGCTCCTTACCATGAGCTACTGTTTGTTGGGTGTATACTAGCAGCTTGCGAGCGGGACTCCTAGCTTGCTTGCGGGAAGAGTTCTCGGGCGAAGCTTCCGAAGATGTCTAAGACGGCCGGCCATCTAAGACATCTTCGAGAAACTTCGCCGGAGAGGCTCTTTCCTTCTTGGTCGTTGCATCTTCTCTCTTTGTTCTCTCTACTCTTGGAGGGGCTATATATAGCGGTGTGTGCCTCCAGATAATCCCCTCCCCCCAGATGAAACCACCCCAGATAAGGCAAACACCAGATAAGCCTCCCCCAGATTTAGCCCCCCCCATCTTTAGCACCGGTTCCAGCTAGGAACCGAGATAAAAGGATATATAAACTAATCCACCATCATCGAGCAGGGCGTCCTTATCCTGCCGACAACTTTAGTACCGGTTGCACCCACCAGCCGGTACTAAATGTTTCCCACGCGTCCTTATCCCACCGACAGTTTTGTTACATGACAGAAAAACCACCTTTAGTACCGGTTGCACCCACCAAGGGGTACTAAAGGTTACCACGCGTCCTTATCCACCAAACAGTTTGTTACATGACGAGAAAAACCACCTTTGGTCCGGTTGCACCCACCAGCCGGTACTAAAGGTTTCCCGCCTATTTTCTTCCCGCTCTTTCCACCGGTTTCCGCCTCTGTCTTCCCGCCATTTTTTCACTATATATATGTAGGCTTGGCCACCATTTACATATCACATCTAGACTCATATCTGCAAACCTCATCATTCTCTCCCATGGCTTCCATCGTATCTCTAACCCCCGGGAGGCGGAGGCGCTTTGCGCCTCGAACTACCCGCCGGGCTACCGCGTCCCGACCGGCTGGTTGCTAAGCGTCGGAGGCGTACCGGTCCCTCAGTCCCTCTAGGTGTGGGCGCGAGATGGCCATCACGAACCACTACTACTTCGAGCTCACGCCAGAGCAGCGGAGGAATCCCCGTGGCATCCCGACTACAGCCCGACTTGGGAAAGCTTCTTCATCAATCGGCGTGAGGGGGCGCCAGGCACGAGGAGGGCGGCCCGCCTCCTTCGAACTTCAACGAGGCCGGCCGTCGGCTGTGGTGGCGCGGCCGGACTCTCCAGGGCATCATGGCTACCGTGGCCCCCGCCTGCGCTACCCTCGGTCCCAGCCCACGCGTGCTCTCCCGCCGAGGTTCGACTACGCGACCCCGTGCCAGCGGCGATGATGACGGCGACTATGGCGACGACAGTGGCGAGTACTATAGGGCTAGGCACGAGTATGACTGAATGACTCCAACAGTCAAATCTGGGCATGTATCTTAATTTTCTGTTTAGCTATGTACTTTTATTTCGAGTTCAATCGTAATAAAATTTTATTCCCGCCCTTTCTTTCCCGCATTTTTCTCCCGTGCGGCGTCGTGGCGGGAAAGTTTCCCGCGCGACGTCGTTCGTGGCGGGAAAGTTTTCCGCGTGGTTGGCGTCGTGGCGGGAGTAAAGAATAGAAATAGAAAATATATAGAAAAGAAATAGAAAAAGAATTAGAAAATATATAGAAAAGAAATATAAAAGAAATATAAAAAAGTTTATAGAAAAGAAATAGAAAACAAAACAAATGGAAAAAGAAAAGAAATAGAAAACAAATAGAAAAGAAAAGAAATAGAAAATAAAAAGAAAAGAAAAGAAACACAAAAGAAAAGAAAAAGAAACAGAAAAGAAAGAAGAAACAGAAAAGAAAAAATAAATAGAAAAGAAATATAGAAAAGGATATAGAAAAGAAGTAGAAAAGAAAACAAACGAAAATAGGAAAAGAAATGGAAAAGAAATAGAAAAGAAAAGAAATAGAAAATAAAAGGAAAAGAAAAGAAACACAAAAGAAAAGAAAAATGAAACAGAAAAGAAAGAAAAACGAGAAAGAAAAAGAAATGAAAAGAAAAAAAAGAAAGAAAACAGTAAAAGAAAAAAGAAAACAAAAAAAACCCTTTGGTACACCAACCGGTACGAAAGGTCTTTCGTACCGGTACGAAAGGCCAACCGGTACGAAAGGGTCTTGCCCTGTATTACACTTAGCCACGCGGCGCAATTTCCCCAAATCTCCTCGCGCGACGCACAGAGAGCAGAGAGTCGCCGACGCCGTCCGCACCCACGCCGCCGACGGCGCCGACGCAGCCACGCCGCCACCGATGCAGCCGCCTGATGTCTACGTTCCCCCTCCTTTCCTGTAGACAGTGTTGGGCCTCCAAGAGCAGAGGTTTGTAGAACGACAAGCAAGTTTTCCCTTAAGTGGATCACCCAAGGTTTATCGAACTCGGGGAGGAAGAGGTCAAGATATCCCTCTCATGCAACCCCGCAACCACAAAGCAAGAAGTCTCTTGTGTCCCCAACACACCAAATAGGTGCACTAGTTCGGCGAAGAGATAGTGAAATACGGGTGGTATGAATAAGTATGAGCTAGCAACGGTGCCAGAAAATAGCTTGCTGGCGTGTAGTTGATGGTGGTAGTATTGCAGCAGTAGTAACACAGTGAAACAGTAAACAAGCAGTAGTAAGCAATATTTAGGAACAAGGCCTAGGGATTACACTTTCACTAGTGGACACTCTCAACATTGATCACATAACAGAATAGATAAATGCATACTCTACACTTTTGTTGGATGATGAACACATTGCGTAGGATTACACGAACCCTCAATGCCGGAGTTAACAAGCTCCACAATTTGTTCATATTTAAGTAACCTTATAGTGTAAGATAGATCAAAAGACTAAACCAAGTACTAACATAGCATGCACACTGTCACCTTCATGCATATGTAGGAGGAATAGATCACATCAATATTATCATAGCAATAGTTAACTTCGCAATCTACAAGAGATCATGATCATAGCATAAACCAAGTACTAACACGGTGCACACACTGTCACCTTTACACACGTGCAGGAGGGATAAAACTACTTTAATAACTTTGCTAGAGTAGCACATAGATAGTAGTGATACAAAACTCATATGAATCTCAATCATGTAAAGCAGCTCATGAGATTATTGTATTGAGGTACATGGGAGAGAGATGAACCACATAGCTACCGGTACAGCCCCGAGCCTCGATGGAGAACTACTCCCTCCTCATGGGAGCAGCAGCGGTGATGAAGATGGCGGTGGAGATGGCAGCGGTATCGATGGAGAAGCCTTCCGGGGCACTTCCCCGCTACGGCGCGTGCCGGAACAGAGACTCCTGTCCCCCGGATCTTGGCCTCGCGATGGCGGCGGCTGGAGGTTTCTGTGGGTTTCGTCGAACGCATCAGGGTTTTGATCCAGGGGCTTTATATAGGCGAAGAGAGGCGGCGAGGGCTCGGGGCCCACACCATAGGGCGGCGCGGCCCCAGGCCGCGCCCGGGTGTGGTGTGGGGCCCCCGGGGTCCTCTGGCGGCTCTCGGGTGTTCTGGATGGTTCCGGGAAAAATAGGAACCTGGGCGTTGATTTCGTCCGATTCCGAGAATATTTCGTTACTAGGATTTAAACCAAAAACAGCAGAAAACAGGCACTTCGGCATCTTGTTAATAGGTTAGTTCCAGAAAATGCACGAATATGACATAAAGTGTGCATAAAACATGTAGATAACATCAATAATGTGGCATGGAACATAAGAAATTATCGATACGTCGGAGACGTATCAGCATCCCCAAGCTTAGTTCTGCTCGTCCCGAGCAGGTAAAACGATAACACAGATAATTTCTGGAGTGACATGCCATCATAATCTTGATCATACTATTTGTAAAGCATATGTAGTGAATGCAGCGATCAAAACAATGTATATGACATGAGTAAACAAGTGAATCATAAAGCAAAGACTTTTCATGAATAGTACTTCAAGACAAGCATCAATAAGTCTTGCATAAGAGTTAACTCATAAAGCAATAATTCAAAGTAAAGGTATTGAAGCAACACAAAAGAAGATGAAGTTTCAGCGGTTGCTTTCAACTTGTAACATGTATATCTCATGGATAGTTGTCAATATAGAGTAATATAATAAGTGCAATAAGCTAGTATGTAGGAATTAATGCATAGTTCACACAAGTGTTTGCTTTTTGAGGTGGAGAGAAATAGGTGAACTGACTCAACATAAAGGTAAAAGAAAGGTCCGTCAAAGAGGAAAGCATCGATTGCTATATTTGTGCTAGAGCTTTTATTTTGAAAACAAGAAACAATTTTGTCAACGGAAGCATATGAGTTATGTAAGTTATATCCTACAAGTTGCAAGCCTCATGCATAGTATACTAATAGTGCCTGCACCTTGTCCTAATTAGCTTGGATTTACATGGATTATCATAGCATAGCACATGTTTCAACCAAGTGTCACAAAGGGGTACCTCTATGCCGCCTGTACAAAGGTCTAAGGAGAAAGCTCGCATTGGATTTCTCGCTTTTGGTTATTCTCAACTTAGACATCCATACCGGGACAACATAGACAACAGATAATGGACTCCTCTTTAATGCATAAGCATTCAACAACAGATAATATTCTCATAAGAGAGTGAGGTTTGTTGTCCAAACTGAAACTTCCACCATGAATCATGGCTTTAGTTAGCGGCCCAATGTTCTTCTCTAACAATATGCATACTCAAACCATTTGATCATGATAAATCACTCTTACTTCAGACAAGACGAACATGCATAGCAACTCACATGATATTCAACAAAGAAATAGTTGATGGCGTCCCCAGAAACATGGTTATCGCACAACAAGCAACTTAATAAGAGATAAAGTGCATAATTACATATTCAACACCACAATAGTTTTTAAGCTATTTGTCCCATGAGCTATATATTGCAAAGGTGAAGAATGGAATTTTAAAGCAATTTACTTTGGAATGGCGGAAAATACCATGTAGTAGGTAGGTATGGTGGACACAAATGGCATAGTGGTTGGCTCAAGTATTTTGGATGCATGAGAAGTATTCCCTCTCGATACAAGGTTTAGGCTAGCAAGGCTTATTTGAAACAAACACAAGGATGAACCGGTGCAGCAAAACTTACATAAAAGACATATTGAAAACATTATAAGACTCTACACCGTCTTCCTTGTTGTTCAAACTCAATACTAGAAATTATCTAGACCTTAGAGAGACCAAATATGCAAACCAAATTTTAGCATGCTCTATGTATTTCTTCATTAATAGGTGCAAAGCATATGATGCAAGAGCTTAAACATGAGCACAACAATTGCCAAGTATCACATTACCCAAGACATTTATAGCAATTACTACATGTATCATTTTCCAATTCCAACCATATAACAATTTAACGAAGAAGAAACTTCGCCATGAATACTATGAGTAGAAACCAAGGACATACTTGTCCATATGCTACAGCGGAGCGTGTCTCTCTCCCATAAAGTGAATGCTAGGATCCATTTTATTCAAACAAAACAAAAACAAAACAAACCGACGCTCCAAGAAAAAGCACATAAGATGTGATGGAATAAAAATATAGTTTGGGAGGAACCTGATAATGTTGTCGATGAAGAAGGGGATGCCTTGGGTCCCCAAGCTTAACGCTTGAGTCTTCTTGATATATGCAGGGGTGAACCACCGGGGCATCCCCAAGCTTAGAGCTTTCACTCTCCTTGATCATAGTATATCATCCTCCTCTCTTGACCCTTGAAAACTTCCTCCACACCAAACTCGAAACAACTCATTAGAGGGTTAGTGCACAATATAAATTGACATATTCAGAGGTGACACAATCATTCTTAACACTTCTGGACATTGCTCAAAGCTACTGGAAGGTAATGGAACAAAGAAATCCACCCAACACAGCGAAAGAAGCAATGCGAAATAAAGGCAGAATCTGTCAAAACAGAACAGTCCGTAAGACGAATTTTAAAATGGCACCAGACTTGCTCAGATGAAAATGCTCAAATTGAATTAAAGTTGCGTACATATCTGAGGATCACTCACGTAAATTGGCATAATTTTCTGAGTTACCTACAGAGAATTTTGCCCAGATTCGTGACAGCAAGAAAACTGTTTCTGCGCAGTAATCCAAATCTAGTATTGACTTTACTATCAAAGACTTTACTTGGCACAACAAAACACAAAACTAAGATAAGGAGAGGTTGCTACAGTAGTAAACAACTTCCAAGACACAAATATAAAACAAAGTACTGTAGCAAAATAACACATGGGTTATCTCCCAAGAAGTTCTTTCTTTATAGCCATTAAGATGGGCTCAGCAGTTTTAATGATGCACTCGCAAGAAATAGTATTTGAAGCAAAAGAGAGCATCAAGAGGCAAATTAAAAACACATTTAAGTCTAACATGCTTCCTATGCATAGGAATCTTGTAAATAAACAAGTTCATGAAAAGCAAAGTAACAAGCATAGGAAGATAAAACAAGTATAGCTTCACAAATTTCAGCACATAGAGAGGTGTTTTAGTAACATGAAAATTTCTACAACCATATTCTCCTCTCTCATAATAACTTTCAGTAGTATCATGAGCAAACTCAACAATATAACCATCACATAAAGCATTCTTATCATGAGTCTCATGCATAAAATTATTACTACTCCCAACATAAGCATAATCAATTTTATTAGTTGTAGTGGGAGCAAATTCAACAAAGTATCTATCATATATAGGAGGTGTATTGTAATCATAATCAAATTTATCCTCCATAACAGGTGGTACCAAAAGACTACTATCATTATAATCATCATAAATAGGAGGTAGAGTATCATCAAAGTAAATTTTCTCCTCAATGCTTGCGGGACTAAAAAGATCATGCTCATCAAAACCAGCTTCCCCAAGCTTAGAATTTTCCATATCATTAGCAACAATGGTGTTCAAAGTGTTCATATTAATATGTTCCATGGGTTTTTTAATTTTTGGATCAAACCATCCATGTCTTAAATCAGGAAATAGAGTAAAAAGCTCATTGTTGTCCATTATGCCAAACTAGTGTAAACAAGAAACAAAAAGATGCAATTGCAGGATCTAAAGGAAATAGCTTCGAGTACTTACAACGCGGAAAATAGCTTAGTAGCCGAGATACGGAGTGTGAGTACCTTTACCTTTCCTCGACAGCGGCGCCTAAATTAGCTTGATGTATCGTTCCCCCTCCTTTCTGTAGACAGTGTTGGGCCTCAAGAGCAGAGGTTTGTAGAACAGAACAAGTTTTCCCTTAAGTGGATCACCCAAGGTTTATCGAACTCGGGGAGGAAGAGGTCAAAGATATCCCTCTCATGCAACCCCGCAACCACAAAGCAAGAAGTCTCTTGTGTCCCCAACACACCAAATAGGTGCACTAGTTCGGCGAAGAGATAGTGAAATAGGTGGTATGAATAAGTATAGCGTAGTAACGGTACCAAAATAGCTTGTGCGGCGTGTAGTTGATGGTGGTAGTATTGCAGCAGTAGTAACGCAGTAAAACAGTAAACAAGCAGCGATAGCAGTATTTAGGAACAAAGCCTAGGATTACACTTTCACTAGTGGACACTCTCAACATTGATCACATAACAGAATAGATAAATGCATACTCTACACTTTTGTTGGATGATGAACGCATTGCGTAGGATTACACGAACCCTCAATGCCGGAGTTAACAAGCTCCACAATTTGTTCATATTTAAGTAACCTTATAGTGTAAGATAGATCAAAAGACTAAACCAAGTACTAACATAGCATGCTGTCACCTTCATGCATATGTAGGAGGAATAGATCACATCAATATTATCATAGCAATAGTTAACTTCGCAATCTACAAGAGATCATGATCATAGCATAAACCAAGTACTAACACGGTGCACACACTGTCACCTTTACACACGTGCAGGAGGAATAAAACTACTTTAATAACTTTGCTAGAGTAGCACATAGATAGTAGTGATACAAAACTCATATGAATCTCAATCATGTAAAGCAGCTCATGAGATTATTGTATTGAGGTACATGGAGAGAGATGAACCACATAGCTACCGGTACAGCCCCGAGCCTCGATGGAGAACTACTCCCTCCTCATGGGAGCAGCAGCGGTGATGAAGATGGCGGTGGAGATGGCAGCGGTGTCGATGGAGAAGCCTTCGGGGGCACTTCCCCGCTTCGGCAACGCCGGAACGAGACTCCTGTCCCCAGATCTTGGCCTCGCGATGGCGGCGGCTCTGGAAGGTTTCTGTGGGTTTCGTCGAACGCATCAGGGTTTCGATCCAGGGGCTTTATATAGGCGAAGAGGCGGCGCAGGAGGGGCGGGGCCCACACCATAGGGCGGCGCGCCCCCCTCGGCCGCGCCCGGTGTGGTGTGGGGCCCCCGGGCTCTGGCGGCTCTCGGGTGTTACGGATGGTTCCGGGAAAAATAGGAACTGGGCGTTGATTTCGTCCGATTCCGAGAATATTTCGTTACTAGGATTTCTGAAACCAAAAACAGCGAAAACAACAACTCGGCATGTTGTTAATAGGTTAGTTCCAGAAAATGCACGAATATGACATAAAGTGTGCATAAAACATGTAGATAACATCAATAATGTGGCATGGAACATAAGAAATTATCGATACGTCGGAGACGTATCACCGCCGCCCGCAGGTAACCTCCCCCTCTCCTCCTTCTTTCCCTCCCCTTTCTCCTCTTGCGAGCCGGCGATCCTCCACAGCGGCCGGGGCGGAGCTCGTCGTCGCGGCCACCTCGCCTACGCGGCTCACGGCCACCTCGCCTCCGCACGGCGCGGCTTCGACGGCGCCTGCAGCCTCGCTCCCCACCGCCCACGCCAGGGCCGGCCAGGTGGACGGCGCGCGCGCCCGGTGTTCGACAAAATGCCGCCCCGGCCGCTGTGGAGGCCCTCGGCGACGCCGACGGCGATCGAGAGCCGCACCTCCCACTCCACCACCATCCCCGCCGCGCCGCCGTGCAGCAGGCCGCTGAGGGTGCCGTTCGGGAGGTAGTCGTAGAGCAGGAGGCGCGCCGGCGGTTGGACGCCCACCCCAGGAGCCGGACTTCTTCACGGTGGCGGCGCCCGCGGGGCGCGCCACGCTCGCACCCGATCACGTTCCGGGGGACTGCCACGTCGCACGACTCCAGCTTCTGGTACAGCATCACGTCCAACGGTGGCAGCGTCTCGCGTGGTCACCTCGCCGGCGCCGCCGCCGCCGATCGAGCGCTCGCGCCGGAGCTGAAGAGGACGAACGCCGCGGCGAGACCGAGAACGAGACGGGCTAGGACGCACGGTAATTTGGCGGAGTTGTGGGTATGTGAACCGTTTGAGTGCCGCGAACACGTACACGGCCGCGAGCGCGCGGTGGAAAGACAGATGTACGTACGTACGTACTCGCTCGGCACTTTTTCGATCAAACCACGTTGATGTGCATCCTGGGTAGTACATCGATGCAAAGCCTTCTTCTTTCCTTTCTAGCGCATATCGACTCGTTCAGGTGGGTCTGCTCTGCTGTGCATGTATAACTCTATTTTTGCACTTATGGTTAGGGTCCGTAGCGGTGCCGAGTCCGTGGCGGTGCCGCCGCGACATAGAGAGAAGAGCGAGAGGAGGAGCGCCGAGTGTTAGGGTTAGGGTCTGTAGCGTGCGAGTGTGGCGGTGCCGCCGCGACATAGAGAGAAGAGCGAGAGGAGGAGCGCCGAGTGTTAGGGTTAGGGTCCGTAGCGGTGCCGAGTCTGTGGCGGTGCCGCCGCGACATAGAGAGAATAGTGAGAGGAGGAGCGCCGAGTGTTAGGGTTAGGGTCGAGCAAAAGAGAGAAAAGCAAGAGGAGGAGGGGGAACACCATGTCCGTGGCCGTGGCGGTCCGTTAGGTTTTTTTTGCTTTCTTCATTTCAATTGTTATCCATCTAGCAATCTGTTATATGATCATGACATGATGAATGAAATACAATTGCTTTCTTAATTTTGTAGTGACATTGAGGTATGGAGGACGGCACCTTCGTCCGAGATGAGGAGGGGAAGAAGCGGTGCAGAAATTGATCTATGAGAGTGCCTGTGGTCCGGAACCCGATGGAGATGACAACGAGTTCCAAGACTTTCTGAATGATTTCGGCGAGGGACTTGAGCCTGAACAAGTTATAAACGACAACAAAGTGTCCATCACAATCTCCGGGGAGGTGTATATCTATGTATCAATTAGTCTATGTTCATTCCTAGATGCATTCATTTATTTGTATTGCACTTATTAACGAATATTTTTTTCTTTTAGCCTTCTGGATCATCGAGCAAGTCTGTTAGAACAAAACGAGGCCCGATGCGGGTGCTAAAGGGCGAGGGCAGGTTAGCCCTCACGGCATTCAAGGATAATGGTGAACCAGAGCATCCCAAAGAGTTTTGCCGCAAATTTACAAGTCAAGCCGGAGTTATTGTTAGGGACTATGTACCGATCAGCATTCAAGAGTGGCATAAGCCGGAGAACGCGGAGAGTGGTGCTAGTTATGTCAACGACACGATGAAAAATTTCCTTTGGGACACGCTACTGACAAAGTTCAGCCTACCGGAAGACATGACGGAAGGCCATAAGAATAAAGTCATGGAAGAAGATGGCCATACAATTCCAGACCTGGAAGAAAAATTTATGGGACAAATATAAGAATGAAGATCCCGTATTCGATGATAATCTAGTGAAGATAAAAGATCACTGGCCCGCATTTAAGGAGTATAAGCAATCGTCTACTTTTGTGTCCCGATCGAAGAAAAATACCGAAAATGCTTCAAAGAAGAAACTTCCGCATCATTTGGGGTCAGGTGGCTACAAGAGTGCCATTCCGAAGTGGACGAGTTTGAGAATAAACTGATGAATGCAGGAATGACTCCACGGACATGGGGTGGCCCGAACGGTCCAAGTTCTGGTTGTTCGCTCATGGGGCAGGGTTGGACCCAAAGACAGGGCTGATCATTGCGAAGGGAAAATGGAAGGAAAAAATTGAGGCAATTGTACCGAAGCTTGTAGATGCAATTGAAAAGGTCAGAAAGGGAGAGTACATTCCCGATCGAGAGAATGACGAGCTGACACTCTCTCTGGGGAACCCTGAACACGTTGGACGGGTACGAGCTCGCCCAGGTCTCACCATGAAGGAAGCGTGGCCGGACAGCGCTGACACTTATAGAAGCCTTTCGCGAAAGAAGAAGAAGGACGCCGACATTAACGGAATTGTTAAATAGGGTGGAGGCTCTTGAGAAAAATCAGAGGGCACCTGATCAGCCGCTGTTTCTACAGGATCCACAAGCCGATGCTGCCCCATCTCAGCGAAGAAGCAGTGTCGGTTCCTCGCATCTTGACGGATGTGGAGGATGCTACCCCGTGGATTATGTCACGGAGAAGACAGATTGCGAGCTACATATGTTATTCAGGACCGCGTCCGTTAAGGTGGCGGTCGGCTATGTGTACCCAAGTGAAGATGGAGCAATGCACCATCATATGCCCATTCCACCTGGTTGTGTTCGTGTCGGGGTGGATGAAGTTGTTTCGGGTTTTGAAAAAGTGGAGCTTGATATTCCTAGAGGTGAAGATGAGAGGACACTGGCCGATGTCAAGCACGGTTTCGCCCTATGGCCGAAGAAGTACGTCGTCCTTTTGCAAAGGCCACCGACTCCTACACATGAGCAGCAAATGCCATCGACTCCTGCTGGTGGCAGTCCTCGTGAGCAGCCAAGTCCACACCTACCTGAGAGGGACCCCAGCGTGAGTCCACCATCTCGAGATCTTCCGCGTAAGACTGCGTCCGAAAGCGGAACACGCCGCCCAGGAAGAGATATAGAAAGGAGAAATCACAGCCGCCCATTGAGAAGTTACCTTGGAAAAAAGTGTCGAGGAAAACGGAAAGAAACGAGAAATTTTTTGCACCAAAAGTGCCAGAGATACCTTTCGAGAAGACACTAGATCCGGTGAAAGTTGTGCGTAGGTAATCTATATGACCCTGTACCATCGCCGAAGGCGTTCTATTGAAAGGTCGTATGACAAGATGATCGAGGCGACAAAACCCGTTCAATCGGGTATCAGGGAGATAAAAGGGATACACCAAGTCTACCAGCTCGGACAACAACCCTTTCAATTGGTCGCCCCTCTCAAGGTGTTTGACGGGAAGCCCATTCAAAGTTCTCGACAAGACACAACTGATTACGCCTTCGCTGAATGAGCATATCAATTTGTTCAAGGGAAAGATTTTGTCGAGAATCTCAGGAAGGTACCAACATGTATGCGTAACTTGCATTCGTGGTACCTTAATGCCTCAAAGGAAGGGATCCAGACTATCATGGTGCGAGTTAGGGAAGAGCACTACTTCCAGGAATACTGTGTGAACGTTGACGGCGAACTCTTTCAGTTATACAATATCCGGGCCCTCGACAAATCAATCATCAGTTGCTATTGTCTGTAAGTGATTTATTTATTTAATTTGAGAAGTCTTTAGCTCAGCTCGTTCATTGTCTGCAGATTATAATCTTTTGTGCGCTATATTATGCAGATCGAAGATGCTCGAATGCAAAAGGGACGAAATCACAGACATTGGGTTCATTGACCCGCACACAATGCATGTTAAAACCATAGAAGATCCCCTCTATAACAAGGATACACCGGAGACTTTGCTAAGGTTTTTGAAGCGACAACGTGACAAAAGGCTAATAATTTGGCCTTCCAGTGAGTCTTATTGTCTTATAACATATTATATTTTGCTCACCGTATGTCAAAATTTTAACTAATGACTTATATATATGACACTACATATTTAAACGTGCGTAGGTTTCACTTTATTCTTCTCGTCATCAATATGGAAATTGGAGAAGTTGAAGTCTTTGACTCACTAAGCAAAAAATCGGAACTATACGTGTCTTGTTATTTAATGCTCAGAAGGTAATTTTAATTCTTATCGGTTTGTTTCGTTAATTTCCTGCTATGAACTAATTGATGACTCTTTTATGCATTTTCTTTTGTCGGGCAGCGTATGGGAAACTTTCATCAAGGAAGATAAGTCCCATGAATGGACACCGAAGCTGCGATGGCGTGCGAAAGTAAGTAGTACTACCCAGGTCCACACACCTTTAATTATCATACTTGACTATTGTTTGATTGAATTATATTCTTGTAAAGAAATGCCCGCAACAACCAGAAGGGACTGATCTCTGTGGATTCTTCGTTTGCGAGTACATCCGCAGAATTGTCAACGAGAGAACGAATAATGAAAGAAATAAAGAGGTACAAAAAAATATTCACAAATTTGTTTTCTTATCAAAAGTTGTGCTGAGTTTCAGTAATAGTTGTTTCATGTATTCATTTGTATCTTATTCTTTTATAGTTGGCAAGAAAGCGGAACAAGCTCTCAATCGATGACCGCTTCATAGCAATAGGCGAGGAATTGGCGGGATTTTTCCTTCGGGACGTCATACCACCATTCGCAGAGTACCACTATGAATGAAGATGTACATGTTACATATATAGTTGACTCGAAGAGTACCACTATGCTACATGTAATAGACATATATAGAGTACGCCTCGGAGAGTACCACTATGCATGAAGATCGATCTTCATGCATGCTACTTAATTTGCGATCTTATGCAATTACATGTGTGTTATATTATATGCACCAACTTGCTATGCATCATCTTGATATTCATGTACTACCTAAACCCAAATGCGTTTCTGGTGCATCGACGCGATATGAAACAAACCGATATCCCTAAACCCCTCCAAAAACCCTAAAACTTCAATTCTCTGCCGCGGCAGAGATTCGTGCAAATTCCCTGCCGCGGGTGGGAACCTTTGGTACCGGTTCGTATTACCAACCGGTACCAAAGCTCCTTGGCCCTGAGCTCTCCTGGTGGCCCACGTGGAGGCCCCTTTTATACCGGTTCGTAAGCAACCGGGGGGGGGGCTTTAGTGCCGGATAATTTATACCGGTTGCTCAACCTGTACGAATGCCCCTCTAGAACCGGTATTGATAAGAGATTTTCTACTAGTGCCTATACATGAATCATATTCTCCGGACCATTCCGGAACTCCTCGTGATGTCCTGGATCCCATCCGAGACTCCGAAGAAAACTTCGAACTCCATTCCATATTCCATATCTACTCAAACGACATCAAACCTTAAGTGTGTCACCCTACGGTTCGCGAACTATGCAGACATGGTTGAGACTTCTCTCCGACAAATAACCAATAGCGGGATCTGGAGATCCATAATGGCTCCCACATATTCAACGATGACTTAGTGATCGAATGAATCATTTACTTACGATACCGATTCCCTTTGTCACGCGATATTTTACTTGTCCGATGTTTGATCATCGGTATCTCTATACCTTGTTCAACCTTGTCTCCTTACAATTACTTTTTACTCGTACCGTGGTATGTGGTCTCTTATGAACCATTCATATACTTGCAAGCTAATTAGACGACATTCCACCAAGAGGGCCCAGAGTATATCTATCCGTCATCGGGATGGACAAATCCCACTGTTGATCCATATGCCACAACTCATACTTTCCGAATACCTAATCCCACCTTTATAACCACCCATTTACGCAGTGGCGTTTGATGTAATCAAAGTATTCTTCCGGCATAAGTGATTTATATGATCTCATGGTCGAAAGGACTAGGTAACTATGTATCAAAAGCTTATAGCAAATGAACTTAATGACGTGATCTTATGCTACGCTTAAATGGGTGTGTCCATTACATCATTCACATAATGACATAACCTTGTTATTAATAACATCCAATGTTCATGATCATGAAACTATGATCATCTATTAATCAACAAGCCAGTTATACAAGAGGCTTACTAGGGACTCCTTGTTGTTTCACATAACACACATGTATCAATGTTTCGGTTAATACAATTATAGCATGGTATGTAAACATTATCATAAACTCAAAGATATATTATAATAACCATTTTATTATTACCTCTTGGGCATATCTCCAACATGGCCTTGGAGACATATGTGCAAACTCTGTTCTTGATCAATTGTGCGTCCTAAGATACATAATCTTTGAGGAATAGCAAACTGTCTTCTTGTAAGCTGTAACTTCTTGTAAGTTGTAACCACATTAAACCGAATGCAATATCCTTAAATTTATGGTATCTAATTTTGAACCAATTATTGTTTACAGGTAAACATTTTAAACAAGGAATCATGCTCAATAATATGTACCTGTAGTTTGCTTCCTTTTCGATCATTTCAGAACTGTAATGAATGTTTACTACCTGCATTAGAGTGAATCGATAGTTGAATTAATGTAACTACCTCTAGAGATCTATATCAGCCGATAGGAGTTCACAAAATCTAAAATATTACTTCCACTATCCCAAATTATTTGGCTCAGATTTATCTAGATTTGCAAGTGAATCTAGAGAAATCCAAGTGGATTAATTTGGGACAAAGGAAGTACAACATTGTATGATCCATAGGAATAAGGCCCAAGAAAATTCTATGCCAATACTTCACACACATAATCAAAACCCCAAAATATTGCTTGCAATACAAGAATTTTATGAAGCCCCATGGAATTGAGAACCTATGTCTGGTTGAGGGCTTACTTTTCATCACTGTTCAAGAAATCGTCCGATTTAACGATTAATCGCCCGATTAATCCCTATTCAGTGGTCATCGATTAGCCGATAAACTCATTTACCGCCCGATTAACTCATTTATCGCCCGATTAATCGGCCGATTTGCCTATTAATCGCTAATCGTCAGCCGACCGAGTTAACCCCGATAAGCGATTTCCTCAACATTGCTTTTCATCAACAGTTTATCAGCAACATCACATTGTACTCATGGACTTATAGGCACTTATATGCTCACCTGAGAGATTGCCAGCCGGTTCCCAAGTAACATGTTGATGCCACCTTACAATTGTCATCTAAACAAACATCTCTAAATGTTGCAGCTTCATGGAGAAGGTAAATATAAAACATGCCATTACTTTGAGTAATCAATGCACCGATAAGCATATATGTTCCAAAAACATGATGCACAATATCTACTATTTAAAGTAACATGAGCACAGAGAAAAAGAAAATCTACATGAGTATAACATGTATCATCTGAAATTTCCATTGAAATGAACATATTGATTATATACCATGCAAATATTTACTACCTTGTCTGCTTATTACATGCAGTAGATAAGAATGGTGTTCACAACATTGAAAAACATGATGGTGAAACCCATATCTGATTCCAATAATAGAGTACATGGGCACAGGTTATAAGAAATAGACCAAATATTGTCAACTTGACGACATGAGTTAGCTTGAATAGTTACAAGTTGTAAGATATTGTGAACTTCACGACAACAACATCAGCTAAGTTGAATATTACATAATGGTAAGAATGTGAGGAATGACAGACTAAAAATAAAATAGAAAAAGATAAATTAAGTTTATGGCATAGCTGAATATATGTACTATCATCCATATTATATATAGAGAGAGAGACAATAAATCTTGAGTGAACTCTCAGATCTGACGACAACCAGTATTTTTGGTTCAAATAACTTCAGAGACGAAAACTACAACATGAAACCACACTTATTGGACGATCAGATACCAAACTGTAAACTCAATCAAAACTAAGGCAAGAGGTATTCATCCAGCCCAGTAGTACAAACCTTCGAAACTTACACAACCAAATTCCGTAAGTAGAGGATGATGCTAGCTTGCGCCAATCACGTTAGACTTTGACGCCAAAAATCATATGTAATTGCTGAATAAGATATGAACACACACCTGGAATACACAAAGATAGAAACTAGACATTAGTTGCATAGTTCGTACGCTTCACCTGCCAAGTTTGTAAAAAGATCATGAGCACATGTGTACACAGCAGAACACATAAAAGGGGATGCAAGGACTTATACTTGGTCTGATAAGGGTCATATTTTCGAAATACAAATAAAGAAATGTGAGTAAATGCCAACTAATCATGAGTAGATATTATTTGAAGCAGGGATATGATACAAAAATGGTTTTTAGATTTGTTCTAAGAAAAATTTACAATACGTAACTACCAATACTAAGCCATGTTGCAGGGAGATGAGGAAACCGATTCAAATGAGAGCTTTGTGAATATACCATGGCATGTTCCTTAAGTTTGGATTCATGCACTTGAAATCTTCCATTGTTAGAGTACCTAAGACAAGGAACAATGACATTGTGAAGATTTAAGAATAAAGGTTGGGGGAGAAAACCAACAAATGTAATAAAGTTTTTACCTTAATAATCCCAACAGGTTGATCAACTCCATTTTCTGCATGATAAAGATGCTACTAAATAGATTATTATTATATGATCAGACAAGTAGAGAGTAAAAATGAAAGAATTATATAATAATGTCATTTTTTATAATGGCATGACGCCCACTCTTCTTTTCTTCATCCATGACAAAGCGCCAGACATCCTCTCCAAGTAGTGGAAGATCAAAGGCAACAATTTGCGGCCATGTAGGCCAGCCGCGAGCGTCAATGGACCTGCAGGGTTGGGTTTCTTTCGCACGTCCTTCTCCGTTGAGGCTCTTCTCAGGCACACCAAGTCACCAACACTTGCTGCTCAAACACGGTCGGACCAGAGCAGCTCAAGGAGGAGAAGCCAATCAAGAATGAACCGAACGAATTAGTAGATTAATACTATCAAGAAAGAAATTAAGAGGATCACGATCCATGGCTCCTTGTTGTGCGTGCTGCTGCAGCTGCCGGAGTGGACAAAACCGTCCAAGGACACTACCTTGGTGCTCAATGAGGGCTCCCCACGACGCCACACCCGCCACTCGACCAGAAGCTCGCGGAACACCTCGAAATACCCAAGTCCCCAACATGGTTCGCTCATACGGTGAGTCCTCCTCCTCCCTGCACCGCAGCAGCTTGTACGACCTCCATCATCGCCATACCAGCGCAGCGCCAACCTCCGCGATGTTTCACACTAACCCCATTCACTGGTAGAAAAAGAGGCTTCCGTCCAGCCCCATTAGTCGCGAAACTGTAGGAACCGCGACTAGTGAAGTCTTTAGTCGCGGTTCGGCAGACGAACCGCGACCAAAGGCCTGGGCCCAGGGCGCTCGGTGGCCAGCTGGTGCACGTGAGGGGCTTTAGTCGCGGTTGGCCAGGCCAACCGCGACTAAAGGTGCCCGAAGGCCTTTAGTCGCGGTTGGCCACTCACTTAGCCATTTGGTGCCACTTCTCTTCACAAACTTCACAAGGGGGTGTTAGGTTTGCTTTTGGCTCCTCTTATGCACACAAAGTGTTTGATGAAATGCCCCAAGAGCATGAAACAAACATGATATGAAGTGTCGGAGCCACACTTGAGCTTCCTCATTTATTTTTTCCTCCTCGATCGCGGTTAGCAAGTTGAACCTTTCATATGTGTCATTGATAAAATATGCATGTGTGTAGTTTATTGTTTAATTTCTATTGTTTATAGTTAGTTAGTTTAATAAATGCATGATGGTTAATTATATATTTTATATTATAATAATGCAGATGAATCGGCAATGGATGTACGGTAACCGACTCTCCGGCGATTTCACTACGGGTTTGAAAGATTTCCTCGTAGTGGCTAATGCGAACAAGCAGAAGGGTTTTGTTATCTGTCCATGTGTTGACTGTAAGAATCAGAAGGGTTACTCTTCCTCAAGAGAAGTTCACATGCACCTGCTTCGGCACGGTTTCATGCCAAGCTATAATTGTTGGACCAAGCATGAAGAAAGAGGGGTTATAATGGAAGAAGATGAAGAAGGGGATGATTTCATCGATGAAAGCTATCTTGCTCATTTCGGTGATACTTTCATGGAGGATGCTGAAGGTGAAGGGGAAGGTGAAGGTGAAGGTGAAGAAGAGGCACGTGATGAGCCCGTTGATGATCTTGGTCGGACCATTGCTGATGCACGGAGACGCTGCGAAACTGAAAAGGAGAGGGAGAATTTGGATCGCATGTTAGAGGATCACAGAAAGTCGCTGTACCCCGGATGCGATGATGGTCTGAAAAAGCTGGGCTGCACACTGGATTTGCTGAAATGGAAGGCACAGGCAGGTGAAGCTGACTCGGCATTTGAAAACTTGCTGAAAATGTTGAAGAATATGTTTCCAAAGAATAACGAGTTGCCCGCCAGTACGTACGAAGCAAAGAAGGTTGTCTGCCCTCTAGGTTTAGAGGTTCTGAAGATACATGCATGCATCAACGACTGCATCCTCTACCGCGGTGAATACGAGAATTTGAATGAATGTCCGGTATGCACTGCATTGCGTTATAAGATCAGAGGCGATGACCCTGGTGACGATGTTGAGGGCGAGAAACCCAGGAAGAGGGTTCCCGCCAAGGTGATGTGGTATGCTCCTATAATACCACGGTTGAAACGTCTGTTCAGGAACAAAGAACATGCCAAGTTGTTGCGATGGCACAAAGAGGACCGTAAGTCGGACGGGGAGTTGAGACACCCCGCAGATGGAACGCAATGGAGAAAGATCGACAGAGAGTTCAAAGATTTTGCAGCTGACGCAAGGAACATAAGATTTGATCTAAGTATAGATGGCATGAATCCTTTTGGCGAGCAGAGCTCCAGCCATAGCACCTGGCCCGTGACTCTATGCATCTACAACCTTCCTCCTTGGTTGTGCATGAAGCGGAAGTTCATTATGATGCCAGTGCTCATCCAAGGTCCGAAGCAACCCGGCAACGACATCGATGTGTACCTAAGGCCATTAGTTGATGAACTTTTACAGCTGTGGGGCAGACCTGGTGTCCGTGTGTGGGATGAGCACAAAGAAGAGGAATTTGACCTACGAGCGTTGCTTTTCGTAACCATCAACGATTGGCCTGCTCTTAGTAACCTTTTGGGACTGTCAAATAAGGGATACAATGCATGCACGCACTGCTTACATGAGACTGAAAGTGTACATTTGCCAAATTGTAAGAAGAACATGTACCTTGGGCATCGTCGATTTCTTCCGAAAATTCATCCAGTAAGAAAGAAAGGCAAGCATTACAACGGCAAGGCAGATCACCGGCCGAAGCCTGCGGAACGCACTGGTGCTGAGGTATTTGATATGGTCAAGGATTTGAAAGTCATCTTTGGAAAGGGTCCTGGCGGACAATCAGTTCCGAAGGGAGCTGACGGGCACGCAGCCATGTGGAAGAAGAAATCTATATTCTGGGAGCTAGAATATTGGAAAGTCCTAGATGTCCGCTCTGCAATCGACGTGATGCACGTTACGAAGAATATTTGCGTGAACCTCCTGAGCTTCTTGGGCGTGTATGGGAAGACAAATGATACAAAGGAAGCACGGCAGGACCAGCAACGTTTGAAAGACCCTGATGACCGGCATCCGGAATGGTTTCAAGGTCGTGCCAGCTACGCTCTGACCAAAGAAGAGAAGGTCATCTTTTTTGAATGCCTGAGCAGTATGAAGGTCCCGTCTGGATTCTCGTCCAATATAAAGGGAATAATAAACATGGCGGAGAAAAAGTTCCAAAACCTGAAGTCTCACGACTGCCACGTGATTATGACGCAATTGCTTCCGATTGCTTTGAGGGGGCTCCTGCCGGAAAATGTTCGAGTAGCCATTGTGAAGCTATGTGCATTCCTCAATGCAATCTCTCAGAAGGTAATCAATCCAGAAGTTCTACCACGGTTACAGAACGATGTGGTCCAATGTCTTGTCAGTTTCGAGTTGGTGTTCCCACCATCCTTCTTCAATATTATGACGCACCTCCTGGTTCACCTAGTCGAAGAGATTTCCATTCTCGGTCCTGTATTTCTACACAATATGTTCCCCTTCGAGAGGTTCATGGGAGTATTAAAGAAATATGTTCGTAACCGTGCTAGGCCAGAAGGAAGCATCGCCAAGGGCTATGGAAATGAGGAGGTAATTGAGTTTTGTGTTGACTTTGTTCCTGACCTTAAGCCGATTGGTCTTCCTTGATCGCGGCACGAGGGGAGACTAAGTGGAAAAAGCACGATCGGAAGGAAATCAACGATATGTATGGACGGCCATTCTCTGACTGAAGCACACCACACAGTTCTGACCAATTCCAGCTTGGTGGCTCCGTACTTTGAGAAACACAAGAATATTTTACGCTCGGACAACCCGGGGAAGCCTGAATCCTGGATTAGGAAGGCCCACATGGAGACTTTCGGCAGTTGGTTGAGAAAACATTTAATGAATGACAATGATGTTGGAGATCAGCTGTACATGTTGGCCAAGACACCATCTTCGACTATAACGACTTTCCAAGGGTACGAGATAAATGTGAATACATTTTACACGATCGCCCAAGATAAAAAGAGCACCAACCAAAACAGTGGTGTCCGCTTTGATGCAGCAACCGAGAATGGGCAAAAGGTCACATATTATGGTTACATAGAGGAGATATGGGAACTTGACTATGGACCCTCCTTTAAGGTCCCTTTGTTCCGGTGCAAATGGTTCAAGCTAATAGGAGGTGGGGTAAAGGTGGACCAGCAATACGCAATGACAATGGTGGATTTCAACAATATTGGTTACCTTGACGAACCATTCGTCCTAGCGAAAGATGTCGCTCAGGTTTTCTATGTCAAGGACATGAGTAGCAAACCGAGGAAACGGAAAGATAAGAAAACGATCAGTACATCATGCGATGATCCAAAGCGCCACATTGTTCTTTCAGGGAAAAGAAACATCGTGGGAGTGGAGGACAAGACAGACATGTCAGAAGATTATAATATGTTTGCTGAAATTCCGCCCTTCAAAGTGAACACCGACCCAAGCATTAAGTTAAATGATGAGGATGCTCCATGGATACGGCACAATCGTAAGCAAGCAGGGACACAAGGGAAGAAATGATGTGTAATAATTTTTTGCACCAAACTTTATTGAATGGATCATGTGAATTATATTACCCGTGATGTGTTTGGTGTCCATTTTCGAATGATTCGATTGATTCGAGATACCACACTGATGATACATGAAATTTGGAGTGATTCAGTCATACTCCTGCCTAGGCGTATAATATGCATACTCGTAGTCTTCATAGCCGCCGCCGTTGTACTGGTAGTCGTCGCCTTCTAAGTTGCCGCCGTCGTCTCGTCGTGTCGTCGCTCGTCGGGTGGCGCTCGTGGCTCGAACTGAGGGTAGCGCAGGTGGGGGATATCGCCGGTCGTGATGTAGTCCATGACGCTCTGCAGAGTCCGGTGATACGTCTCAAACGTATCTATGATTTCTTATGTTCCATGCTACTTTTATGATGATACTCACATGTTTTATACACATTATATGTCATTATTATGCATTTTCCAGCACTAACCTATTAACGAGATGCCGAAGAGCCAGTTGCTGTTTTCTGCTGTTTTGGTTTCAGAAATCCTAGTAAGGAAATATTCTCGGAATTGGACGAAATCAACGCCCAGGGTCCTATTTTTGCACGAAGCTTCCAGAAGACCGAGGGGAAAGGAAGTGGGGCCACGAGGCGCCCAAACACTAGGGCGGCGCGGCCTGGCCCTTGGCCGCGCCGACCTGGCGTGTGGGGCCCTCGTGTGGCCCCCCGCGTTGTCCTTCCGCCTATTTAAAGCCTTCGTCGCGAAACCCCCAGTACCGAGAGCCACGATACGGAAAACCTTCCAGAGACGCCGCCGCCAATCCCATATCGGGATTCAGGAGATCGCTCCCGGCACCTGCCGAAGAGGAGTCATCTCCGGAGGACTCTACACCGCCATGGTCGCCTCCGGATTGATGTGTGAGTAGTTCACCCCTGGACTATGGGTCCATAGCGTAGCTAGATGGTTGTCTTCTCCTCATTGTGCTTCATTGTCGATCTTGTGAGCTGCCTATCATGATCAAGATCATCTATCTGTAAAGCTACATGTGCGTTTGTTGGGATCCGATGGATAGAGAATACTATGTTATGTTGATTATCAATCTATTACCTATGTGTTGTTTATGATCTTGCATGCTCTCCGTTATTAGTAGAGGCTCTGGCCAAGTTTTTACTCTTAACTCCAAGAGGGAGTATTTATGCTCGATAGTGGGTTCATGCCTCCATTAAATGGGGACAGTGACAGAAAGTTCTAAGGTTGTGGATGTGCTGTTGCCACTAGGGATAAAACATTGATGGTATGTCCGAGGATGTAGTTATTGATTACATTACGCGCCATACTTAATGCAATTGTCTGTTGTTTGCAACTTAATACTGGAAGGGTTCGGATGATAACTGAAAGTGGACTTTTTAGGCATAGATGCATGCTGGATAGCGGTCTATGTACTTTGTCGTAACGCCCAATTGAATCTCACAATACTCATCATGTCATGTATGTGCATTGTCATGCCCTCTCTATTTGTCAATTGCCCAACTGTAATATGTTCACCCAACATGATATTTATCTTATGGGAGAGACACCTCTAGTGAACTGTGGACCCCGGTCCATTCTTTTACATCGAATACAATCTACTGCAATACTTGTTCTACTGTTCTCTGCAAACAATCGTCATCCACACTATACATCTAATCCTTTGTTACGAAAGCCGGTGAGATTGACAACCTCACTGTTCGTTGGGGCAAAGTACTTTGGTTGTGTTGTGCAGGTTCCACGTTGGCGCCGGAATCCCTGGTGTTGCGCCGCACTACATCTCGCCGTCATCAACCTTCAACGTGGTTCTTGGCTCCTACTGGTTCGATAAACCTTGGTTTCTTACTGAGAGAAACTTGCTGCTGTACGCATCACACCTTCCACTTGGGGTTCCCAACGGACGCGTGTTGTACGCGTATCAAGCTAAATTTCTGGCGCCGTTACCGGGGAGATCAAGACACGCTGCAAGGGGAGTCTTCACATCGCAATCTCTTTACTTTGTTTTTGTCTTGCTTTATTTTATTTACTACTTTGTTTGCTGCACTAAAACAAAACACAAAAAAATTAGTTGCTAGTTTTACTTTATTTACTATCTTGTTTGCTATATCAAAAACACAAAAAAATTAGTTACTTGCATTTACTTTATCTAGTTTACTTTATTTACTGTTGCTAAAATGGGTACTCCTGAAAATACTAAGTTGTGTGACTTCACAACCACAAATAATAATGATTTCTTATGCACACCTATTGCTCCACCCGCTACTACAGCGGAATTCTTTGAAATTAAACCTGCTTTACTGAATCTTGTTATGCGAGAGCAATTTTCTGGTGTTAGTTCTGATGATGCTGCTGCCCATCTCAATAATTTTGTTGAACTTTGTGAAATGCAAAAGTATAAAGATGTAGATGGTGACATAATAAAATTAAAATTGTTCCCTTTCTCACTAAGAGGAAGAGCTAAAGATTGGTTGCTATCTCTGCCTAAGAATAGTATTGATTCATGAACTAAATGCAAGGATGATTTTATTGGTAGATATTATCCCCCTGCTAAAATTATATCTTTGAGGAGTATCATAATGAATTTTAAGCAATTAGATACTGAGCATGTTGCACAAGCATGGGAAAGAATGAAATCTTTGGTTAAAAATTGCCCAACCCATGGACTGACTACTTGGATGATCATCCAAACCTTTTATGCAGGACTGAATTTTTCTTCGCGGAACCTATTGGATTCAGCTGCTGGAGGTACCTTTATGTCCATCACTCTTGGTGAAGCAACAAAGCTTCTTGATAATATGATGATTAATTACTCTGAATGGCACACGGAAAGAGCTCCACAAGGTAAGAAGGTAAATTCTGTCGAAGAAACCTCTTCCTTGAGTGATAAGATTGATGCTATTATGTCTATGCTTGTGAGTGGTAGGACTAATGTTGATCCTAATAATGTTCCATTAGCTTCATTGGTTGCTCAAGAATAACATGTTGATGTAAACTACATTAAAAATAATAATTTCAACAACAATGCTTATCGGAACAATTCTAGTAACAACTATAGGCCATATCCTTATAATGGTAACGGTTATGGTAATTCTTATGGGAATTCTTACAACAATAATAGGAATAAACCCCCTGGACTTGAAGCCATGCTTAAAGAATTTATTAGTGCACAAACTGCTTTTAACAAATCTGTTGAAGAAAAGCTTGGGAAAATTGATATACTTGCTTCTAAAGTTGATAGTCTTGCTGCTGATGTTGATCTTTTGAAATTGAAAGTTACGCCTAATAGGGATAATGAAAATAAAATTGTTACTACAGCAAATACCATCCAAGTTAGAATTAATGAGAATATAAGATTAATGGCTGAATTGCATAGGTGGGAAAGAGAAGAAAATGAAAAACTAGCTAAAGAGAATAATGTAGCTAAAGTTTGGACTATTACTACCACTAGCAATGCTAATGCTCCACATATTTCTGCACCTCCTACTATCAATGGTAAAAGAATTGGTGTTAGCAATGTTTCCACTTCTAATGCAAAGCGCGAAAAACTACCTGAAACTGCTAAAATCTAAACTGCTGTGATAAAACTGCTGAAATTTTTTCCAACATTGGGGACAATGATCCCATTGATTTAGATCATAATGGTTTAGATTTTGATGATTGCCACATCTCTGAAGTTATAAAGTTCTTACAAAAACTTGCTAAAAGTCCTAATGCTAGTGCTATAAATTTGGCTTTCACGAAACATATTACAAATGCTCTCATAAAAGCTAGAGAAGAGAAACTAGAACGCGAAACTTCTATTCCTAGGAAGCTAGAGGATGGTTGGGAGCCCATCATTAAGATGAAGGTCAATGATTTTGATTGTAATGCTTTATGTGATCTTGGTGCAAGTATTTCTGTTATGCCTAAGAGAATCTATAATATGCTTGACTTGCCACCATTGAAAAATTGTTATTTGGATGTTAATCTTGCTGATAACTCTACAAAGAAACCTTTGGGGAGAGTTGATAATGTTCGTATTATGGTTAACAATAACCTTGTCCCCGTTGATTTTGTTGTCTTGGATATTGAATGCAATGCATCTTGTCCCATTATATTGGGAAGACCTTTTCTTCGAACTGTTGGTGCTATCATTGATATGAAGGAAGGTAATATTAAATATCAATTTCCTATCAAGAAAGGTATGGAACACTTCTGTAGAAATAGAATGAAGTTACCTTTTGATTCTATTATTAGAACAAATTATGATGTTGATGCTTCATCTCTTGATAATACTTGATACACACTTTCTGCGCCTAGCTGAAAGGCGTTAAAGAAAAGCGCTTATGGGAGACAACCCATGTTTTTACTATAGTATTTTTATTTTATATTTGAGTCTTGGAAGTTGTTTACTACTGTAGCAACATCTCCTTATCTTAGTTTTATTGCATTGTTGTGCCAAGTAAAGTCTCTAATAGAAGTATGATACTAGATTTGGATTACTGCGCAGAAACAGATTTCTTTGCTGTCACGAATTTGGGTCTAATTCTCTGTAGATAACTCAGAAAATTATGCCAATTTACGTGAGTGATACTCAGATATGTACGCAACTTTCATTAGTTTTAAGTTTTCTCATCTGAGCAAGTCTGGCGCCTGTTAGAAATACATCTTTACGTACTGTTCTGTTTTGACAGATTCTGCCTTTTATTTTGCATTGCCTGTTTTGTCATGCTTGATGGATTTTTCGATTCCATTGACTTTCAGTAGCTTTGTGCAATGTCCAGAAGTATAAAGAATGATTGTGTCACCTCTGAATATGTGAATTTTAATTATGCACTAACCCTCTAATGAGTTTGTTTCGAGTTTGGTGTGGAGGAAGTTTTCAAGGGTCAAGAGAGGAGGATGATATACACTATGATCAAGGAGAGTGAACGCTCTAAGCTTGGGGATGCCCCGTGGTTCACCCCTGCATATATCAAGAAGACTCAAGCGTCTAAGCTTGGGGATGCCCAAGGCATCCCCTTCTTCATCGACAACATTATCGGGTTCCTCCCTGAAACTATATTTTTATTCCATCACATCTTATGTACTTTGCTTGGAGCGTCGGTTTGTTTTTATTTTTGTTTTGTTTGAATAAAATGGATCCTAGCATTCATTGTGTGGGAGAGAACACGCTCCGCTGTTGCATATGGACAAATATGTCCTTAGGCTTTACTCATAGTATTCATGGCGAAAGTTTCTTCTTCGTTAAATTGTTATATGGTTGGAATTGGAAAATGATATATGCGGTAATTGGTATAATATCTTGAATAATGTGATACTTGGCAATTGTTGTGCTCATATTTAAGCTCTTGCATCATATACTTTGCACCTATTAATGAAGAAATACATAGAGCATGCTAAAATCTGATTTGCATGTTTGGTTTCTCTAAGATCTAGATAATTTCTAGTATTGAGTTTGAACAACAAGGAAGATGGTGTAGAGTCTTATAATGTTTACAATATGTCTTTTATGTGAGTTTTGCTGCACCGCTTCATCCTTGTGTTTGTTTCAAATAAACTTTGCTAGCCTAAAACCTTGTATCGAGAGGGAATACTTCTCATGCATCCAAAATCTTTGAGCCAACCACTATGCCATTTGTGTCCACCATACCTACCTACTACATGGTATTTCTCCGCCATTCCAAAGTAAATTGCTTGAGTGCTACCTTTAAAATTTCTATTCTTTATCTTTGCAATATATAGCTCATGGGACAAATAGCTTAAAAACTATCGTGGTATTGAATATGTACTTATGCATCTTATCTCTTATAAGTTGCTTGTTGTGCGATAACCATGTTCCTGGGGACGCTATCAACTATTTCTTTGTTGAATATCATGTGAGTTGCTATGCATGTTCGTCTTGTCTGAAGTAAGGGTGATTTATCATGATCAAATGGTTTGAGTATGCATATTGTTAGAGAAGAACATTGGGCCGCTAACTAAAGCCATGATCCATGGTGGAAGTTTCAGTTTGGACAACAAACCTCAATCTCTTATGAGAATATTATCTGTTGTTGAATGCTTATGCATTAAAGAGGAGTCCATTATCTGTTGTCTATGTTTTCCCGGTATGGATGTCTAAGTTGAGAATAACCAAAAGCGAGAAATCCAATGCGAGCTTTCTCCTTAGACCTTTGTACAGGCGGCATAGAGGTACCCCTTTGTGACACTTGGTTGAAACATGTGCTATGCTATGATAATCCATGTAAATCCAAGCTAATTAGGAAAAGGTGCGGGCACTATTGGTATACTATGCATGAGGCTTGCAACTTGTAGGATATAATTTACATAACTCATATGCTTTATTACTACCGTTGACAAAATTGTTTCTTGTTTTCAAAACCAAAGCTCTAGCACAAATATAGCAATCGATGCTTTCCTCTTTGAAGGACCTTTCTTTTACTTTTATGTTGAGTCAGTTCACCTATTTCTCTCCACCTCAAGAAGCAAACACTTGTGTGAACTGTGCATTGATTCCTACATACTTGCATATTGCACTTGTTATATTACTTTACATTGACAATATCCATGAGATATACATGTTACAAGTTGAAAGCAACCGCTGAAACTTCATCTTCCTTTGTGTTGCTTCAATACCTCTACTTTGAATTATTGCTTTATGAGTTAACTCTTATGCAAGACTTATTGATGCTTGTCTTGAAGTACTATTCATGAAAAGTCTTTGCTTTATGATTCAATTGTTTACTCATGTCATTTACCATTGTTTCAAATCGCTGCATTCATTACATGTGCTTACAATAGTATTGATCAAGATTATGTTGGTAGCATTGTCACTAAGAAATTATCTTTGTTATCGTTTACCTACTCGGGACGAGTAGGAACTAAGCTTGGGGATGCTTGATACGTCTCAAACGTATCTATAATTTCTTATGTTCCATGCTACTTTTATGATGATACTCACATGTTTTATACACATTATATGTCATTATTCTGCATTTTCCGGCACTAACCTATTAACGAGATGCCGAAGAGCCAGTTGCTGTTTTCTGCTTTTTGGTTTCAGAAATCCTAGTAAGGAAATATTCTCGGAATTGGCCGAAATCAACGCCCCGGGGTCCTATTTTTGCACGAAGCTTCCAGAAGACCGAGGGGGAAAGGAAGTGGGGCCACGAGGCGCCCAAACACTAGGGCGGCGCGGCCTGGCCCTTGGCCGCGCCGACCTGGCGTGTGGGGCCCTCGTGTGGCCCCCCGCGTTGCCCTTCCGCCTACTTAAAGCCTTCGTCGCGAAACCCCCGAGAGCCACGATACGGAAAACCTTCCAGAGCCGCCGCCAATCCCATCTCGGGGGATTCAGGGAGATCGCGATACGTCTCAAACGTATCTATAATTTCTTATGTTCCATGCTACTTTTATGATGATACTCACATGTTTTATACACATTATATGTCATTATTATGCATTTTCCGGCACTAACCTATTAACGAGATGCCGAAGAGCCAGTTGCTGTTTTCTTGTTTTGGTTTCGAAATCCTAGTAAGGAAATATTCTCGGAATTGGACGAAATCAACGCCAGGGTCCTATTTTTGGACGAAGCTTCCAGAACACCCGAGGGGAGGAAGGGGGGGGGGTGGCCACACCACCGGCGGCGGCCAGGCCCTGGCCGCGCCAGCCTATGGTGTGGGCCCCTCGGGCACCCCTTGACCTATCTCCTCCGCCTACTTAAAGCCTTCGCGAAACCCCCGACCGAGAGCCACGATACGAGAAAACATGCGAGACGCCGCCGCCAATCCCATCTCGGGGGATTCGGAGATCACCCGGCACCCTGCCGGAGAGGGGAATCATCTCCCGGAGGACTCTACACCGCCATGGTCGCCTCCGGATTGATGTGTGAGTAGTTCACCCCTGGACTATGGGTCCATAGCCGTAGCTAGATGGTTGTCTTCTCCCCATTGTGCTTCATTGTCTGATCTTGTGAGCTGCCTATCATGATCAAGATCATCTATCTGTAATGATACATGTGTGTTTGTTGGGATCCGATGAATAGAGAATACTATGTTATGTTGATTATCAATCTATATATGTGTTGTTTATGATCTTGCATGCTCTCCGTTGCTAGTAGAGGCTCTGGCCAAGTCATTGCTTGTAACTCCAAGAGGAGTATTTATGCTCGATAGTGGGTTCATGTCTCCGTGAATCTGGGAGTGACAGCAACCTCTAAGATTATGGATGTGCTTGTTGCCACTAGGGATAAAACATTGATGCTATGTTCGAGGATATAGTTATTGATTACATTACGCACCATACTTAATGCAATTGTCTGTTGTTTACAACTTAATACCGGAAGGGTTCGGATGATAACCTGAAAGTGGACTTTTTAGGCATAGATGCATGTTGGATAGCGGTCTATGTACTTTGTCGTAATGCCCAATTAAATCTCACAATACTCATCATGTCATGTATGTGCATTGTCATGCCCTCTCTATTTGTCAATTGCCCAACTGTAATTTGTTTACCCAATATGCTATTTCTTATGGGAGAGACACCTCTAGTGAATTGTGGACCCCGGTCCATTCTTTTACATCGAATACAATCTACTGCAATACTGTTTCTACTGTTCTCTGCAAACAATCATCATCCACACTATACATTTAATCCTTTGTTACAGCAAGCTGGTGAGATTGACAACCTCACTGTTTCGTTGGGGCAAAGTACTTTGGTTGTGTTGTGCAGGTTCCACGTTGGCGCCGGAATCCCTGGTGTTGCGCCGCACTACATCTCGCCGCCATCAACCTTCAACGTGCTTCTTGACTCCTACTGGTTCGATTAAACCTTGGTTTCTTACTGAGGGAAAACCTGCTTCTATACGACATCATACCTTCCTCTTGGGGTTCCCAACGAACGTGTGAGTTACACGCCATCACCTCCGGCACCCTGCCGGAGAGGGGAATAATCTCCCGGAGGACTCTACACCGCCATGGTCGCCTCCGGATTGATGTGTGAGTAGTTCACCCCTGGACTATGGGTCCATAGCAGTATCTAGATGGTTGTCTTATCCTCATTGTGCTTCATTGTCTGATCTTGTGAGCTGCCTATCATGATCAAGATCATCTATCTGTAAAGCTACATGTGCGTTTGTTGGGATCCGATGGATAGAGAATACTATGTTATGTTGATTATCAATCTATTACCTATGTGTTGTTTATGATCTTGCATGCTCTCCGTTATAGTAGAGGCTCTGGCCAAGTTTTTACTCTTAACTCCAAGAGGGAGTATTTATGCTCGATAGTGGGTTCATGCCTCCATTAAATCTGGGACAGTGACAAAAAGTTCTAAGGTTGTGGATGTGTTGTTGCCACTAGGGATAAAACATTGATGCTATGTCCGAGGATGTAGTTATTAATTACATTACGCACCATACTTAATGCAATTGTCTGTTGTTTGCAACTTAATACTAGAAGGGGTTCGGATGATAACCTGAAAGTGGACTTTTTAGGCATAGATGCATGCTGGATAGCGGTCTATGTACTTTGTCGTAATGCCCAATTGAATCTCACAATACTCATCATGTCATGTATGTGCATTGTCATGCCCTCTCTATTTGTCAATTGCCCAACTGTAATTTGTTCACCCAACATGCTATTTATCTTATGGGAGAGACACCTCTAGTGAACTGTGGACCCCAGTCCATTCTTTTACATCGAATACAATCTACTGCAATACTTGTTCTACTGTTCTCTGCAAACAATCATCATCCACGCTATACATCTAATCCTTTGTTATAGCAAGCCGGTGAGATTGACAACCTCACTGTTTCGTTGGGGCAAAGTACTTTGGTTGTGTTGTGCAGTTCCACGTTGGCGCCGGAATCCCTGGTGTTGCACCGCACTACATCTCGCCGCCATCAACCTTCAACGTGCTTCTTGGCTCCTACTGGTTCGATAAACCTTGGTTTCTTACTGAGGGAAACTTGCTGCTGTACGCATCACACCTTCCACTTGGGGTTCCCAACGGACGCGTGTTGTACGTGTATCATCCGGCCGTACCACCATAGCCGACGGCCGGCCTCGTGGAAGTTCCCAGGAGGCAGACCGTCCTCCTCATACCTGGCGAGCGCCCTGTCACGCCGATTGATGAAGAAGGCGTCCCAAGTATGCTGGTTATCGGGATGCCAGCGGGGATTCATCCGCGCTCCGGCGTGAAGTCGAGGTAGTAGTGGTTCGTGATGGCCGCCGGCGCGCAGCCTGAGGGACGGGAGGGACCGGCACGCCTCCGGCGCTTAGGCTCCAGCCGGCGGGGACGCGGTAGCCCGGTGGGCAAGGGTAGTTCGAGGCGCAAATCTCCTCCACCTGCTGGTAGGTTAGAGTGGGTGCGGTGGAAGCCATGTGAGAGTGATGAGAGATTGTAGAGATGTGATAATGCTGGCCCGGGCTACATATATGTAGTGAGAAATGGCTGGAAAAATGGGAGCGGGAAGACAGGAGGCGGGAAGAAAGTGGCGGGAAGAAAGAGGCGGGAAGACGGGGAAGAAATGGCGGGAAGAAGAGGAATCCGAGCTGGTCATCTAACCTTTAGTCCCTGGTGGGTGCAACCGGGACTAAAGGTGGTTTTGTATCATCTAACAAAGCGTCGGTGGATAAGGACGTGCGGGAAAGCTTTAGTCTCGGCTGGTGGGTGCAACCGGGACTAAATGTGGTTTTTGTGTCATCTAAGAAAACCG
This sequence comes from Lolium multiflorum, assembly GCA_030979885.1. Lineage (NCBI taxonomy): Eukaryota > Viridiplantae > Streptophyta > Magnoliopsida > Poales > Poaceae > Lolium > Lolium multiflorum. The sequence goes on along the minus strand of CM061748.1, from coordinate 310,667,637 downwards.
TCGGTGGGATAAGGACGTTTGGTAAGCTTTAGTCCCGGCTGGAGAGCAACCGTGACTAAAGTGTCGGCAGGATAAGGCCGCGTGGGTGGACGCACTGCTCGATGAGATAAAGCATGTAGCGCACGACACCCTGTCGGAGGAACAAGACAAAGCAGCAGCGGCGCCGTGCCTATAAAAGGAACATCGATACGCCTTGGCAAGCAGACCAACAAGCCAACCTAGCAGGTAGGGAGAGTTTCATCCCCCAGGATGGAGTAAAGGGTTGGAAAATCTCGTGGCGCAACTCGAAGATGTCGGTGCACACGCCCTACGACATCTTCGGAAGTTGCTCCTCGGGAAAATTTTCCTGCAAACCCGTGAAAGACTACATCTCCTCTAACAGTGTTAAAGGGTTGGAAAATCTCCCGTGGCGCAGCTTCTCGAAGATGTCATCGGTGCACACGCCCTACGACATCTTCGGAAGTTGCTCCTCGGGAAAATTTTCCTGCAAACCCGTGAAAGACTACATCTCCTCTAACAGTGGGTAAAGGGTTGGAAAATCTCCGTGGCGCAGCTTCTCGAAGATGTCGTCGTTGCACACGCCCTACGACATCTTCGGAAGTTGCTCCTCGGAAAATTTTCCTGCAAACCCGTGAAAGACTACATCTCCTCTAACAGTGCTGGGTAAAGGGTTGGAAAATCTCCCGTGGCACAGCTTCTCGAAGATGTCGTCGGTGCACACGCCCTACGACATCTTCGGAAGTTGCTCCTCGGGAAAATTTTCCTGCAAACCCATGAAAGACTACATCTCCCTAACTTGGGTAAAGGGTTGGAAAATCTCCCGTGGCGCAGCTTCTCGAAGATGTCGTCGGTGCACACGCCCTATGACATCTTTGGAAGTTGCTCCTCGGAATTTTTTGTGCAAGCCCGTGAAAGAGGGGGGCGAGAAGACAGAGGCGTCCGGGAAGAACTGGCGGGAAGAGGGGGGCGGAAAGACAGAGGCGGGAAGAGGGGGCCGGCGAAAAGACAGAGGCGGGAAGAGGGGGCCGGCGAGAAGACAAAGGCGGCCGGGAAGAACTGGTGGGAAGAGGGAGGCGGAAAGATTTTTAAATGAATTAGTTTTATTTTTCTGAATTTTTTGATATATTATTTGTATTTTTCAGATTTTGAAATGAATTAGTTTTAATTTTCTGAATTTTTTGACATATTATTTGTATTTTTAAGATTTTTAAATGAATTAGTTTTATTTTTCTGAATTTTTTGATATATTATTTGTATTTTTCAGATTTTGAAATGAATTAGTTTTAATTTTCTGAATTTTTTTGACATATTATTTGTATTTTTAAGATTTTTAAATGAATTAGTTTTATTTTTCTGAATTTTTTGATATATTATTTGTATTTTTCAGATTTTGAAATGAATTAGTTTTAATTTTCTGAATTTATTGATATATTATTTATATTTTTCAGATTTTTAAAAAGAAAAGTATTTTGAAAAATACCTTTAGTCGCGGTTGACCAAGTCATTATATACATTAAGCACAATAGCGATGTGACCAAATCAATCCTCCGGCTCCGACGGGTGGGTAATGAACAACGACCCGATCAAAATCTCTTGGATTGTGGAACTCACCAGGAGATGACGAGGAGGCGTCCCGTTGTTTCTAGTGGACGGTGTACCCATATAAATTATTCAAGTACAAATAACACTTAGTCCATAGCTCCATCCTGTAGCAATCTATCATCTCCTTCCAACTACGCCCGTGAAAATAGATTCGGTTCGTCTCATTGGTGACTTCAACAACCAAGGTCCTCTCCGCTGTTGGCAGTGTGTCCTGCTGGATGATGACTTCAAACATTTCAACTTGTTTAATGTTTCTATGTACATGCTCCATGAAGTCAAGTTTTGCGCTACATGGGATACCCTAGAAACAATTACGGAAGAAACAACGATCAAATCAAAGATACAAATCGATGCAACTATATATATATATAGGGTTGCACTATTTTGCAACCGATGCTCAAAATATTATTCTGAGCACTTCTGCTCCGGTGCTCCTCCCCTGAATTCTTTTTGGGTGCGTTAAACACAACAACGGTGGAAATCTTCCAATTTCTATATATAAGCGGGGGCAAAATCGTAATTTCAGTGTAGGTCCACCATCCATACAACCTTGTACATAGCCGTATGGTCCATGTTGTGTTGTACCTCGTTTTTGTACGACGTGGGGTTGTACTTAGACGAATGAGATCGTTAACTGATCAACGTGACCTCTTTTTTTTCTTACGCGAGGTACACATACCGTATCAATACAGACGGGTATACATGGACTAAATATTAAATTTCGGTAGACCCAACACACAAAAAGAACCAACTATTACCCTTTAACTTCCCGTTTAGGGGGAGTACCGGAGCAAGGCTCCTGAGCACCAACCTACCCTGTAAGGGGCGCGACCCAGAAAAGGCCGCGGAAAGACCGGACCTGCGCACACCCTATCGTCCCCAATCCAACCACCCACGATGACAGCCACAGCCACAACCTCCTCCTTCCATCTCAAGAAAAAAACCTCCTCCAAGCTTCCCGCCGCCGGCCGGCCCCCCACCACCGGCCTTGCTCCGGCTGCCGCCGGCCTGGATTAGCGCCGCCGTCCTTCCAGCATCCACTCCCGTGAAGCCCCCCAATCGCCGCCGCTCGAAGCACCCTGCGCCGCCGGGCGAAGCTCACCTGCGCTGCTGCCTGAAGCCCCTCGGCGCCGTGGCCTGAGCTCTCCCCGCTCCGGATGGCAATGGGTACCCGTCCCCCGTTAACCCGGTGGGTACCCGCATCAAATGGAGGAGGGTATGGTGAGAAAAAAACTCCATGGGTCCCTTAATGGTAAATTATCTGACCCAACGGGTCTGGCGGAGGCGGGTATGGAGGTATGAAACCCATACCCTTTAACCCGTAGACCCGCCTCAGACATATGGAGCCCACCTGTCATTGAGTAAAGAGACACCCAGTCCCCACTCGGCCACTCCCCAAAGACCAAACCGGCACAAACCCTACTTCCCCAAAGACCAAATCCCTCTCCCGAGTCCCGACCCCGAGCCCCCTTCTCCCTCTGCTCTCATCCTCTCACGCCGCCGCCGCACCACTCTGCTCTCACGCCGCCGCCGCCTGCTGCCCGCCGCCAAGCACCGCCCTCCAGCCTCCACCCTGCTCCCTCCCGGCTGCCAACGCCCGCCGCCATGGAGACCATGCCTTTCGAGGAACAGAGCGACCAGGCCGCCGAGCCGCCGCTTGGAGCGGATGCCCCGCATCTGCAGATCCCGGCGCCGGGGAGCGGGGCGCGGTTGGGCTTCCTCCTCGGCGTCGCCCCGTCGCGGCCGGCATCCAATGCTGCGCCACGGTCTGGTTTGCCTCCGGTGGGTGCTGTAGCAGGGGGCGGGAGTGGGAGCACCCGGAAGCGTGGTCGGCAGCCTCCCTCCGATGGCGACGCACATCGACAGAGCAAGCAGAAGAGAGGGAAGGAGGCCGCCGGCGATGCACAACGACAGAAGGAGAAATCTCCATGGTATCATCTATCATGTCTTCTTATTTTTCTTTCGTAGTTGATCGATTTGAGAATGGAATTGTTGTGTCTGTACGAAAATGTGTGCATATTGTTGCAGTTGATCCATAAGAGAAGCACGAATCTGAACAAAATTGTTGTGTACTGAGCAATTATTGTGTACTGATTTGTTTCCATGAAATATGAGCAGGAAAATTAAAACAATTATGCTTGCTTGATGCTGTCTATACGAATCTGAATGAAATTGTGTACTGATTTGTTTCCGATCTATACGAATCTGAACGAAATTGTTTGGTTGCTGCTGTCATAATTTATAGTAGCATATGGTACTGTACTACTAGCAGCCAGCACTTGTTTTTGATATTGTTTTTAATTCGTTCATGTAATCTGCTAGCAGCCAGGATCCTGATATTGTTTTTAATTCGTTCATGTAATCTGCTAGCAGCCAGAATCTGAACGAAATTCGTTCATGTAATTTGCTAGCAGCCAGGATCATGCTGCTGAAACAAGGACAAGCTGTACTAGTATACTTGTTTTTAATTTTCTCATGTAATCTGCTAGAGTATGAGATACTTTTGTTTTCATGTAATCTGCTAGAGTATGAGATACTTTTGTTTTTAATATTGTAGCTGCTGGTTACTGTTTGATACTTCTGTACTAGTATACTTTTGTTTGCTTGCTGTTTACTGTTTGATATTGTAGCTGTTTACTGTTTGATATTGTAGCTGCTTGATATTGTAGTATAGATACTATTTTTTGCTTATTGTTGTTTACTATTGTTTGCTTGCTGCTTGTGATAATACTAATATGCTAGCACTTGTTTTTTGTTTAGTGAAACAAGGACAAGCTGTAGTAGTCAAGCTTCAGCTGAATCTGTCAACGAAATATCTGATGATGAAGTTGAGGAAGTGCCTGTTGTTGCTACAAGGAGGCTCACATCTGATGTTATTTTGTATGATTGCTGGATGGAGATGGAAGCATGCTACTTCCTTGCTGGAATGATTGATGGAAGCATGCTGCTACCTTTGTACGATTTCTGGAAGCATTCTTATGCATGGAAACGGATGCAAACTGGTTCATGTTCTCATGGAGCTGATGGATGTGTTTCCTTGCGGAAAATGTGATCTGAAATGATCTTGTAATATATATCGTGCTTGTGATGTGTTATGCTTTTATGTTGAACTTGTAATATTGGAGTGTTGGACTTAGACAATTGGATTCCTGGAGCTTGTTATTGTGGACAATTTGTTGTAATATGAGAACTTGTACTGCTATCATGATGTGTTAAAATGTTATTGTTGAAATCTAGTCAATGTATTTGCTATCAATATATCTGTCAATATCTTGCTGTCAATCTGCTGCTAAATTAGCAAACATGCTGTCAAAATTTTCTGTACTTTTGTGCATTGGCGGGTCTCCAACGGGTCACGGGTACCCGTCACGGGGCGGGTATGGTGGCGTTCTTGACCCGCCGGTGGGTATGGAGGCGGGTGGCGGTGGCGGGGAGAGGTGGACGGGGCGGGTATGGAGGTGGCAAACCCGCCTCCATACCCGGCGGGTGCCATCCGGACTCCCCGCGTCGCCACCGAATAACCCCAGCGCCGCCTCCCGGAGAGCCCCAAAAGCTGCCGCCCAGAGCCGTACTGTGTGGCTACCTTTTTAGCCCGCACGCGGCCGCTAGCTGCCATGGCGGCCTCACCTACTCCAGCGCGCAGACACTTCAGTGGTTCACGAGGTGAAGCACAAAACAATTTGATGCATGAAAAAAGGAATCGAGCCATTACGCTACACCTGCAGCTGGAGTAGACGTTTGTTCTATACTTTGAGGCCTTGTTTACTCCTATGGTATTTCCACCCCCTAGGGGTTTGGGGATGAGAGGGGATTGGGTGAAAACCCCCTTTCACCCAATCCCCAATTTTCCCCTAATTTTCCCTCATTTCCCCACACCCTCCCCCACATCCTCTAGTTACTTTATTTTTTGGGGATGAGAGGGGATATGAGAGGATTGAGATCAGATGATAAAAACTCAATCTTTGCATCCCAAGACGTGATAATGGACAATCAGTAAATTAAAAACTCTGTCTTTAACATAAACTCGGTGTCATGCAATTATGTTTATGCAATCTTCTCGAACAAGCACACACATATAAATAAATGCTCCACCCAATAGATGAGCAACCTCCACCATAAAAATCAATGTCATGCAGTTTGACAGTACATTAGAAGTCATGGCGCGCTCGCCCGCCGAACGCCGGAAACCACGCCACCGCTGCCAGAGGACCTCGAGCTAAAAATACATGCAGAGGTAAAATTTAGTACTGATACATCGCTTACAGATAGTTCAAATGTATAGTATCTGCAACTAGTGAGCAAAGGAATCGACAGCCACAAGCACTAACTACTAGAACAATACGGGGTGGTGGCATCATAGTTAAGCATCTAGTAAGGTTGGTGGTATCAACTATCTTACAAATAAAATGCAAGCAGCTAAATAAAATAAACCACAGCTAGCAACAGGGTGTTGATCGGCTATAGCTAGCAGGTTGACCGTTTCCCCGAGTTGGATCAGACATAGCAGGAGGTAGAGACCGTCTATTTTTTGCATGCATTGAATCTACAGAGAGCTTATAGTGAGTGTGCAAATCAACACAGGGAACACAGACAGAGTAGTATCATTGTTGAGAGCTAGAATAACTTCCAATAACAACCAACAAATTATACTAGTATTGTACTACATCGATTGCTAGTTAGTTCTAGGAGTATCATTCTTGTACGCTTCACTGGAACTTGTAGTGCATTGGGTAGATAAAATTCTTTTGGAAATGCAGTAGCCCAAGGATCAGACCTCAAACCCATGGTACTAGTAAAACCAAAATACTGAAGCTGAAGCCTGAACCACCACTTGTGCAGAAGTAAACCACCAACAAGACAATAGTGTTGCCATGACACGGATGATACAGTCAGAAAAAAGGTGGTGATATTAACATTTGGCAATGTGCTAACACATACTACAAAACCATCACTACATGTATCGACAGGTTGCCTCCATTCTAATTTAGTACTGGATAGTTCAAATGTACAGTGACTGCAACTAGGGAGCATCCTTATAATTTAACTAAGCCCATCCTTAAAGACCAAGTTCAATGCATACAACACTTGAGTTCAGATTCATATATGGCTAGATAGGCATACTTATTCATGAAGGTTAAGTATGTTACATCACTCTAGGCCGGCACCATCACTGTCTAAATATATAAGCCATGTACTTAAACAAATGGACCCAACATCACTTGTTAATATCAACTAGCAATAATAAAAGGAACAGATTGAACAATTCAACCTGACAGTGAAGATATCAGCACATATAATTACTGGCAAGAGATAAAGCTATTCAGGCCATGCATGAAGTGGTATATTCAGGATACAACATTATATATTTAGGATACCGCATTATATATTTAGGATACAACATTAGCATATTAGAAGTTGCATTGAAGATATGCTTTGCCTGGAACATAAAGTGCAAGCAGTATTGCAGGTAAACGAAGTGAACAGATTTAGTTTCAGAGAGGCATGGTGAAGTTATTCATTTGCAGATTTAGTACAATTTGGACCATAACTGCAACTACGCCAGCCAATCCCATGCGGCCATGCCATGTCCACTAAACGAGCTAATGTTATTACAGGATTGTTACAAGGAACTACTGACTATGGATCAAAAGAAGAAAACAGGGCATATGCAGAAGAAGGTAAAATGGTACATACACATACCTCAAGACAACTCTTGCAGCTCACCCCGGAGCCACATGATAGCTGACTCCTCGTCTTCAGTGACCCAAGTGAGGAAGGTCTCGCGGTTTTCAAGACTTTTGAAGCCTTAACTCTCTCTTGACGGGTGAATTCTTGGATTTTGTTTACAGCTGCAATGCACTTGGCAATGGAGAATGTACTCGACTCGGCCTTCTCATCTTCTGCTTGTTTTTCTTTCATCTTCACATACCTGTCTACTACTTGCACCATTTCATCGCTTTTAATAGGCTTCTTTAATTCCTTTGGAGGAATTTTCTTTGGTACACCAGTTGCCTTCTTCTCCATTCTTTCACCAACATTCACTAGATTCAGCAATTGCAAATGTTAATATACACTTGATACAATTTTTTATATATATTTAGTCTTGACTGAAGGGAATTACCTCGGCTGGCTGAACTTCCCGTGCCCTCATCTTTCTTTTCAGTAGGGTCTTCATCCAGAATTTGCAGGTCCTCATCAAATTCAGACCTAGCTTCTTGCACTCTCTCATCTTCTAACTCTTCATCAAGTTGAGATGCCTTAGAGCTTGAAGTGAAATTGTGATTCCCCTCAGCTATTTGGCCTATGTATACAAGTTAACATTAGTATAGTAACCATAATACAGATCTCCGAGCATTACAGGAATATGATAGCAATTGCACAAGTTAACATCAGTGCACTAACCATCATATAGATCTCCAAGAGAATCATACATAGGAAAGCCATTTCTCTTGAATTTCCCAATTCTTGGAAAGGACTACACAACAATGGTGAGAGGAAACAATGAGTCTAAGCTTATTATGAAGCTTGTGACCAAGTATAAGAATGGAGAAACGGAAGCTTACGATTTCTAGGTTATCCCACAAAGCCTTCTCAGCAACTATCATGCAGGTCTTCTCATCCCAACCAGCGCCACTTTGCATCCGAGCTTCCTTGAGCATCTTGTATTCTCTCTTGAGTTCTTTTTCTTTATCTTGTAGCTGGGATTTGACGAAGTTCACCTGCGGATTATGTTCCTGGAATATTTGCGTCATTCGATTCCAAGTGTCCCCACTCCATCCATTTTGTGCTCTGTAATAGTCATTATTATGCTCATGAAGTATATCGATCAGAGATTTCTCAAGCCCCAAATTCCATTGGGCTCTTGCTTTCGTTGCTGAACAAAATTATTAAGGTGTTAGTCAAAACTTGACATGATTCATCAAAGAATTTGCTGCTCTATATCACAGTATAGCCATACACAAATAGTACCTTTTGGAGATTTCCTTTTCTTATTGGTCGGTGGAGTTTTTCTCACACCAAGAGCAGCTTTTTTCAAGTTGAACTTGGGTGTGCCCACTGGATGCAAAGTCCTATGTTCCTTTCCACACTATTTCGCATCAGAGCATGACGGTGATTGAATAACTCTTGGTAGTTCTGTGGGCGATGGTGTCCATGGCCCCATTCCTTCAAGTGATACCGCACGCCACGGTATGGGGCGAGGAATTTCTCCGTGTTTGCGTATCCTCCATCAACTAGGTAAAACTTTCCAGGAGGTACTGTAAAACCAGTGGCCTTTGCAGAGCGAAGCACTCGAGCATCTGTGGCCGAACCCTCCCAACCACAAGAGATGTATGTGACGTTAAGGTCGAAGTCACTAACTATCATTACGTTGTGGCTGAGGGTTCCCTTTCTATTCCGGAATGGTGCAGCAAGGTGCGGTGATATGGAAATAGGCACGTGTGTTCCATCAATTGCCCCTATGCAATTCTGCAAAGTAAGAAAGAAGTGGTGATATAAGAAAGGATGTGGATTAAGGTAAGGTAGAAGGTTGGGGTTTCAAAATAAGAACCTCGAAGTAGGGGAAGAAACGGTCATCATTGGCTATTCTTGGATGCGGATGGTCAATAATGGGAGGCTTCAGAAATCGCCTACTTAGGACAAGGATGATGTTGAAGAACTCTCTTATGCACTTGTGGAAGGTGCGGTTGCTGTGTTGGAACTCCAATTGTAGGTCTTCGAAAGAGGCATTGTGTGACAACATGTAGAGGAAAATAGCAAGTTTTTCTTCAACCTTAATCCTTTTGTCCTTCAATATTTTTTCTCTTCTAAGATAGGATGCCAAGGATCTGAAAATGTGTGGCTCCATCCTATAGGCTACCCGACAATTCTTAACATGTCCGTCAAGGATTCCTTGAACATGTTGCATGCCATACAAGACAGAGCTATGCCGCCGCGTTCTCTCTACTTGCCCTCTTCTACTCCTTTTGTGATAGTGCAATATTGGTAAAAGTAAGAACATGAACTCCTCGTCGTCTTCCTCTCTCCTCTTCCTAATAAGCTCTAGCCTTTGTGTATTCATTGCAGCACTAAAACAATAGCAATTAAAGGAGGACAATAAGAATACAAGAGCTAGATTGCATGGTTTCACATCAAGTACATGCAGTAAATATGATTCATACCAAAATCAGGAGTTCTCACAAGTTCCCAAGATGGAGGTGGTTGATCCAATCCAACAATAGGCCAAGGGGCAGGTATCTACCAAAAAAAGAAGAAGCTACTGAATCAAAAGTCTAAAGGACCCTCTAAATTTAAAACACAGGGGCAGAGATTAAGTTAGCATTAAATTACTACCATGGAGATTGATTGGTATTTTAAACGTGAGGGACAAACCTAATTAACCCAGACCGCTATTTGCTTTAGTACATAGTAACACAGGAGCAGAGCTTAAGAAAATGGGTGATATTGACAACATGATAGCATATCCAACATGATACATTCAGAAGAAAATGGCTTTTTTATTTTTGTAATTCTGTGATAATTGCACTCATGTTCTTCACATTTCAGTATATGCAAAGGCAGGCACAGCTGCCACCAAAAGCATGAATATATATGACTTCAGTTCAAAAGCCAAGACAATAGTGTTGCCATGACACGCATGATGCAGTCAGAAAAAAGGTGGTGATATTGACACATACTATAGAACCATCACTACATGTATCGATAGGTTGCCTCCATTCTAATATATAGGATGATCATTCATGCTAACTATATAGATTGCTGGAACTTTTGCGCTTGCAACGCAGCCGAGTGCAGCAGCTACCAGCTAGCTCTAACCTCTGACTATATAGATTGCTGGAACTTTTATATGCAGATTGTAGTAACAGCAGCTACTCCAGCTAATATAATTATGAAAATAGATCTACGGTCAACTAGTACGAGTTCAGGAACAGATTGTTGTGGTGATTAACCAGAACCACTGTATAGAAATGGCTAATAGGCATGCATCGTGGACCTTGGCGCACAAAATGACATGGGATCGCCTGTCTTTAGACCTTGCAATAAAGAACGCCCCAGCAGCGGCATGGCGCGACGGCCAGGAACAAGGCAGACCAGTTGGCGACGGATCCCCATGGCGGTCGGAGCCATGTCGTGCTCACCCGGGCGGGGCGACATAGTACACACCAAGATACTACAGATCCCCATGGCCGCCGGAGCCGCGAGCTCCCAGAGCTCCGTCGCGGACGGCGGCGACACCAAGAAACCCTAGGGAGGAGGGGAAAAGGAGAGGAGGCGCGCGAGGACTGACCGGTGACCAGTCGCCGGAGGAGGGTCTCGTCGGAGCCGTTGTGATTCACTTGTTCTTTCCCAGCCACCATCTTCTTTCCCGCCGCCGTCTCTTGTCGCCGTCGCCTGCTGTAGCCGTCGTCGCCTCCCTCTCGCCCTTCCACGACAAAAAACACGAGGGTAGGATCGTGTGTGAGAAAACCTGAGGATAGGGCTTAGCGGATCGGTATGTTCGGGGTTGGGCCGGGAAATTTCAGAAATATACCTGAGAAGTAAACGGCCCGTTCGGGAAGTTTCGGGATTTGCTCGTGGGCCGGTAATTTCCCCTCTCAACTCCAAAAAAACCTGAGAAGTAAACAAGGCCTGATTGTTTTTCTTTTCATATTAGTGCCTGTTTCAAGCCTTTCTCTGTAAGTTCTAAATCTGGTTAAAACAGAGAGGTATTTGCGCTGTGTAGCTGTTTGAGTTTATGTCTCGAAGGAGATATTTTTTTCTATTTGCCGAGTATGCACCGATGCTCCAGCATTTTCTTCTTTCCTCGCTACTCAGCAAGTACGTATCTGGCCTTAGGATATCTCCAACGGCGCGACGCAAACGGTCGCTCAGCGTCCGTTTTTGTCCGCCATGACCGGAAATGCGTCTGTCACCCTCTCCAGCGACGCGACGCAAAGTGACCGGGTCATCCGCGGAGAATGCAAACCTGGCCCAAATATGCGCCAGGTTTGCGTCTCGGCGGACGCGCAAAGTGTCTGCTCGCGTCTCCATCGGGTCCGCCTGGCAGCGAGTCTGCACCGAGGGCACCGCTTCGGCGATCAGCGCTTCCGCGTCTACGCCGCAATCTTCGCCATTAATGGCGCCGCTGCTTGTTCTGCGCGCGCACTGGCGGGCGGCGGCTGGGCTTCTGCGCCGCCTTCAATGGCATCGTATCCCGCGCGCGGTCGCACTTAAAAGTCCACCGGCCGCGTCGCTCCTTCGCCCACACCACACCTCCACTCGCACCACCACCACCATGGGCAGCGGCACCAAGAAGATCCCGCTCCCCGTCATGGTGGAGAGGCTCATGCACGGCAAATGGATGCCGTGCGACGACGCCTAGTCCGGCGTGCAGCTGCCTGGCGGCTGCCGGCTCAGCTGCCGCCGGGTGCCCATCCCTCCAGTACCTGCGCGTGAGCCTGATCGAACCGCGGAGATCCAGCACAGGAGGCGGTATCTGCCGGCAGACCTCCGCGCCGATCCGGCGCTTTGGCGTACGTACCTGTCCACGGAGACGGACATGAGACGAAGGGCAGGCTTCATGGGTGACAGGGATTATCCCTTCGGCCCTGCACCGCCGGCTCATCGACAGCAGGCGCCGACGTGTCGTCAGCAGGCGCCGACGCGACGTCAGCAGACGCAGCACAACGACGCCGACGACCGCGAGGACGACGACGACGACGAAGCCTACGCCGCGTACGACGACGACGACGACTACGTCGAGGCGCTCGCGTACCATAGCGAGGAGGTGAAAGACGACAGTGTCGTCTTCCACGAATGGCAGCAGGCCATGGCGGAGGGCCGGAACTTCGACTTCCTGGACAACATGACGGACGACGAGATGGCGAAGGTCGCCGTCCTCGTCTCCGAGTACGACGCGCCTGTGCAGCCGCCGCTGCCCCGCTACTCCACCGCCGTCATGCCGCCGGGCCTGTCGGCGGATGAAGCACTTCGACAGGCGCTCCTGGAGTCGGCGGCGCCTCCTCCACCGCCGCCACCGCCGCCACATCCTTATCCCTGGGCGCCTCCTCCACCGCCGCCACATTATGTCTGGGCGCCTCAACCGCCGCCACAACCGCAGCCCTGGGCGCCTCAACCGCCGGCACAGCCGCAGCCCTGGGCGCCTCCACCGCCGCCACAGCCGCAGCCTCCTCAACCTCGAGCACCGGCGGCGCGCCCGGCGTACGCTCCCCCGGATGGCAACTGGCCGTGGGCCATACCGGAGCTCATCGTGGTCGACAGCGACGAGGAGTAGCACAACGACGATGAGCAGCAGTAGGCGTTTAGGTTTTTTTTTAATGTTTTAAGTATGTACATTATGTTTCATGTTTAAAAACAATGATTCGTCCTAAAAAAATGCGTCGTGCCGCTGGAGCCACCCCCGATGCAAACGGACGCGCGGTCGATTTCGACCAAAAGGGCCGACGCAAACGGACGCGCGCGGACGCAAAAATGCGTCGCGCCGCTGGAGATGCCCTTACTGCAGCACACGCAGTAGTTTTCAGAAAGTTCACATTCCATCAAACAGCACAAATAAAAAATACTCCCTCCGTTCCTTTCTATAGTGCCTATAGATTTTTTGCACGGAAATTAGCGCAAAAGTATTTTTTACACAAGATCCCCTGGCTGCACGATTTGAGATCAGACTAAAATTAGGGAAATCGATAACTTCCTAACTTACCGTAACAAATCTCACAAATCTGTCTGGTTGACTCTCCCTATATGTGCAGCCAGGTTTAATTAAGGAAAGAAAATATTGCTTCCTAAATCTAAGCAATCCTTCGGGCCATGCATTAGGAATCTCAATTAATTTTTTCCTATTTTATATGGATTTTTTTTCATGCATGTCGTGTGGGAGTTGACCGGTTCGAGGAGGTCATTGAAAAAAAGCCAAGCTACATCCTTATATTGTGAAACAAATGCCAAAAATCTATAGGCACTATAGAAAGGAACGGAGGGAGTATTTTTATTCCTACTTGTTCAGTTTGTGGGACTGAACCTAAAACGGCTCTCTATGCGATGGAAATGTGCAATAAAGCAAAATTGCTTTGCCCATGCATAACAAAGAAGTAGTCACTCCCGCGGGACAAATATTTAGCTACTTTAGATATGATGATTGGGTCCTAATCTCGGTTCAGTGAGTATGCATTCCTCCATGAATTGAAAAATATTTATAAAATGGTCTAGAGTTTGATTAATTTGTTTCGAACTAATTTGAAGTATGCTTGAATTTTGTGTGCAAAGTACAAAAAATGCACTCCCTTTTAAAAGGTAGTGTCCTTGGTCACTTCATTTGTTTTTTGTGTGACTTCCCCACATAAAACTTGGTGGTTTTAAGCATGATTTAAAAAGTTCTAATTGTAGAAAGAAAGAAGTTCCCTTGATATGTCTCCGCATCACAAAAGGCACAAAAGGCCTAGTAAAGAAGTACACGTATATTTCATGAGCTGTACAATCATATTCTGTGATAAGTACAGTTGTATCATACACTAATATTTAGGCACTACAAATGCTTGTATTTAGGTAGTACATTCATAGGCCCTGGGCAGTATATGAAAAAAAATAGAAAATCCAGTAAAGAAAATCCCTCTTTTGTTGGAACGTACATAGAAGTAATACCAGTGGGGAATACATCTTTACTATTAAATGGGAGTTGGTCGTTTGACACTCAACGCACTTTGATGGTCGTCATTAAAATAATCCGGACCCTCCAATCTATTCTCTCTATCTCAGCTTCGTGCGATCAAATCACACCCCAAATATCTTCACACACAAATTAAGTATGGTATAAAAATCAATCACAATATCTCAGGCTGTTGTCAACACTGAATAATTATGGTAACATCAATTGTCTTTACTATTAAATTGGAGTTGGTAGTTTGACACCCAACGCATTTGATGGTCGTCATTGGAAGCATCTGGACCGTTTAATGTAATGTCAACAATCTAACACCATCCGATCGTTTTGCCTTGTCCAGCCCCGACAAAAGAAAGTTGCATACAATCTTTGCCTTCCTGTTAACAACGGATCTGAATTAAATTGGGCTATGATCCCCGACGTTTCCATATGTCCATCAAATACTTGCCTTCCTCGCTAAACTCCATAAACTAACCCTCCCTCAAATATTGCCATCAATTAACCGAGCAGCTGCTGTGCTTCAATTTCATAGTAGCAAATTACAACGCCTCTCTCACCGTGTAGCTGAAAAGGATTTCTCACGCCAACATTATTCCATCTTCCCCAACTCAACAGCCTCTCTTGATATCTCTCCCGTGAAAATCTGAAACAAGGATGATGGTGCGGGCGGCGGCCTCTGTGGTATTAGCGGTGTTCGTGGTGTGGGTAGCGGTCTCCATGCCGTCGACGGCCAAGCTGTGCGCGCAGTGGAGCAGGGACTAACGGAGAGTAGTGCTGCAGGTGGCAGCGCCGTGCAGGGCGAGCGAGTCCGCGTTCCGGTGATGGTGGGCGCGTGCGACATCCAACATAGCGTGGGCGGCGACCATCCCGTGTTGCACGAGCACAGAGGCGTGCATGTGTTTCTGGACAAGCATGGCGTCCAGCATGGCGTGGGCGCCGGACTTCCCGTGCTGACCGAGCGCACGGCAGCCTCTCTATGGTGCTGAACATCAAGATGGCCTTGATGTTGGTGTGGGCGGCCGCCTTCACGTCCAGGACAAGCACGACGGCGTGCCTATGGTGCTGGAAGAGCACAATGGCTGGCATGTTGCTGCGGGAAGCAACCTTCACGTGTTGGGTGAGAATGGCGGCACCAAGCAAAGATATGAGACGATTACTGAAGAAGCACGAATAATAGGAGAAACATGGACATGCATGCTACCATGGGTTTGCAGGAGGAGCTGCTGCACTACAACGTTCGTATGCATGAATTTGATCTCTTAGAAATTTGTGCAAGCATGAGCATTATTGAAAGGTATATACTCCTTCATCGCCACGCACTTTATCCTTAAATATTTAAATTGGAGTATTAATTTAAATATTAAGACGGGACATAGTATTAAATGTATTAAATTAAAAATTTAAATTGGAATCAATACTATTCCTTTTCGTGTACTTCCCAGATTCAAATCTCAAGAGTCACAACATCTTAATGTTATTGCTCATCTCCATGTTGATCCAATCACGCGGCCACCTCACCATCCATCTCGCCGAGTCCCTCCCACCGCAGGCCGGTCCTCGATGTTGAGATGCCCTTCCTTTGGGTGCCGCGTCCAACCATCCTTGCCCTTTCCCTGCCCGTAGTGTTGTGTCGCTTGCACGCTGACCACCTCCCTACCGTGTCATGTGAGATGGATTGCTTCCCCCAACAATGCTGCCTTCCTCTCGAGGGGAGGGCGCATATACTGCCCTGGCCCGAACCTGATGTCGCCCTCTCCCCGGACGGATGACCGGGAGGCGCAGAGCATCACCGTCCATTCTCCTTCTCTGTTCTCACCAATGACACCGACGCCTCCCTGCAATCCCACGCATATGAAACGGCCTGCATGTCGTAGCTCAACGCCATGCAAGATTCAGGAGGTCGTCCGTTCCGACTCTGCATGCTCCACAAACACCGTCCCCAAGGATTGATCCGCAGAACCTGTGCTAGAAAATATACCATCACATTTTGTAGTTTTGTGCTATGAAATTCAAATCAAAATTATGTTGTTAGATGTAAAAACTTTTTTATCGTCTCAACTCTGCAGCTTGAATTTCCTGGTTATTTAATACAACTGCTTTCAACAAATTTTGGGTTGCACATAAAACAATTTGCAGCTTTACTCCACCTTAGAGCACCGCTATTACAGATAGTATAT
The DNA here is from genome assembly GCA_030979885.1 of Lolium multiflorum. NCBI lineage: Eukaryota > Viridiplantae > Streptophyta > Magnoliopsida > Poales > Poaceae > Lolium > Lolium multiflorum. The sequence continues at coordinate 310,651,203 of CM061748.1, read as the reverse complement.
CCTCGAATCGTTGGAACTAAGTGATCCACGGACGGTTGCTGATAAAATATCTTGCCTTCTAAGATTTATGTGCAACTCACATGGACGATGGGGGCGACCAAGGCAACGGGACGGGACGAGCGGGAGGAGCTCTCCGTGGCGCAAATATGGCGGCGGGGATGTACCGAGGAGCTGGTCAGTGATACTGCACCCTCACTGAGAGAACTGACATTGGCTACATGGCCTCCTCTCTAGGGGATTCGAAAATCGGGAGAGATAGGGATATATGGGAGAGTCTCGGGGGAAAGGGGGGTCACATGAACAGAAGCTCAGAGGAGAGAGTTAGGAATGATGCTACCACATAGGAGAAATCTATTTGTGTGCTCTCACCAACTCGCTCTACCTGATGGTGTTGCTCTGCTAGATGGCTGGACGGGTGAGGGCTCCTGGTTTGATGGCCGCCGGAAGCACCTTTTCTTTGATAGCATGGTCCCTACCGCCACCTTAAAACTAATTGCATGAATGGACAAGTTGGCGGTCGCTACCCCCCTCAGGGTGCGCTGAACAATACCTTGGAGGATGATGAAGGTACCCACTCAAAACTCCATGATCAGCGGGTGGCGAAGAAAATGATGTACTGTACATTATTTAAGTTGATTTGTTAGGTTTCCTATATACTAATTTCGTTAACTGTCATATCTCTCATGTCTACACCATTTGTAGGGCTGAACAGTAATTTTTTGTTTTACTTTATAATCCATGTGAAAAGAGCCACACAATTATTTTGCTGGTCTACATGCAGATGGCTATCTGGAATTATGCTTATTTTAACAACTTTATCCCGTCAATGTCTGATAATTAATGTCATGCTTTGATCACACTCACGCGTCCTGAGGGCAACTTAGGGGCCAAAATCCTCGAAGGGGGGATGCATAGAGGAGGAATTGGGTACGCTGGAGTTAGAGACAAGGAGGATGCGTTATGAACAAACCTGCAAATTTCTTAGCGATGAAATGGGTATGTAACTTTTAATGTGAAATAGGTACGTAACTTTTAAATTCCAGCGATGAAGATCAAGAGGAAGCCCTGGCACTTCAAGTAAACCAAATATAGATTTTATTTTCGTTTGTATATCCTCCACATCAGCAATTGTTTTGCTACATAGATCATATATACATGTGCCTGACAAAAAATTGAGATACCGTAGCAACGCAGGGGCATTAAACTAGTATTAATAGAATATGAGTAGTACACACATGCCGATGAGTTAGCATCAAAATATCCTCCACTAAGTGTACCTAAAATTTACTTAAAGATTAATTGTGGCGAACGACATATGTTAACAGTGCAATACACTTGTATTCTGCCAACATTTGGAAGCCTCCCGGTGGTGCTGGTTTTGTAATCCAGATTTTTTTAATATCCTTCATGATTCATTTGTGAAACCTCACTTGTATAAAAAAAAGCACTAGAAAACTTACGATAGCGCCGCCTCGTTCTCCCACAATGCTGCCACCGAGGCCACTCCAAGATAGGCACGCCCCTTCTCTACTTGGCTAGGAATGTATTTCATATTTGATGAATTAAAAGCCCAACAGGAACTACACAAATGAAGCATAGAGAAGTATAGCTGGAAGATTCAAGAAGTATAAGTTGATTAAAATATAAAATGAAAATGTGTCATAGGTGGGGAAGTTCAAATACTTACGCTAAGAAGCACACCCATTAGACACGAGCAGTAAAACCACTTAATATAGAAAATACAAGAAAAAACGTCAAAAAAACCAACTAGAAAAAACAAAATAATCATGTCATCCGCAGAGAAGAGGAAATACTTGATGTTGAGAAGTACACCCATTCGACATGAGCAGTACACTCACTTAATATTGGAAGTAAAAGAAAACCAACAGAAACCAAATGTAGAAAAAGCAAAATAATCCTATCATCCGCGATGAAGTTCAAATACTTGATGCTGAGAAGTACAACCATTTGACACGAGTAGTACATCCACTTATTATAGCAACTAAAAGAAAACCAAAAATATCCAAATATAGAAAAAAGAAAATAATCCCGTCATTCATGAGGAAGTAAAAATACTTGACGATGAGAACTAAAATCATTTGACACGATCAGTACAACCACTTAGTATAGGAAGTACAAGAAGACCGACAAAATCCGAATGTTAAAAAAACAAAAATAATCCCTTCATCCACAAGAAAGTTCAAATACTTGATGCTGAGAAGTACAACCATTCGACACGAGCAGTACAAGAACTTATTATAGGAGTCCAAGAAAACCGAGAAAATCAAAATGTAGAAAAAAGAAAAGAATCGCGTCACTAGTGAGGAAGTTAAAATACTTGGCGATAAGAAGTAAAACCATTTGACACAAGCAGTACACCCACTTAATACATGAAGTACAAGATAATTGACAAAATCCAAATGTAGAAAAAAAATCCCATCATCCATGAGGAACTTCAAATACTTGACGCTGAGAAGTACAACCATTCGACACAAGCAGTACATGCACTTATTATAGGAAACACAAGAAGCAGGGGAAACCAAAAAGAAGGCAGGGAGAGCAGGCAGGCAAGCCAGGTATCAAACACCTTGTGGGAAGTACAAAATATGAGAGTAGGAAAGTACAAGTATTGATGCTAGTAAGTACAACCTTTCGGTTTCAGAAGTTCAGAACCCCTCATGAAAAAATTGAGGGCAGTGCACCTACTTAATATAGGAAGTGCAACAAAAACGGCTAAATCCTAATGTAGAAAAAAAAACAAAATAATCCCGTCATGTGCGTGGAAGTTTATATAAATTGACAGCAAGAAGTTCAACCAGCCAACACGAGCAGTACACCCACTTTATATAGGAAGTACAAGAAAACCGACAAAATCCAAATTTAGAAAAAACAAAATAATCCCGTCATCTGCGAGGAAGTACGAGCAGTGATTCCGAGAAGTATAGGCGGAGACAACAGGAAGTACAAGCGGTAATTACATGAATTAAAAGTTTTCAAAGAAAATACACCCTCATAAGTTCACATAGCAAAAAAACAATAATAATCACATCACCCGTAAGGAAGTTCATATACTTGACAATGAGAAGTACAACCATTCGACACGAACAATACACCCACTTAATATAGGAACTACAAGAAATCCGACAAAGTCCAAATGTAGAAAAAACAAAATAATCCTGTCATCTACAAGGAAGTACGAGCAGTGCTTCCGAGAAGTACGGGCAGAGACAACATGAAGTACAAGTGGTAATTACATGAAGAAAATACCCCCACATAAGTTCACATAGCAACATTGTGAATTTCAAATATTAAGATCCAGGAAGTGCAAAATCTCTTAAATAGAATATAGGGAGAATCTAAAATTATCATTTTGATGCACACATGCTAGTTTTTGTAAAACACACTGGTATCAAAATATTTCCAGGAAGTACAATCACAAAGGCCAAGAAGTACAAGGACATGTCGCGTGAAGTTCAGATGTGCGTTGTTGTGGTGAGCATTTTGTGTGGTCATGGACCTCAAACGGACACTGTATGAGAAACTTATAGTCATTTTGCTGAACACTTTAGTGAAACAGCGCCGAGAATTACAACTGCTTTTCCCTAGAAGTGCAAGTTCGTGTCGAGGGAAGTTCAACGCTCTGTTTTTACGGGGCGGAAATCGTTGTTCAAATCTCATCAATTTGATCACCAGCCACTTCAATCATTGTCACCAAAAGCTTTATATGGTAGAGTACACGTCTAATTTCATTACCTACAACATTTTACAACTAATAAATGGATCTAATCCATCAAATTCAAATTGTTATCCCACAAAATATACCTGAAACATGATTTCAAAACTTCTAAAATTAGTTTCAAACCGTTCGGATTTGGTAAAAATGGCAGATACGAAAAAGATGCGCCATTTTGAGACCTTTCCAACCGTATATAACCTTCATTGTTTAAACATATCGCATGGAAATCGCGGGACAATCATTCGGTTCCCGTCACATAAAACGGCTCGCAAGAAGGCTGAACTTGACGCTAGCCAAGCTAAAGCAGCGGCTGAAGAAGCCATAGCCAAGGCTGCTGGTGTCGAAGATCTGCAAAAGAGGCTGGCTGACGCCGAAACTGCTTTAAATGACCACAAAGCTTCCCAAGCTTCTCGTGAAAAGGCGATCACCAAGCGTTTGATCGTGCAGAACCGGCGCTTTGTCGGTAATTTTTCGTACCCTTCTATCTTTTCTTTTTCTAGGATTAATTTTTCCTTCTTGCTGTCGACCAATATATATTTTCCTCGGCAGCCAAAACAAACCAAGATTTTGAGCTTGAAGATCCCGACGATGATCCTCTTCTGGACGCACTCTCTTTCCTGGAATTTCATGGAACTGAAGTTCGCGAGGGCATGGATCATGCTGACGCGGGTTTATCAAAGTTGTTCCCCTACTTCTTCCCCAGGAAAGAGGAGCCTAAAACTTTCCTTGCCCTTGCCAAGGAATTTGACTCGTCAGAAGATCTTGGACTGAAGATGCGCCAGGAAAACATGAAGGTTGCCGTTGAGAGCACTATTGCCTTGGTCGCAGACAGCCAACAACCTGTTGACTGGACGAAACTTGGCGCCACCGAGCAAATCGAACAAACGAAATGGCGTTCGTTGATCAAGGCAGCCAAGCCCAACGCGAAGAAAATCATGGCCTATCTCGGGATCAAGCCAGCTTCGACTCCTAGCTCATCAAGGCCGGAGGTCTAGTCGAAAGCTTCTTCTTTTTCTTCTTATTTTTTTTGCTTTTGATGCTGTCGCCAAAGTGGCTGTTTGGCTACACCTATCCCACTAGCTCAACTTGTAATGCATTGTAAATATGCTGAACGATCAATGAAAACTCTATCTTGCTTGTTGATTGATGTCGACTTTTTTGTTAAATTTCAGTTGGTGTTTGATAACTATACTCCGTCTCCTGTTCCTCCTGATGTTTTGCCTTCTCCTTCTTGCTCAAGGAAAAATCTTGCTGATACTGAACCTGTCTAAGATTCCTTGCCGCAAGAATTGGATGAACTTCGGCAGCAACTTCAGTATGCGAAGAGACAAACGCTTGTAATGATGGAACAGTCTCGCAAGGCATCTGAAGCCGAAAAGATTGCGCTTCAACAAGCTCAAGAGGCCATGGCTGCTAAGGAAATCGCTACTTCTGAGGCTGAAAAGGCCACTACTCGAGAAAATTTTATGCTCGAGTTAATGAATGAAGCCAGCGCGGATATGTCTGGTATGCTTATCGCATCTTTTTTGTGAAACTTCGACACTTTCCATCTTTTTGCTGCGTCTCTTAAAAATTTCTGCATCGTTGCTTAATAGGTTCCTTTACCGATGCTGCGGCCGAAGAAGAGAGGGTAAATACTAGGACGAACCTCCTTGTTAACCTTGCCCTCGACCATGGTTCTCTATTCTGGGCTACCCCAGAGAGGACCCGACAGATTGTCAGATTTCAAGATCGCACCTCTCAAACTCGCGACTTCCTCGACTTCTGTACCGGGACCTTGTCGATGGTTTATAACTCCATGTTTCCTCGGAACGTTCAGCCACAAACTCTTCCTGAGCTAATGGAAAGATTTAAGGATCCCCACAAGATCCATGGTTTTGTCAAAGCTCAACTAGTTGCTGGCGCCAGGTTTGCCCTTATCATGCTTCAGATATGCCACTCAAAGCTTGACCTGACCCAAGTTGTTGCAAAAGTTCATGAGAGGGTAAGGCGTCGGAGAGTTGGTGTCGACAGAATTAACACGAAGGTTTCGCCTGTAGCCGAAGAAATGATTGAGGATCTTCTTCGGATGGACGCCGACTTTTTTGCAGACGGTCATTATGCTGACTTTCTTGGCGCTGCTCCCGAAGAAGGCAGGATTACCATTGATAACATATTGAATCGTGACTAATTTTTCTCCTTTAGTAGACAACTTTTCTTTGTAAACCACGATTGTGATTGTATTGTAAAGCGATCATCCTGTTTCTATATTTGTCCAGCCCCCGAGCGTTTCGGTGCCTATTTTCTGTACTTGTGTATTGCGAGGTTTTTAACAAAGGCATTTATTCAATGTGTAGTTTTGGCGAGTATTAGCCCCCGAGCTTTTTTGTCGATAATTTTTATTGACTCGCGAGGTGTTTAATACCAAGGCGACTAGGCCATGTTGGCTGTACTATATTTGCGGGTACGAGCCCCCGTGTCTCGCATGATTGCTATTTTGTATTTTTGTTTGTTTCGCGAGGTATTTTATACCAAGGCGAGATTTTAACGGGAATATATTTTGTAAGTCTGAGGCCTAAGCCCCCGAGCCTTCCGAAGAAATGTATATCTCAACTATCTTTACTATATTGCAGCACCGCGAGCCCGCCTCATTAAAAACCTTTCCCGGCCCCACTCGGTGCCTCGAAAAAGGAAAAGAGTGCGTCTGAAAACTCGCGGGCGTTTCAGTACATTGAAGTTTTACAAGGACTATATTTCGATTCTAGGCGTAGAACCGCCTAAGCTGCGCCACGTTCCAGGGGTTTTGCTCTTCCACCCCTGTCTTCTTGTCCTTTATCCTGTATGCTCCTCCTCCGATTACTTCTGTGACGATGTAAGGTCCAAGCCATGGTGACTCAAGTTTTTCATGGCTTTTTTGCGTGAGCCGAAGGACTAGATCTCCCACCTGAAAGGATCTTGGCCGTAAACGTCGACTATGATAATTCTTCAGGTCCTGCTGATATTTTGTTACTCGAGAGAGTACTTCATCTCTAGCCTCGTCGAGTGCATCGACGTCATCTTCTAGCGCTTTTCTCGACACCTCTTCATCGTATTCTATGACTCGTGGAGAATCGTGCTCTACCTCAATTGTACATCGCTTCCGCTCCATGGACCAAGAAGAACGGAGTTTCTTGTGTCGCTGTGTTTGGTGTTGTTCGTATGCTCCATAATACACTTGGCAGCTCCTCTGGCCAGGTGTATCGAGCTTTCTCCAGTGGCCCTAGTAAGCGTTTCTTGATGCCGTTGCAGATTATTCCATTGGCTTTCTCGACTTGACCGCTGGTTTGCGGGTGTGCAACCGACACAAAGTTTAGCTTGATACCCACTTCTTCGCAATAATCTTTGAACTCATTGGATGTGAAGTTACTGCCGTTGTCCGTGACGATGTGAGGCACTCCAAACCTGAAGACGAGACTTTTAACGAATTTAACTGCGGATGCCCCGTCTGGTGAGTTTATCGGCTTCGCTTCTATCCACTTTGTGAATTTGTCGACAGCTACCAACATATACTCCTTCCCTCCTAGCCAAGACTTGTGTAGTTTGCCGACCATATCGAGGCCCCACTGAGCAAAGGGCCAAGACAAAGGTATTGGCATCAGCTCTGCTGCCGGTGAGTGAGGTTTTGCGGCAAATCCGGCACGCATCACAGGTCCGTACTATCTCCTTTGCGTCCTCTATTGCTGTCAACCAGTAAAATCCAGCTCGAAAGACTTTGGCAGCAATAGCTCGGCTGCTCGCGTGGTGGCCACAAATTCCTTCGTGCACCTCCTTCAGGATCATCCTTCTTTCCTCGGGTGTGGCGCACCTCTGTAGTACTCCTGAGATACTTCTTTTGTATAGCTCCCCTTTGACCACAGTAAAAGCCTTAGATCGTCTAATAACTCGCCTTGCTTCGACTGGATCGTCGGGTATTTCCTTCTTCAAGATGTATGATATGTACGTCTGCATCCATGGTATCTGTACCATCATGACCAGGTCCTGATCTTCTTCTTCTTCCTCTTGCTCCTCCTTGGTAGCCCCCGGGTTTTTCTCCTTCTTTTTTGGTTTTGTCGACTTCGTAGATCTCTCTGCTATCTCTTCCCAAAATACACCTGGCGGAACTGCAAGGCATTGCGACCCGATGTTTGCTAGAACGTCGGCTTCGTCATTGCTCAATCTGCTGATATGATTTACTTCACATCCGTCGAGTAACTTCTCGAGCTCGTTGTAGACTTCCTTGTATGCTATCATACTATCATTGACTGCGTCGCATTGGTTCATGACTTGTTGAGCCACCAACTGCGAGTCGCCAAAGATTTAGTCGAGTAGCACCGCAAGCTTTCGCCATCTTCATCCCGTGTATGAGGGCTTCATATTCTGCCTCATTGTTAGACGCGTTTGGGAACGTCATCCTCATAACGTATTTCAACTTGTCGCCTTCTGGTGATATTAATATCACCCCTGCGCCAGCTCCTTCTAATCTCTTGGATCCATCGAAGTTCATGGTCCACGTTCTCGACAAATCTGGTGGTCCTGTGTTTTGCAGCTCCATCCACTCTGCGATGAAGTCTGGCAAAATCTGCGACTTGATTGCTTTTCTTTTTTCATACGTGATGTCCCGAGGGGAAAGTTCTATTCCCCAAAGGGAGACACGACCCGTAGCTTCTGGATTGTTTAATATATTTGATAAGGGAGCTTCATTGACCACTACGATCGGGTGTGCCAAAAAGTAGTGGCGCAATTTTCGTGCTGTTGTGAATACTCCATATGCTAGCTTTTGATACTGAGGGTACCTTTGTTTTGAGGGCGATAAAACTTCGCTGACAAAGTATACTGGCCTCTGCACTCCGTGGAGTTTTCCTTCTTCTTCCCTTTCGACGACAAGTACCGTGCTTACCACCTGGGGTGTGGCCGCAATATACAGCAACAGAGGCTCCTTCTCTTTGGCGCCACCAAGATTGGGGGTGTCGAGATTTTGCGCTTGAGGTCCTCAAAGGCTCTATCGCTTCTTCGTTCCATTGGAACTTGTCTCCTGTTTGATCAAGGCGTAAAATGGTAACGCCTTTTCTCCTAGCCTGGCGACGAATCTGCTTAAAGCTGCGACTCGCCCGGTTAACTGCTGTACTTCTTTCAACTTTGTTGGCTTCCTCATTGTTACGATGGCCTGTATTTTTTCGGGGTTCCCCTCTTGCTGATACTAGGAACCCAAGAAGTTCTCCTGCAGGGACGCCAAAAGAGCACTTTGTCGGGTTTAGCTTGAGGCAGAACTTGTCGAGGTTGTCGAAAGTTTCCTTCAGGTCCTCGATTAGGGTGTCTCCCTTTTTGGATGTTATAACGACATCGTCGATTTATACTTGTACATTTTTCCCTATCTGCTCTGCTAGGCACTTCTGCATCATCCGCTGATACGTTGCTCCCGCGTTTTCAACCCGAAGGGCATTGTTCGATAGCAGAACACGCCGTAAGGGTGATGAACGCTGTTTTCACCTCATCATCCTCTTTCAATCTAATCTGGTTATAACCGGAATAAGCATCCAGGAAGCAAAGACGTTCACATCCTGCCGTGGAGTCGATGATTTGATCGATCCTTGGGAGGGGAAAGTGATCCTTTGGACAATGTTTATTGAGACACGTGAAGTTGACGCACATGCAAAGGACCTTCGTGTTTTTCTTCGGCCCCAGCACTGGGTTAGCTACCCATGTGGCCTCTGTATGTATTTCTTTAATAAAACCTGCTTCTCTGAGTCTGTTAATTTCCGACAGCATAGCCTTGCGGTTTGGTTCCGAAAAACGCCGCAGAGGTTGTTTGATTGGTTTCGCGATTGGATCCAAGTGTAGGTGATGCTCGGCAAGTTCCCTGGGTACTCCTGGCATGTCAGCTGGACACCATGCGAAGATTTTCCAGTGCTCACGGAGGAACTCGACGAGCGCGCTTTAATATGTGAGGTCCATGTTATTTGCAATGGACGTCGTTTTCTTCGGGCCTGTTGGGTGGATCTGCACTTCCTTGGAGTCCTTTGCTGTGTTGAAGGTTGACTCCTTGCTAGGCCTCCCCACATCTGGTAGTACGCCGTAGTCTGTCGTGAGCTTTGACTCCATATATTCTGCTTGCATCCCGAAGGTTTCTGATAGTCGATGAAAATCCTTATCACATTTATCACGCGAAAAACTTCCTTTAATCGTGATTGGCCCCTTAGGTGGGCATCCTCCACAATATGTATGTGTAACCTGCCATGAACCTGCGTATTTGGCGCCCAGACAGCATGGTCCACGATTCAAACTCAAACCTTTCGATCCTGTAATTCTCTCGAGTGCCAAACTGAACGTCGAGATTAATCCTTCCCAGTGGGTAACTTGGTTTATCTGGTGTGATGCCGTGAAAGCGCGTATCCGTTGGTTTGAGGTTCGCCAAGGATATGTTCATCTTCCTCAGTGTATCTGCATACATAAGGTTTAGACTGCTTCCTCCGTCGATGAAAACTCGCGATACGTCGAATCCTGCGATCACTGCTGGCAAAATAAGTGCTGATCCTGGTCGAGGAACTTGCTGCGGGTGATCCGCAATTGTGAAACCAATGTCTTGTCCCGACCAATTGAGATACTCGACTGTTGGTGGAGGCATCTTCTCTGCCATGAACACATGCCGCGAGATTACTTTCTGAGCTCTATTGGATGGTCTGCCTTTCTGAATCATCGAGACTGCTCCATGGGAGTTGGGATCGACATATGGTGGTGGTGCTGGTGCTGCCGCAATTCTGAGCTGGTGTCGATTTTCTTCCGTGATTGCGGGAGGGGGTGGCAAGTGGATCTCACTCCTAGGTCCTTGGGGATTTCGACTTGCTGCGAGCATGGGCTTGCGCGGCAACCCTCATCATCGCTTGAAAGTTCCGACAATCTTTCAGATGTCCTGACTGCCTTACCCCATTGTTGTCGACGAAGAAGTGCATCTGGCATGGACCGTTCATCATATCCTCAGGGGTCACAAAGGGCCTTTGAAATCTAGGACCGTTGTTTGGCCTATTATTTCGCGAGTCATCTCTGTTGTCACTTCGCTGTTCACTGCTGCGTTGGTAGTTATCTCTGTTATTTCCTCCAGTGCCTGATCGAAACCCAGCCGAAATTTGGCCAGGTGGATCGTAACTCGAAAATCGAGAGAATCGTCGCCTGCCCTGGTAATTTCGACTGCGGTCCTCCTCTGGTGACCTGTGTCGCTTATTGTGCACAGCGTCTTCACCATCTGCCCACTTGTTTGCTATCTCCATCAACGCTGATACTGTTTTTGGGTTGGTTCTCCCCAGATCCTCCACGAAATCTCCTCGCCGGACTCCTGCAACGAACGCATCTATGGCTCTCTCGTCAGATATGTTTTCTGCCGAGTTTTTGATGATGTTCCACCTTTGGATGTACTTCCTCATTGATTCATCATGTTTCGGCATGATCTCAACTCCTCGAGTGTCGCAGGCTTTTGCAGGTAGACCGAAAATTCTTGATGAATATCTCCTCGAAATCAGTCCAGCTGTCGATGGAACCTACTGGAAGCTTCTTTATCCAAGATCTTGCGGCTCCACTCAAGTGCACCTGAATGCTCTGCATTGCCGTTGCCCTTGTGCCGCCAATTAGTTTCACTGTCTCGAGGTAATCTACCAGCCAATCCTCAGGATCCTGCAATCCGTCGAATTTTTTGAAATTATCGGGTAGCTTAAACCCTGAAGGAACCCGAGTTTTTCGGACCCTTCTAGTGAAGCATGGTAGCCCGCACATGTCCTCTTCCGCTAAGTCTGGAGAATGGCGATGTTCCCTTCTATGTTGTCGTGCCCTGTCTACCCTTGCCTGAGTTTCTGCGTCCCTTGCTTCACCTGTTCTTTCGGGAGCTGCTGCTACAACCGCTGGTCGTGGACTATTTTGCCTTGCTGAACCTTCTGGAGGCGTCGATGCGAACGCTGTTCCCATGGCTCCAACACCTGCCATGGCCATGTTATATAGTGCTTCCCTTGGATCTCCAGGAGGTGGCCTGGATGCGAGGATAAAGGCTTGCGTCGCCATATACCCTGCTTCCGGTGTTTTGGGAATAATGTTTCCTCTCGTGTCTATCGACATAAAGGACATGTCGAGGTTTTGAACTAGATTCTCTCTTTCTGCTTCAGGTATGTTTTGCAGCCTTGACCTTGCCCTGTTTCGAGCTTCTCTGTGACTATCTCCCGAAGTTCCTGAGTGTCGACTAAGGTCTGCCCTTCGCCTGCTTGACGCGGAAGCTGCCTCCCTTCTTTTGTTCAGAACCTCTGTTTGTTTTTCTAATTCCCTTCCAGCTCGAGCAAGTCTATATTGGTATGCCTGCAATTTTTCGACCGTGGCGGTTGTCGCCATTGGTTCTGAACCATCCATAGCTCTTGCGGCTCTGTCCCATGCTGCTTGTGACAACTGAACTCTCAGACGTGGTGTAGGCCCGACGTATTTGTTGCCTAATCCTCGCCTTAAATCAGAGGGATCGACGTATGGATTTCCCAAATCGTCGAAAGCCTCCGATGTTTGATCCTGCTCACGACTTGCTTCTCCGATGACGTAGATTTGATGATATTTAGAATTCTGCGCCTTGCTGGATTCGGTGACACCAACATAGAGATTGGTGAAGACCTTTCCAACGGTGACAGATTTGTCGATGAAGTCGAAGCTGTCGACGCTTTCAGAATCGCTGCTTATATAGGAGTCCGCAGACGACTCGAAAGACATGTCGCTGAAGATCTTGGCGAGTTTTTCGCTTGCCTTGGTGCTGACGAAGCGTGGCGAAGATGTTTCTTCGTTGCCTGACTCGACCGATGATGCCGAGCTCGAAAATTCAGTATGTTCCACAGAAAACTTCGGGAAGGTCGGAATTTCGAGACGATAACTTCCTTCCTTCCCGATGCGAAAGTGGAACCTCCCGAACGTCATCTCCATGGGCTCTTCCGGATATGTATATGCATCCAAACGGGAGGGCGGGTGAGGTACAAAATCAACGAGACCAGTTTCGATCTGTTTACCTCTGTCCAAGATGTTGCTTGCTGCTGATGAAGTCGACGATCCTGAACGTGACATCGAGATCAGCTCCTTGTCGCCTCTAAATCCCACAGACGGCGCCAATTGACAAGGGATTAACTTGTCAATGCCTACAAGTAGTAGACTAGGGTTTTGTTTGATGTAGAGGGCAAGTAGATCTCGAAGGTTTCAGCCGAATAATACTCGACGAAATAAAACTAGGGTTTGCTCAACAATGATTCGATGATCTCTCTCGTCCCTCGACCCCCCCTTATATATGAGGCGGAGCCGAGGGATTCGTATTGTACAAATTACAGAGTCCGGGAAGGTTTCTAACTCATCCCGCAAGATTACATTCAACACTTCCTATTACAACTCTATCTTTCCTTAATAGTATCTTTGGGCTTCCGAGTCTTCTTATTCTTCATGTAGTGGGCCTTCAGTAAACCCCGAGTACTATCTTCGGCAGGCCCATTGGGGATGTCTATGTCAAGAGCCGCTGGCGCATCTGCCAACTCCCTTGCCCTACCTTTTTCTTCTTCTTTCTGTTCTGTTTAGTTGCGCATGGCGGCTTGACTTGTTTGTCTTTCTTTGTGACACGCTAGGAATCCAGCGAAGCTTCCCAGAGTCGAGCATGCCCCTTCTACATATGCAAGTACTCAAGGAGATACACTGCTGCTGAACTGCCTTTCACGGTGACCTGACATCATGTAGTATTTCTGGGATTTTGGACTTCGACAAGCATAGCCTCGTTGTGTATTTTGCTGCTGCATTGTTAATTTTTTCATTTAGAAGATTACTTTGACACTTTGGTTAATCACCGATGAGTCTATCACATATGCTAAAGAAATCTTTGAAACCTTCAGAATCGTGTTGTGCTGAAGCAGCGGTAGTATGTACACATAGTTACAACATGGCCCTTATGATACGCTTCTTCAGCTAAGATGTAAAACCGCTTTCATAGTTTCTGGGCTTTTGGATCTTGTGTTTTTATTTTCCAAGCCTTGCCCTCTTATTGCCTTCTGGTTGCCCAGACAAACTTTGATGAGAAAACATCAATCTGCTCAGTTTTTTTTATCACATCACTTAAGATGCAGATTGGCATATAAAACTAGGATAGCTACAGACGTGAACTTGGTCTAGAAAAAGGATGATATTGACAAATATACTCCACTTTAAATTGAATTTAGGAATTATTGTAGTACAATGATTGATTAGTTTGCAAGTATTTAATGAGTAACATTTGCACTATATTGTTTTGTTTTACATGCACAAGGGTATATTCAATTGAAGTAGCGCAGTGGAGGAGTTGACGGTCGGACAAGTTGGTCGATTCTTTGGTTAGCATACCTAGTGGAGTGGGGATAGAAGTGGATTCGACACTATTGGCCTGAGCTTGTCCTAAGACAAGTCACTTCGATTCCTTGACTGTATGCACTTCTATTCCATCGTGTGCAAAATTTGTTGACTCTTAATATTTTTTTATTTGTCTTAGGGTTATTTAAATAACTGTTATAGAAATGGATAAAAGCTGGATGGATGCTGATAAGCACACCGAAACATTCATTAATGGGGTTAAAGGATTTATTCAGTTTGCTTTTACTCATTCAGCAAAAGGGAACACTATATTATGCCCTTGCAGAAAGTGCGTGAATTGTTCTTGGCTAGAAGCTAGTGATGTCCAGGTGCACTTAGTATGTGATGGGTTTGTGACTGGCTATAGAAGATGGGAATATCATGGGGAGGCATCATACTTGTATCCACCAAATAGTGATGTTGATGTAGAATGTGATGAAAGTGAGGAGATGGATGAGTTAGAAGAGTTATATGAGATGAGTGAGCTGATTAGAGATATGAGACACGAATTTGAGTGATAGTGATGATGAGGCTGATCCTAGTGACCAATACAATCCAAATAACCCTTTTAAGCAATTAGTAGGTGACGCAGCTGAAGAGCTCTTTCCAGGCTGCACCTCTTTCTCAAAGTTGCGATTCATTGTTAGGATGCTCCACAACAAAGCTCTTGGAGGTTGGACTGATAAGAGTTTTGATATGCAGTTAGCATTGCTAAAAGAGGCCTCCCCTCAAGCGAAACTACCTAAAAACTTCTATGAGGCTAAGAAAATGATAAAATTCCTTAGCCTTAATTATGTTAGCATCCATGCCTGTTACAATGACTGCATTTTGTATTGGAAGCAGTATGAAAAAGCTGATACCTATCCGAAATGCAATACCTCTCGCTGGAAATCTGAAAAGAAGAAACCTGATGGGAGAAATGCACACAAAGTCCCTAGAAAAGTTCTTCGTTATTTCCCAATAGCAAAGAGGCTGCAGCGATTGTTCATATCAGCCAAGAGTGCAACAGATTGCAGATGGCATGATGAAGGGCGTACAAAAGATGGCTTTCTAAGGCATCCTGCAGATTCACCGGCTTGGAAGCATTTTGATAACGAGCATAAAGGTTTTTCTTCAGATTCTCGCAACATTAGGTTGATTATAGCAACAGATGGATTCAATCCATTTAGATCAATGAATTGTGCCTATAGCATCTGTCATGTTATTGCGATTCCAGTGAATCTACCTCCTTGGCTATGCATGAAGAAACCAAACTTCATCCTCTCATTATTAATTCCTGGCCCTAAGTCACCTGGAAGAGATATAGATGTTTTCCTTGAGCCACTTATTGATGACCTTCATTCACTCTTTGAGGAGGGAATTAGAACTTATGATGCCTCCAAATCTGAATACTTCCAATTGCATGCAGCTGTTCATTCCACTATTAGTGATCTCCCAGGTTTAGCTACTATAGCTGGTTGTGTCACCTCGGGTGAATATGGCTGTCCAAAGTGCCATTCTCTCACTTGCTCTCTTTGGTTGATGAAAGGCAACAAAACCTGCTACATGAGTCACCGTAGGTTCTTAGATGAAAATCACCGATTTAGAACAGTAGATAAGGACTTCTTTGATGGCAAGGTGGAAACTAGGACTGCTCCTGAACCACTTACAAGAGAGGAAGTGGACGCCCTTACAGAAAATATGGAGACTGTATTTGGAAAGGACCCTTCTAGAAAACCCCCCACAAACAAACGGAAACATGGTGATCCACCACAAATTTTCAAAAGGAGATCCATATGGTTTAGGTTGAGATATTGGAAAGATTTGCTGCAACCTCATAATCTTGATGCCATGCACATCGAAAAGAATGTTTGTGATAACATCGCTAACACACTTCTAGGCGTTGACCGAAAAACCAAAGATAATTTAAACTCTCGTCGAGACCTTGAGGAACATAAAATAAGAGGTGCTCTACATCCCGTTCCAGTAGAGAAGGAAACTGTTTATTTGCCTTCTGCCCCATACTCATTGAGAGCTGAAGAGACTGTTTTGCCAAATTCTCAAAGAAATCAGATTCCCAGATGGTCTTGCGTCTGATATACGAAAGAATGTCCATGTTAAGGAGAAGAAGATTGTTGGGCTTAAAAGCCACGACTGCCACATTCTTTTGCAGCAATTGCTTCCACTAGCAGTTAGAAAAACCCTGCCAGAGGGAGTCAGTGCTGCATTGATCCGTGTGAGTGAATTTTTCAAGAAAATCTACTCTCCTGTCATTTGCATAAGTGATATGGAGAAACTAGAGAAAGAAATAGCTGAGACACTCAGCATTCTTGAGGTCATATTTCTACCATCATTTTTTGATATGATGGTTCATTTGATGGTTCATCTTCCACTCCAAGTGAGACTTGGGGGACCAGTAAAGTACAACAACATGTACCCAATAGAAAGGTCATTTCTAAACCTAAAACAAGTATATCATATAATATTTGTATAACAGATAAATTGATATATGCTTAGTACATCTTGTATAGGTTTTTGAGCACCTTAAAAGGATATGTTGGCACCATGAGCCATCCCGAGGGTTCGATTGCAGAGGGCTACATTTTCGATGAGTGTCTTACTTTCTGCTCTCGGTATTTAGAAGGATGTGAAACTAGATTTACAAGAAAAGGCATAAATGATGTTATTGAGCCCATGTGTACTAGTATGCCTTTCTTCAACAACAATGGTCGGTTTTTGGCTGGAAAGCATGTCGTGACATTAGATCACAAGGAATGGCTTCAGGCACATAGATATATATTGTTCAATTATGATCACATAGATATATACGTGAGGTATGCTATTCGAAGCATTTCATTGTTATAATTCTAGCTGCCAGTATGCATGCATTAATGAATGATAAGCTTTATTTTCTTATTAACTTCTACAGCAAGCATAAAGAGTATTTGTCCTCAAGTGGTAATATGGTGCTATTTAAATGTGATTGGTTTGACAACCGGGTGGAAAACAAGTGGGTAAAAGTTGATAAGTTTGGCATCACAGATGTGAACCACAAGCATTTAATCCAGACAGGGGATAAGTTGAGTGATGAGCCATTTATTTTGGCCTCCCAAGCAACTCAAGTGTACTATGTGGAAGACCCAGTTGCTACAGATTGGTGGGCTGTTAGACAACCACCAAACCAGCGAGACCTGTATGATATGTTTGGTGTGCGAGAAGAAAATGTTCCACAACTAGCGAGACCTGAACCTACAAAGCATAATCTTGATGCTAATGTATGCCTCAACATTGACTTGAGGGATATACCACTAACAAGGACTGATGTAGATGGCATAATTGTTTGTTCAAAGGAGAAACCAAAGTGTGTGCTTATTTCTTTAGACCTGTACAATTATTTCTTTTGCTACTTGAAATTGAATATAATTGTACTAATGTTCTCGTGTTGTATTTTTGTAGGAAAAACAATGGAAAGAGAACAACAAGATATGGCTGCTACATATGAGGGTATGCGTCAACAAAAGATCGCAAAAAAAATTGAGAGACTCAATAGCCTTACTCCTCTTGTTGATCAGGTGGCTGCATTGCGTCAATCCAAGCCCGTAGAAAAAAAAGGAAAAAGGTGTTGTATACTTTCACGACTTTTGGCCTCTGTTAGTTTCCTACATCATCATTTGCGAAATAGCTATGACATTATGTGATTGTCATTTGTAGAGATCCCTAGACGAAAATATTCCTGAATCGAGCCGAGTGCTCAGACCTCGCTCAAATGGTGAAATTATGGTTGTTGAACAAGAAGATGAAGGCAATGGTGAAAATATGGCTGTTGACCAAGAAGATGAAGGTATCTTAGCAACACAATACTACTAGCATGGTTTTTATTTCAGTTCATTGCTGTTAGGAGTGTCAAGTTTCTCTACCTAATATTTCTTCTTGTGTTAGGGCATGGTTTGGATGATCAAAAAAAGAAAAGAAATGGCCGGAAGCGCACTAGAATGGTTGGTGTCTTTGATAGAACTGGCCAGCCACCAGTTCTTGTTTCATTTAATGAAAGGAGACAACCAGATGGCAACAATGCCTCAGAATTTAACAACTTCATAGCAACACATGTGAAAAGTCATATTCCTCTTGGACATGCTGATTGGAGACTAGTGCCCGTCGAAAAGAAGAATGGGTTGATGACAGAATTAAAGGTATGATCTTCTATGCAACCAGAAATTATATGTTGTGGATACAGTAGCATACTAATGCAAATGCCTGCTTGTATGCACCCAGAAATACTATGTTGTGGATGACAAGCTGAAGGATTATGTCATGGGAAGTGCTCACAAGAAATGGAAAGATTTCAAGGCAGATTTGAAAGAGAGGATTTACAAAGAAGATAGAACCGAGGAACTCTATGCTCTTTTCAAAGAGGATACTAGAGTAACTCCTATTGATGTCAAATGGCTTATACAATTTTGGCAAACCGAACAAGCGAAGGTACTGTTCTGACTCATATTACACCTGTTGTAGTTTGGTCATATTCAGAAACTAGGCACAAGAATTAACTTCTTTTTTCATAGAAACGAAGTGAACAAGGAAAGAAAAATCGATAAAAGCAGAAGGTGTTGCATACATCTGGAAGCAAGAGCCATGCTCGTATTACATCTGAAATGGTATATAATGCCTTGTTTGTTAACATGCTTAAGCACAATCTGTATACTAATGGTGACTAATTTTCTATCATAATGGATGTAGCATAAGGAGAATGGATATGCTCCTCGCAGAGATGAAGTGTTTATCAGAACACACCAAAGTAAGAAAAAACCTCAAACCCAAGAAACAATCGCCGTAATTGTAAGTTCTTCTACAACACAAGATTTTTTTCTTTTTGAAAGTTAATGTGGTACAATATATCAACATTGACATTTGTTCATTACTCTAGAACAAAATAGAGGATGCAATTAATGATCATCCAGAACTTTTGGAGAAAACCATTCAACAAGGTGATGTATTGGCACATGTACTTGGAAAAGAGAAGAATGGCTATGTTCGGTGTGTAGGCCTAGGACCAAGTGCTGGTACTATAGGCATGCTTGGAGCTCAAAGGCTGAAATCTACAAAGCTACAGATGGCTGAGCTAGAGGCTGAGAAAGCTTGGAGGGCGAATGAACTTCTAAAAGAGCAAGTAGATGAAATTTCAAATAACGCAAAATCCCAAAAATCCCAGATTGATGCGTTGATCGAAGAAGTGAGCCAACTGAGGATGATGGTGTCACAGTCCAATTCTGGAAACAACAATAGCATGGTCAATCTTAACCATGAAGAAGGAGAAGGAGAATCTGCTGATTGGGATGAAGAACAACAATTTCAAGCAGAGGAGGAACGCTTAGATCAAGAGATCAGGGAAGCAACTGAGAAGTTTGAAAGAATGAAAGCAAGAGCAAAACTGTTGCATAATAAGAAGGAAGCAACACTGCGACAAAACAGAGTTGCAGCCCAGCATGAGAAGAGCAAAGCAGAAATCCTTGAGGAAAAGAGGAAGGAAATAGAGCTGCAAAACGAGAAGGTGGCCGAAGACCTGCAAAACAAGGAGGCTGATCAGATGCAAAAGAAGAAGGAGGCTGATCAGATGCAAAATAAGAAAGAAGTTGAACAATTGCGCAAGAAGAAAGAACTAGAACAACAACAAAAGAAGGAACAAGTCCAGGCGCAAAAGAAGCTAGGAGTAGCAATTACACAAAAGAATCACCAGGTCTTGTTTTATTTCCTACTTCAGTTTCTGAATTCTTTGTAAGAATGCGAAGTTATACTATTTAGTTCTCACTCATGCATTGTTCATACTTTATTTCAGCAAGGAAAGATGGTGACGCTATACAATGTTTTCAGGGACCATAGTGTCCCTGTTGCCAAAGCGACCATTTTGTCAACTGATCGGAACAAGATAGTAGGTGGTCGGGAGCTTGGTGCTGAATGCTGTGAAGTTGTCGTTGACTATATAATGAAAAAAGACGCCATATTGCCTCGTCCTGTTGGGAACATCACTACCATTGGACATTCTCAAGGGAGAGCAATTGCCTGGTTATATAAGCATGTAGGCATATGTTTCATAAGTTACTTTTTTTGCTGGAATGGTGAAGTCAAATTTCTTACCATTGTTCACTTTATATGCAGTTGGAGGTGCAGAAATAGATGGCAAAGCAACCTCACCTCCACTAGAAGAATGACAGAGGTAAGGTGTGAAAATATGTTACAGTAAAATTAGTAGGCAGAATATGTTTATATTTATCTTGCTGCTTGCATAGTCTAAAATCATATGATTGTCAATTTCACTGTCTACTACTGCCAAAGTCTTTAGATTTTAATTTCGCCAAGTATCTTGACACTATTGCTGCACCTTCATCCATGCAAGTGTATCGCACGAACTGAAATATAAAGCAATGTCAGAATATACAGTGATTCTCTGCTTTCATACTAATTTATAACTAAAAGTTACAGAATAAAATTTACTAGTGATTAAAGCAAGATGGAGTAAGGAAACACAGAGAAGTGATGTAATGAACACTCAGGTATATAAAATATTCTGGCAGCAAGGAAACATAGAGAAGTGATTATGAAATGAACATGTATTATAGGCCAACGCGAGTCGCATATAGAGTGTGTTAATGTGTTAAATTGACTAGGACTCAAAAGACTTCCAGTAAAGACTATGCATAATTTCAGGTACGTGTACCCAGCAAAGAACCATATTCATCTAGAATAATGACCCACAATATTAATCTCAACCTTGTAGTTTTTCAGTCATGCAAAGTTCTATAGCTTGCACACTGACTTGCAGACCAAAAGCAGGGAAAAACCACATTTGCAGAACGGATGAGTAATGAGCTAGATATTTTATTACTAGAAGTTCTAGGTGATTACTAATATAAGCAGAACGCATGAGTAACAAGCAAAATATCCATATCTCTTCATGTTCAAAAACAATCATGTGTACGTTTTGGATCAGTACTATAAAATGTCAATATGTCAGGCATAGCTAGTTGTCTCTAAAGAAATTACTTGATCAGCCTTAGGTTAATTTGTACCAAATCCTTGCGCATCTAATTGCAAAAACAAACTATACTGATGTTCAATAGCACTCACCGTCAAAATGTTGCATGTACTAGGTAATCCATGATGTTCTGTAACTCTGAAATTTCACTTCATTTTTCTCATATCTATGATCTGTAACATCTCTTTTATGTTATATAACTGTAAATTAATGTTACCCATTTTATTTCAGCTGTAGCTGCAAAAGGACGATGATCCCTGATTTGGAATGAGTACTTGTTGGATGCTTTTGTTCACTTCGAAGAAGTGAATTTGATTGATCTCTGTATCCTAGATATGAACCATGTACTAGATAATGAATCTTGTCGATCAGTGTACTTTTGAAGAATTGAATGGATCTTGTCAGTGGAATTATTGCGCAAATCTTGTTTATGTTCATTTTTGGAAATTGCATTATCTAGTGCTACAATCTACCAGAAATTTTGTATGAATGTTAAACACAATTTTAGAGCAGTTAAACTGCTGGCAATAGCCATTTGGGGCTAGTAAGGGGCCGGCAATAGTATAAACAGCCGGCACATCTATCTACCGGCTGTTCAATCAACCAGCCAGGAAAGAAGTACAACTGCCGGCACAAATATATCTAGGAAGGCAGACTAACTGCCGGGAATCGAAAAACAGCCGGCAAAGATTTTTGCCGGCAGTTTTTTGCGGGCAGGCTAAACAGCCGGGAAAAATTCTTTGCCGGCAGTTAAATTGCCATGTTATGCCGCCTTTCCCGGCAGATAATGTGCCCCAACATTTGGTTCATGGTGTAGTGTATATGGCTCGAGGAGTACGGGTTCATAACATATTTCAAAAAAAATCCCTTCACTTGCGGGGAAATTCAAATACTTGACACCGAGAAGTATAACCATTCAACACAAGCAGTACATTCACTCCACACAAATAGTACAAGAAACCCAACTAAAACCCAAATGTATAAAAAATAATCACGTCATTCACTCGGAAGTACACGATTGATATGCCAGGTAGTTCAACCTTCACAGGGGAGGCAGTTCGACCTTGTAGGTAGGCAGTTTAACATTTCATATAAATCAAGTCGGGCAGTTCAGGCTCATAGCACGAGCAGTGCAAGCGCATGTCACCGGGTAGTTCAATGCTCTGTTTTTTAAAATTTGAACCGTGTAGATTTTGAAAAAACATAAAACATGAAAAAGTTGCGTATGGTCCGTAGCTTTCGAATGACATACTGTTTGCATCATTCCAACAAACGGTTGAAAAAATTCATCAAAATTAACTTTTGTCTGTTTTTTAATACGTTCGGATTACAGTATTTTCAAAATTATTCAAAAACTATGCCGAATTTGAAAAAACTCAAAACATGAAAAAGTTGCGAAATTTCATTATCTATCTAACGGTATATCATTTGCACCATTTGGACAAGGGGTTCGAAAATCGGAGTAAAAGTTCGTTGTCAGGCCATATAGTAACGTTTCGTATATTTAAAATTAAATTTCAACCGTACAAAATCTGCGAAAAGTGTAAAAATAAAAAAAGTTGTGGTTTTTCATTACCTATCGAATGGTATATCATTTGCATAATTCCGACAAACGGTTGAATTTTTTTGTCGAAATTACCGTTCGCTTTTTTTTTAATACGTCCGGATTTCTGTATTTTCAAAATTATTCAAAACTGTTCGGAATTTGAAAAAACTCAAAACATGAGAAAGATGCGAAATTTCTATATCTATCCAACTGTATGTCATTTGGACCATTTGGATAAGGGGTTCGAAAATTGGACTAAAAGTTCGTTTTATGGCCACATAGAAACGTTTTGTATTTTCAAAATTAAATTTAAACCGTGAAGAATCTAAGAAAAGTGTAAACATGAAAAAGTTGCGATTTTCATTGGATGAGCGAATCAAGTACGATATGCACAATATTTGTATTTGTGCATATGACAAGGGTCCTTACCTTAGCCGAGAGTTTTGGAGCTGCAAGTGAGCTTGTAAGTGATTTCTTTTTGCTACGGCCATGTAGGAATAGAAGTTTTCTTTTTTGCTGCAAGTGAGGCTGTAACTGATATTTTTACAGGTGCAAGTAGGTTCGCCACTTAAATTTGTTTTTTGCAAGTGGGTCATAGCTGCTTATTTTTCAGTGTGATGGGTGTGTTGCAACTGATTTTTTATTGGTAGGTTCTAACTAATTTTTAGTTATGAATTAGCAAACTCGTTTCTTAATCTCTTTTGAAGCTGGAGCAAAATCTCTTTTGAAGCTGGAGCAATTTCAAAAGAGAAAAAAGAAGCGTCCCGTACGAGCACTATCAAATGGAAAATAGCAAGCAAATACTAGTAGGCCAAAAACCAAAATGTATTATATGCTGCGCTCAACCACACAAGCTGTTAGAGCATCTCCAACAGGCGCTCTATCCCGCGCTGTATCCAAAAAAACGGCTGGTTTAGCGCGTGAGCGTAAAACTATGTCCCAACAGGCGCTCTATTCCGCACTGTAAAATACAGCTTGGGGCAAAAGCGCTATGTCGTGCACTATATCTACCGCGCCGGAAAGAGCGCGCTGTATCCGTCGCGCGTAGAAACAAGTACATATTTTTACAGCTCCAAGGTTTAGACCTTCTGCTGGAGGTGAATATGCCTTCACGCATAAAACATGAATAGAGCGCGCTGTAAAGCGCTTTTAAAGCGCCAAGATTTAGCGCGCCTGTTGAAGATGCTCTTAGTGCGTTGGTGCTTGCATTGTTGCCGGCCGGCTCTGCAGCTTGTTGCGGAGACGTGCGATGGATCTGTGATGGCACCGATAATTAACCACGACTTCAACTAAGTAGCTGAGAATTAGTCAAATTTTGTCAGTTGAGCGTTAGTTGGATCCTACTCAACAGTACTTAGTGCGTGGGTGCTTGCATATTGTTTATAAGATTGTGCTGCCAGTATCTGGGAATCAAATCCCTGATCCCGGGTTGTAACTTGTAAGCTGTCCAATCGAGACTTTTAAAAGCCGTCCTGAATCGTAGAAGTAGTTATAATAAATTTAATAGTAGAGCCAATTAGTAATTTGTACTACCTTAATTTTAAGAAATAAGACACCCTTGTTTTACTTTAAATATATAAAAAATGTTTGTATAAAATTAGCACCATTAGAAAGTGTTTTTCAATATCAATTCAACGATAATAATAACATATAATATAATTAAAAAAATTGTTCAATTTTTATGGTCAAAATTAATCTTAGAATATGTGTGCGCCTTATTTCTTGAGACGAAGGTAGTACTACTTCATCAATGCATGATCCACTTTTTACTCTCACAAAGTACCTAGTAACACGTGTTAGAGCTAGCTCTTGCATAGACTAGTCATAGTGGGGAGTAACTTAGAGCATCTTCAGTCGCGTCCCCCAAAGCGTCTCCAAAGCGATTTGGAGCGCGCTGGACAAATAAACTTTCCCAGCCGCGTCCCCCAAAGCCGCTTTTTGTCCGACGTGCCCCGATATGGTGTCCGGCGCCCCGAGCCCGTCCCCGTCCCACAGAGGACGCACCGAAAAGCAAGGCGGGGAGTGGCGGGGCCGACCCGTCAACGGCACAATTGAATTTTAACCTAACCGTCGCCTACCTCGCGACGGAAGTTATTGGCGCGCAGCGATGGTGCAGTTCCCGCAGAGGCGTAGCGAAGCGTCTCATCGCCGCCTAGCTCTGCGTGCCGGCATTAATGAGCGCCACCGCTCCCCCGCCTCCCTCCGGCCTATAAAAAGGGCCGCCTCTCATCGTCCGTCTCACACACAAACCCTAGCGCCTCTCTCCCCAACCCTAGTCGCCACCATCTCAAGAGTCGACGCCATGGCTGGTAGAGGCGAAGGCCGAGCTCGCGGCCGTGATCGTGGTCGTGGCCGCGGCAGAGCTGCACGCTCGTCGTTGCCTGCGACGCCGTCATCGTCCTCATCGTCGGACAGGCAGGACGAGGAAGGGCCCGTGCTGTTCGAGTTCATCGTTGTCATCAAGGGTGACCCACACGGCATCCAGAGGCTGCAGGATGACTTCGCCGACTTTGTCGCCGACGATGAGCGCCCGGGCTCGCTGCATCTGCGCGAGGATGGCTGCCACTGCTGCCGGTGGATCGTCGACGTGATCTACGACGCGCGCGGCAGGATGTACCTCCACATCGGCTAGGAGAAGTTCGCGCGCTACCACCGCCTCGAAGCTGGCTTCATGCTAGTGTTCTCCTACTTCGACGACAGGGATGTGAGCGTCAAGGTGTTCGACGAGACGTGTTGCCGCCGGAACTACCACGGCGACAACGCCGAGGAGGACGACGACTGAAGAGTGTTGTTTCTTCGCAGCGAAAAAACGGACGAAAGTTTCTGGTCGTTCTTCCTCGGTAGAACCAACAGAGGCACCCTCACCGAGCTGGATTTTCCAGTTTCAGTGACTGGGTGTGCCCTCGAGTGTTCTTTCTTGGCAGCGAACACACGAAACTTTCGATCTCCGGCCTAGTTAGGTTTGTTTTTTTGCAATCTTTTATATTTGTGTCAACCATGGTTCAAACTATGTATTAGTTTGTGGAAAACCATGTTACAAACTATATCTTCATGTAAACCACGTTCCAAATTATGTATTAGTTTGTGAAATATTTCTTCTCTTTATTGAAATAAAAATGCAAAAAACATAAAAAAGAGTATTTTAATGTTTGGGGATGGCGTTTGGGGGACGCGGCTGGGGAGCGACGTCCCCCAAACGCGGCATGAACAAAACACGTCCCCCAAACGCTCGATCCGGCGCGCTTTGGGGGACGCGACTGGAGATGCTCTTAGAGTAGTAATATGGCATAGTAGTATGTTAGTAGTCTAAATTACTACCTCCATAGTGGGTACTAACTTGTATGTGGTGTCATGCATTGTATCATTTATTATGTTATAGACTCATCTTGTCTTGGGGTGTGTGATGTTATGGTAACATAGCTAGTTACTACCTCACTCTCTTTCTTCATTCACTTTCATGCCATGTCACCAAAATGTCTTGCGTTGTGTGATGTTACTAGCTATGTTACTCCCACTATGAGTAGTCTTAGAGCTCACTTCTCTTCTCTCTTCTTCTCCTAGTACATTAGAGCAAGTACAATAAGGCTTAGTCAGCAGGCTATAAGAATTTAAATATAATATATGTGGTTAGTTGGAGGGAAGAGAAGAGAAGACTACTCACAATGGGAAGTATCATATACTAGTATCATGCACGTGATACTAGTTTGTGATACCACCTCCACAATGCATAGTATCATAATATGGTATCATACTTATGTCATATTTAATGATTTGTAGAATCTCAATTCAAATGTGTGCACATGATGTATTTGTCATGAAATTTTCTAGGTTTATGTGTCATGATACGGTATCATATTATGATACTAGTCTCATCTCTCACCTCATTAATTGGTGTGACACATCAGATTTTTGCCAACATGGCATGCATGATACTACTTATGATACTCCCATTGGGGCTAGTCGAAGAGAGAATGTAAGTGGACTCTCATACAAGAGCCAGCTATAGCACGTACTCCTAGGCACTTTGCGAGAGTGATATGTGGATCATATATTGATAAAGTAGTACATTTATGTAGCCAACTATTGTACATATTAGCTATAGATAATATGACATCTTTTTTATAGCCAGCTGATGGAGTGCGACACGGTTGGCAAGGGGTTCCTCCCTCCACACGGCTAGCAGTACTACATTGCCCTGAACCGCTGGACGAGGGCGCTGAAGCCAGAGATGCTCGCAGGGTGGAGGTAGTGCTGATGCCACGTATAACCGTGTGCCGCCAACCCAAGCTAGGAACCTCGCAAGGGTGATGATGCCACGGAGGTTCTACGTGCAGCTAAGCACGAACGACCTGCACATGCTTGTCATGCCGCCATCGTTCCATCAAGCGCCGAGGGAGTGGATCAAGATCCCACTGCCACACAGTGTGGCCTTGTCTGCCTGGCACTTCTGAGATGAGTGGGTGCAAGTCACCTACTATGTTGGCACGGTGGCCTTGGGCAGGAACTGGCCAGAGACGGTGTACAAGTTTGATCTACATCGCGACAACGTCGTGGCTTTCAAGCTCCAAGCCTTCGACATCAAGATGATGATCTACAAGGCCGACTCCTCAATCGCTAGGCTCTACACCTGTCACTAGCATGGCTAGGCGGAGCCCCTACTTTGTTTGTATGTATGTTAATGATGTCTATATGTAGTTTTAGTGTTACTTGATTGTGGTGAACATATGATGATAAGACAATTATCGTGGCTTTTGATCAAGGGGTTTAGGGGTTTCTATGTCCCTGGGACGTCCTTGCTTGATCATGGCGTTATAGTGTTGAATGTGTGATGCAGCTAGCTTATGTCTGTTGTCATGTGATATCATGCCTGTTAGGATGCGTTCTTACGGTGTTGTATTGTGGTTCATGAGTCGTGACAGCTAACTAGGAGTAAGAGCACCATTTGAAAAGGGAGTTAACAACATCGTTTGTTAGCACAAAATGAAACGGCCGATAATTACATTGTCCGCTAAGATATCGGCGATTGTTGCCTACGAATCGATAGGCCCAAGCTGCATCATGAAATTTTGTTGTGATGCAAATCGTAGTGCACAAACATGCCCAAGCTGCCTTTTCCTTCGTAAAAATCCAGAAACAGCGAAAATTTCCTCCAAGGAACCAATCAGATTCTGAACAATTTCGTTATGTGAATTAGGTTGGTCATAGTGGTCACTATATCATGTAGTAGTATCATATGCATGATACTACTACATGATACTATATCTATTGTGGGTACTATCATGTAGTAGTGTCATAGTCATGCTATATTTATTATTTTTAGAATATCAATACAAATTTCTGTACAAGATTTATTTTAGCACTAACTTTTATCATTATTTACGCTATAATACGGTATCTACCTATATTATTCTAATCTGCTCTCTCCTTAATTAACTGTCACATCAGTATGCATACTACTCCACTATGGCTAGTCTTAATTACTATCTGATAGCCATAATTAGCACATTGTCCGGAGTTGACTGCGTTTGTCCCCATACTACGCCTCTTCGTTATTCCTTCGCATTACATCTGGCATGTGCAGGTTATTCCCTCGCATGGCACGATGCGCTTTGTTTTTGGGACAAAGCCTATCATTTTCTTATACTATAGGCCTGCATTATGTTAGGCTGGCGCGTAATCTTAATTAAACCAATCTCTTGTCCCAACGCAAAAGTTGCATATTTTTTTTGGTCGAAATCTCTTTCCGGCAAAGAAAACAAACAGAACAACATCCATTACTCAAACAGTAGTAGTTGGAAACTTGGAATCTTGGAATCTTGAAGTTCTTCCCAAACTGTCCTTGCACCCACTCTATATAATGCCCTTCCCCGTCGTCCTAGGCTTTCCACCAGCGCGCGCGGGGTTTTGCTCCATGATACTTGTATTTGTTGTGAGAAACCAGGTAGCTTGCAGTTGGTATACACGCTCGCCTGTCGTCTTGTGTTGGTTCTCGCAGTCAGCTTCCTATTTCACTACGGGAAAGAGACAAACATCGTATATATTGAGGTATTCATGCTAGATCCTTCCTTTTAAAGTTTGTTGTGTGTAGCGGATTTAGTGGATTCATTACCCAGATTCTATTCTGTGCGGGGCGGGGACACTGTAGTGTCTTAGAGCATATCTAAATGCCTGTAAACACGTGAACTGAAAAACATGGTGTTTAGGTGGCTCGAAACAAAGACCGTAATCCTTGGTTTACGGGTTATGTTCCGCGACAACAACTTTCGAACTCATAAACGCAGGGTTTTTTCAAGGATCGGCATATCAAACTAACAAATGCAAACAAGTGATGCATAGTTCATAGTTTTACATCAAATCACCACGACACAATCATAGCAAATCGTGCATAGTTCATAGTAAAAAGTTGTTGCATCTTCTCACCATCTCCTCTCACCACCTACATCAAAAGGAGATAGGACCATAGCCACCTTCATCGCCACCATGCGTAGCCGATGCACCACTACTTGCCCCTTCACGAGCTATTCTTCGTCTCCATGGCGGCCCATGCTCGGCACAACGTTGCGTCTCCTATTTTCGTGTAGTTGTTGTCCCTTCTTTTTTCTTCTTCTTTCCATTGACCTCGACCTCGATCACACCTTCTTCCTCGCCTTCATCTTCATCCCCTTCGTCCCCTTCTTCCCCTTCATCGTCGTCACCGTCGTCTTCCTCCCCATCTCCATCCACCCCAACATCGAACGGAAAACGACAATGTCAACCACATCCAACATCAAGAACAAGGCATTGTTGGTCCTACCAATAATCGGGCTCAATTTATGCTCACAAATTAAACCGAGTTGGACTTGGAATTTTCTTTTTACCTTATTGACCCATCGTCGAGCATGTCGTGGGCGTCGTTCACGTTGGCACCTGCCAACGTCGACGGGGCTAGGAGCTGGGCCGGGCCGCCATGACTCGTTGTGGTCTTCGACTTTGTCCTCTTCGGCGGCAAAGACATCTATTTGGCGCGGGATGTCTTCGGCACCGTTGTCGGCTTGGTTGCGGCGGCCCCTTTGGCCCGGACGGGGACTGCCACGACACCACCGGCGGCTGCATCACATGCTTGTGGGACCATGTGCGTTCCCGCACGACGCTGCTTGAGGACGCTCATGGACGCTACCGGGTTCACTATGTCATGGCGGGTGGTGGGGGTGGTGGGAGCTCCGGCGGCCACGGGAGAGGGTGATGGGGGCTGCGACCTAGCTCCGGCGGCCGGCGGCGCAGAGGACGGTGAGGACACACAGATCGGTGGCGGCGGCGACGGTTGGGAGGAGGTGAAATTTCCTTCATGCGCAGGGTTGCGTTCGGGTCGCGTTCGGTTCGCTCTTTGGATATCTACAAATACATGCCGAGTTGAGTTTTCGGTCTCGGCCTGTAAACTTTTTTCAGTTTCGGCTCATTCAGGGTGTCTTATCTGCGTTGCTTTTTGTACCGAACCAGTAAACTAGAAGTTATTATTCAGTTTTGGGTAAGGATGGCAATGAGTAGGGTATGGGTAGGGTAGAGCAATACTATACCCATAGCCGTATAGTTAATGGGTAGAGACTTTTATCCATACCCGCACCCACGGGTATAACACTTTGCCTATAGCCATACCGGGCTGGTACCCGTACCCACTGGGTACCTGAGGTAGGTTAAATTATACACAAGTTACAACGTAATGATAACAAATTTGAATAAAAAAAGAATTATCTCAACTCAATAATAGATAGTTGAGTACAGAATAATTAACAAAATATAAAATTCATATTCTTATATTCTAACTCATAAGCCAACAAAATTAGATGTGTGACATGACAAATTGACAATAAATGGGCAGGGTATGGGTATACTGGAGCTATACCATGCCCTACCCATAACTTAACGGGTAGGGTATGGGTATTACCCATGGGTATAAAAAGGTACTCATACCCTGCCTATACGGGTACGGTACCTGCGGGTATCCGTACGGTCAAATTGCCATCCTTAGGTTTTGGCTGTTTGTTTAGGAGATGTGTTAGAGATACCCGTCGTGTCCGTCGGATGAAGATGAGGTGGTGGCCGGATGACTTTTCAAAGGGGCGGAAGGAGAACGATTGATCCCCAATCGAGACGGTCCTAAGATCGGCGGAGGAGGGACGAGAGGTACCGGCGGTGCGTGACGACACCCGCGCGTGCTCCCAAGGCCTTGGCACGCCTGTATGGAGGAGAGGCACGAGCAAAGCCGCTGCTCCATAGGTGACCACGATGGGCTGCTGCTCGCCGACCGGCCATACGTTCTGCAGATGGCCTGGACCACGTCGACCTCGACGCCGGCGCCTGACCTGCTGCTCGCCTCTAACCACGACAGGCTGCTCGCCGACCGGCCGCGTGCGGTCGTACCCGTCCACCCACCGCGACCTGCCCGCCTCCACTGGCTCCAGGGGCGGAGCTCCCCTTTGGGCAAGGTGTGACACTTGCCCTACCTTGATTTTTGGCAAACAATCCAGTATATATATGCATGTGGATATACCATCAATTTTGTACATTTTTTGAAGGAAAAACAAAAGAAAAAAAGATGAGTTGGGCCGGCAGGAGGAAAACAATCAAGTAAGCAAACGAACTGACCTTATGCTACCTGGGCCGCACGTGGTTGATTAAAACCAACCGTCCGTGTCCTGCAATTCGTCCGCTCCGATTATGAGAAGAACCAGTGATCGTGATTCGTGAATCCTTAGTCAGTTGTTTCGTCTACTCATCTTCGACGGTCGACGCGAGTCAGGCCAGATGCGACATTCGCCCGGGAGACCAAGGCTTATCTTTGATCGTTTCACTGTGCCGCCAGCTTCTCACGCACTGGCTGCTTTCCCCCAACGAGACCCCTCCGACTCCCCCGCCCCCCGGCCAAGCCGTTCGACCACGCGCCCCTAGGCCTGCAAATCACGTGGGTCAAGCTTCTAGGGTTTATGTAGACCGCGGAGCTGTTTTTGATTTTGAATATGTTGCTATTACCATAGTACTGGGCGACTATGCTTACCATCATATAAACTAACAGTTTATTCTTTTGTGTCATTTTTTTGCGTTTAAAATTTTGCCCGACCTTAAAAAAAATTCGTCCTCCGCCACTGACTGGCTCCCTATCTTGCCCTGCTTCCATCAGGCATCCATGGCTCATACTTCCTCCGTTCACAAATAAGTGTATACGTGGAGTTTTCAAGATAAATTATGGGATGGGATAAAAATACATCGGGAAGATGCAAATCAATATCTCTCTCCTTTAATTCTTTCACCTCCAATGAGCTATGTGCATGTAGAAATCAAGGAAAATATGTGATGAATATTTTTGGGTTTGATTTCCGTACGATAAGAGAGAAGTATTTTTTGCTACTTTAATATGCATTAAAAATATAGAAGTACACTTTTTTGTGGGTAAAATTTTGATCTAGATGTCCACTTATTTATGGACGAAGGGAGTATGTCATTACATTAGTGGCCTACTGGCTGGAGAAGGAGGGTCTCCTCCACGGCATGGATCAACAATTCAGCATCCATGGCGCATGCCTATGCCATTTTTCCAGGAATAATGCTAAACCTTCGGGTAGCATCTACTATCTCCTCAATCTTATTGATGTTGGGTACCCGTACCTACTGGGTATCTGATGGGTATAACACTTTACCTATACCCATACCGGGCTGGTACCCGTACCCACTGGGTATCTGATGGATAGGTTAAATTATACACAAGTTACGACGTAATGATAACAAATTTGAATAAAAAAAGAATTATCTCAACTCAATAATAGGTAGTTGAGTACAGAACAGTTAACAAAATATAAAATTCACATTCTTATATTCTAACTCATAAGTCAACAAATCTAGATGTGTGACATGACAAATTGACAATAAATGGGCAGGGTATGGGTATACCGGGGCTATACCCATGCCCTACCTATAACTTAACGGGTAGGGTATGGGTATTACCTATGGGTATAAAAAGGTACTCATACCCTGCCTATACGGGTACCCGCAGGTATCCGTACGGTCAAATTACCATCCTTAGTTTTTGGCTGTTTGTTTAGGAGATGTGTTAGAGATGCACCCGTCGTGTCCGTCGGATGAAGATGATGAACCTCGCAACACGGGCGTGAGTTCACGGATGTCGAGGCGGCGGCCCCGGAAGGTGGACTGCACGGGCGACTCAACGGTGGCGACGTGGCTGTGGTGATGGCCATCTCTTGGGGCCACGGGGTGGCTAGGAGCGGGCGTCGGGAACTCCTTGTGTTGGCAGCGCCTTTGCGTGGTTAGTACCTACATCGCAGGGTAGATGGTCGGCTCCTTGATTTCTTCTAGTCTTCAGGAACATGTGCGGCGAGGGTTGTCCATGTGAAATCCGAGTACTTCGGCGCTAATGATGGCGACGCCTGCTAGTGTTGTGACCCTCTCGAGGGCGTCGTTCTAGTTACCCTCTCCACATTAGGGCTCTGGCTGAAAACCCTAGACCCCTTTGGTCTTGGCAGCGGTGGCATCTATGGCGTCGCTACCGCTCTGGTGGTGTTGTCATGGAGTCCAGGTCTCCTTAGTCTCACAGCGTTTCCGGTGGCAAGCTTGATGCTTTTTAGTTTTTTATTATCTCTGATCTGCTTATAAGAAGGCTTTCTCATCATTTGTATCAATTCGACCGTTTGGTGTTATTTATAAAGCGAGGCGACATCCTGTTTCGAGAAAATCTTATTGATGTTCTTGCAGGACAAATAATCAAGGGGTACGAAAACCATGGACTTTCCATGTAGCAACACTTTGTGGTGCGGGGCCATGGCTCTTCTTTTCATCATTATTGTATTATCTACCAAGAGATCAATGATTCATCGAGGGAATCCAAGTCAACTTCCGCCTCTAGTAAATGGAATTGCTTTCCTGGCACTGTTACCAAACCTTTTGAAGAGAGGTCTGCATGATGTGGTCAATGATCTATATGTCAAGCATGGCAGTGTATTCATGGCAGGTTTATTTGGACCAAATGTTACTTTCCTGATCGGGCCAGAGGTCACGGCTCATTTCTTTCAAGGTTTGGAGTCAGAGATTAGCCATGGGAAAATGTTTGTGTTCGCGGTGCACATGTTTGGTAATGCAATTGGTCTTGGCCGAGACATCGCTACTCAAAATGAGCAAAGGCGCTTCAACAGTGAAGCACTGAAAATGTCCAGAATGAGGAGCCACGTTTCTCCCATGTTAGATGAAGTGGAGGTTCGTAGCAATACACTCAAAATTTGCGCTGCTGTTTGTATGAATCTGATTGGGAAGTACTACTTCTATATTGCGAGTTAACAATAAGAGCCTAGGATTTCATCATAAAAAAAGTTACTTCCGATTTTATTACCAATGAACTTGGCTCTTCAACATAGTTAATCCCAAACTGAGTTCTATGAAAAGGTTCATTTCACTCTATTTAGTTTATATTATTTGCAGATATACTGCTTTTATAAAGGTAGAAATCATATAGTAAAATAACTAAGGGCTCGGAAGATATTTTCTAGCTGTACCTAAATTGAGGTATCCTAATATAATTAAGAAGATATAGCGAGAATTATAAATAGGTATTATACACTCCTTTATGAGGTATCATGAATGTGGGAGTACATATTTCCTAGAGTATATAAACGGATATACTCCCTTTGTTACATATTAGTTCTTGCTGATTTATATGTGTGTAGATACATTTTATTTATAGATACATCCGAATCTGCAAAGATTAATATGGAATAGAGGGAGTACATTTTTCAGTACTAAGAGTGCATAAAAACTTATTATAACCCTAGATTGACTTTAAGTTGTTACAGTTTGAATTTATATTTGGTATGCAAAGAAAAAAAGAACAATAAATGCAATATATAAATCGTAGTAGTGTAAAAATCAAAAAATGCGTACTTTATATTGTATTTATTTTCGTCATGTAAACAAATCGCATGTCCATATTTTCTTACATTTTCTCTACTTTTGAGTTAAAGCGACAGAAAAATCATGCAGGGGTGGAAAAAATGGGTGTGTAGAATAACTATTCTATATCCTGTTGGTCAAATACCGCGTCATATGTCACTGAAGTTTCCACATGAACAGGATAAGATCAGCCTTCATAAGAAAATCAATAAGCAACTATTGAATATTTGAGCTAATGGTGAAAAAGATTATTCTATGGTCATCTTCTATTTTGAGAATAATTATTTATCACATACTATCTCCGTTTCAAAGAATAATGCGCCCTTGTTTTACGAGCTTTTTGTTTGACCAAGAATTACTTCAAATAGATCAAAATTGTTTGTATGAAATTAGTACCATTAAAAAGTTCTTTTCAATATGAATACAACGGTACTAATTACATATAGTATAATCAATATTTTATTGCTCAATTTTTATGGTCAAAGTTTGTCTTGGAATACGCGTGCGCCTTATTCCTTGAAACGGAGTAGTACCTAAGAGTGACGTAGTATAGAAAATGGGATATAACTTAAATGCTAGTTAAACTAAACTAAACGATTACAACTTCGGTAGAAATGTAGGTAGCATCATCGTTTTCTTTAAAACAATCCTTAGAAATGTGATCGATGGTCAGATAAAACATGGTCAATACTTACGGTGATATCTTGTTTTCATGTACGCAGAGTTACTTTGACAAATGGGGAAAGGAGGGCATAGTTGATCTAAAATGCGAGTTCGAGCAGTTACTCATGTTGATCGCAAGCCGGTGTTTACTTGGAAAAGAAGTTCGGGAAAATATGTTCGGTGAGGTCCAAACATTGTTCCATGAACTCGGAAGTGGTATGAACATTACTAGTTTAATGTTTCCGCAGCTCCCAATTCCATCAAACCGCCGCCGTGACAGAGCACGCATCAGGCTAACACAGATACTATCTGAGGTGATTGAGTCCCGTAAGATCTCAGGCAGAGTTGAGGAGGACACACTTCAGAAACTGATTGACTCCAAGTATAAAGATGGCAGCTCTACAACAGTGGAAGAGGTAGCGGGAATGGCCATGGCCATGCTATTTGTTGGAAAACATAGCAGCTCCATCACTAGTACTTGGACCGGAGCTCGTCTACTCAGCCATCCAAAGTTCTTGAAGGCCGCCATTGAGGAGCAAATACAAATCGCAAAGAAATACAAGGATGGGCTAGACAACAATGCCTTCATGGAAATGGAAACACTTCATAACTGCATCAAAGAGGTGCTAAGGATGCACCCTCCGATGGGAGTGCTTGTCCGCAAGGCACATAAGAAGTTCACGGTGCAGACGAAAGAAGGCAAAAAGTATGAAATACCGCAAGGACAAATCGTAGCAACTCCGACCGTTGTGAGCAATCATATTCCTTATATCTATAAGGATCCTCTGGTGTATGACCCAGACCGGTTTGGGCCAGAAAGACAAGAAGACAAAGTAGGTGGCAAGTTCTCTTATACTTCATTTAGTGGTGGTCGGCATGTTTGCACCGGTGAGGCCTTTGCTTACCTACAGATTAAAGTGATATGGAGCCATTTGCTGAGGAACTTTGAGTTCGAATTGATCTCTCCCTTCCCCAAGACAGATTGGTCAAAGTTCTTGGCAGAGCCAAAAGGAAATCTGTTTGTAAGGTATAAGAGAACCGGCTTTCCACAATAGCCTGATTGACCCACTTGTGTGCAACCTATATGCATTTGTATCCAAAACCAATTATGTGTAATGTCAGTAGAACTTTGTTTGTCGATAGGTTAAAATCGTCCCTCTGTTTCCGACATTCCTCTACTTTCCATTTGTTCTTCGGGGGAAATTATTTATATAAGGTGGCACACAATGTCCAGATTCCATTATTCAATATCAATATTTGTCATGAACAATACGACATATATCATGTGAATAATAATAACAGTATATGCTACCATAAATCATAAATGAGAGAGCACCAAAACAGGTCACATCGCTAATTGCTGCATATAATTCACAGGGCATGTATCCAAAGTGAGTCTCTAGGAAAACCAGCAACAATGTAAACCATTACTGATATGAACATAGCATTATATACTACTATTTACTACCTACATCCTAAAGCATAAAGCTTATACAGTATTTTTTTAAAGTCAAACCAAGTAAAGTTTGTCCACACTTTTAGACCAATCTATTAACAAATATAATATTTTTTAGATACCATACGAAAATTTATTT
The DNA here is from genome assembly GCA_030979885.1 of Lolium multiflorum. Lineage (NCBI taxonomy): Eukaryota > Viridiplantae > Streptophyta > Magnoliopsida > Poales > Poaceae > Lolium > Lolium multiflorum. The sequence continues at coordinate 310,614,361 of CM061748.1, read as the reverse complement.
TATTATCTATTTAATGGTATTGATTTTTTATTTTGCATGTTAATAATTTTGGTAAAAACTTAATCAACCTTGACATAGTTTAACTTTCTAAAAATAATATAAGCCTTAAGTTTTGGGATAGAGGCAGTAGTAACATATGATCCAAAAAAAAGATAGATCCCTCACTTTCACGGCAGTGTTAGATAATTTTTCTGTTGCCACGTCTAGGCACTACAGGAATGGCGCGATACGCCGAGGGCCTTTTATACGCCGACGGCCAAAAGTCGGGGCCCTCGGCGTATGGCCTGGCCTGGCCAGCCTCCTCATCCGACCCTCGACGTAGCGCAGCCGTCGGCGTAGCGAGGTCTACGCCGAGGGCAGCCCTCGGCATATCTTTGGCCCTAGGCGTAGACAGGGCTACACCGATGGCCACCCTCGGCGTAGCCATTTTTCAAATTTGTCTAATTTTGTATAAATCATAACTAATTCATATGATGTCAGAAAAATGCGTATGAGGTATCAAAATGTTCAGAAAAACATCATCTATCTGTTTATGTGAAAATCATGCATATTTGATTCATGTACAGTACCATGTTAATATAGAAATAATTCAATCACTTTTTTATATGTCCTCAGGTTCCCGTTTTAGCCAGATGGCAATTTAAACGAAGTCAAAAAATCTCGCGGAGCCGCATGGCATCATTTTATGTGTCCTAGTAACCACTCCAAAAGATGGAATTGGGATACGCCAATTATTTTGGAAAACCCTTCACAAACAGGGCTATCACGTCCGGAGTTCTATAGCTTTTAGGGAAAATGAGTAGGAAACGGCCTGTGACACCACATAGTTTGTCGGAACGAGGCCATATTTGGCATGTGCGTGGTCCCTGTGATGGGAAGCAAGGCCCTGGGAGCGGATTTCCAATCCGACCCATGGGTGATGGTTTTTTCATTTTCGGGGTGCCAAAACGGGTTTTTTTTGTGAAGCAGCTACATGGGATGCATTTTAGTATTACGCGAGACCTCCGCGTAGTGGTAGGACACCGCCTCCGCACCATATATCACATGCCATATGTACGCGCTAGCAATCTGGGAATCCATGCGGCTTCCTGCGGTGTCCCGCCGAATCCGCTGGAAAGTGATAGAATTTGAACTAGGGATACACTTTCCGTCGCTCAATAAATTTCGGGAAAATTGTTTTTAGGTCTATGACATATCACTTTATGTGCGAATTTCTTTCCGTTTAGCGCGATGGTAAACGGGGGCACCAGCGCGCCCGGTACGGCCATACCGCATCTCCGTGGGGGCATGTTTTGGCCAAATGGCAATTTAAACGAAGTCGAAAATCCCGCGGAGCCGCATGGCGTCATTTTATGTGTCTAGTAACCACTCCAAAAGTCGGAATTAGGATACGGCAATTATTTTGGAAAACCCTTCACAAACAGGGCTATCACGTCCGGAGTTCTATGCTTTTAGGGCAAATGAGTAGGAAACGGCCTGTGACACCACATAGTTTGTCGGAACGAGGCCATATTTGGCACGTGCGTGTGGTCCCTGGGATGGGAAGCAAGGCCCCGGGAGCGTATTTATAATCCGACCCATGGGTGATGGTTTTTTCATTTTCGGGGTGCCAAAACGGATTTTTTTTTGTGAAACATCTACATGGGACGCATTTTAGTATTACGCGAGACCTCCGCGTAGTGGTAGGAAACCACCTCCGCACCATATATCACATGCCATATGTACGCACTAGATATCTGGGAATCCCTGCGGCTTCCTGCGGTGTCCCGCCGAATCCGTTGGAAAGTGACCGGATTTGAACTAGGGGTACACTTTTCATCGCTCAATAAATTCCGCAAAAAATGTTTTTAGGTCTATGACATATCACTTTATGTGCTAATTTTTGTCCGTTTAGCGTGTTGGCGAACGGTGCACTAGCTCGCCCGATACGGCCATTTCGCATCTCCCGAGGGGGCCGTTTTGGCCACATGGCAAATTGGACATCATATTTGGATTCCTCTAATTTTTAGGTTCAAATGATGATATGGATGTTATATTTAGATTCCTCTCATTTTTCTGATCGATTTAGACATATTATTTGTGGAATTTCGATTTTCCGATTTAAAGATATTAATTGTTCCATATTAAATAGAAAAAAGACCAAAAAATAAAATCATTTTATTGTTATTTGAATTCAATATTATTAATCATTGTTAGTTATATATTCATTATTGTTTATTTAAGTAATTGTTTGGAATTCAAAAATAATGAGTTGTGACATCACGGTCTAAGGGTTAATAGGGTTGATAGGCTATTATTATCAGCAAGGTGTCAATTCTTTAAGGGAAGCTCATCCGAATGGAACCAAGAAGTTAAGCGTGCTGGGGTTGGAGTAGTGTGAGGATGGGTGATCGACTGGGAAGTTTAACCATGATTGATTGTAATTTGACCTAAGATTAAGTGTACTAAGAGTTAAAAGTGTATGGGTGAAAGATAAACAAGTAAAAAAAAAAGAAAAAAATGGTGTAAAAAATTTAAAAATTTAAAAATTTAAAACTCTATGCCGAGGGCTTTGTGGTCGGCATATAATTTTTTTATTTTGTTTTCGAATTTTGTTTTTTGAACTTTTTTTTGGAAAAAAGAAAATTCAAATTTGTAAAATTTGTGTGCCGACGGTTTTACCGTCGGTGTAGCGTGCTACGTCGAGGGCTGGGCTACGCCGACGGCAATATTATTTATACCGAGGGACATAAACGCCGACGCCATACGCCGAGGGCTGCCGTCGGTGTAGCCTACGACGAGGGCCAGGCGTGGCTACGCCGAGGGCAGCTGGCCGTCGGCGTATGCGTCAATTCCTGTAGTGAGGGGGCATACGGCATGATCATGAATGGGAATCTGCCAAGGGATACAGCTGCTAGAGTTGACAGCCGTGCAACACACGACCTATCCCAAGGCACAGCCTGCTTATACACTGCAAGAACTTGCAAACGTGTTGCAAAAAATTATCATAGATCTCCATCTCCATCTCCATCTCCATCTCCATCTCCACTAATATAAAAAGGGAAAGAGAGCCGGATCCAAACAATCTGATTACTTTATACACATCATCCAACGATCCAAAACATCCCAATGTTGAGCTCAAACGCGTTGAGCACCTCTCTCTACTAATCACGTTTCCAATCCCAACATCTCCACTAATCATGTAACCCTTCGCTAAACAAAACCGCCGCCTTACAGAACCAGAGCATACCCACGACTCTCCCCTGGCGCTGCCGTTCACCATCCTCTCCGGCAGCGTCGAAGCTACCCATGCTCTCCGCCGACGTTGCCGCGACCCACCATTCCCGCCTACGCACGGGCCTCCCACCTTCTGCTCCACTTGCCCGAGGCGCCTTGCCGCCATCGAGGACGCAAGTGCCACATCCGCCGTCAAGGAAGTAACTGCTCAGACGCCGGCGAGGAAGCAAGTACCACATCCGCCAAGGATAGCTGAAGAGGTGAGTACAAATGATCACACTTGAATTTATCATCGTATCTTCGTATACTTTGCTCCAGTTCACCTGCTGTAGTTGGCAGATCAACCACGACCTGTGAATCTATAAACTTGACTACAAGAAGTGATCTGCAGTCAAGAAACAGAGTCAAGATAATTGGCTCCAGTTATTCCCATTTGTTTTTAAAGAATCTTATTGTTCTTCTTGGCAACAGTGTTAAAATATCCGACTATCTGTTTATGTCAAGATATCTATATATTTGTAGAATTTATTGTTCTGATGGTACCAGGTTATCTTCGATCCCTTTTGCTATTTATCTTTATCTACACCAGTATCTGAGTGTAGACTATAGACCTGATAGTTTTTCTTCAGTTCCCAATCTGAATTTAGTTGAAGCCACTGATTTATTGTGCATAGTTTTCATGTCGATGGCTGCTCCAAATCTAGCTGATAGCAGACACTTATCCTCGAAAATCTAGACCGTAATAAATTCTTCCATAAAAAGACAGAAAGTAATATTAGGATGATTTCAAATCCAGATGGAATCTTCTGAATGTATATAGAATTTATTTTGACTCCGCTAAATAATCTTCTTTGAATTTATTCTATCCGTGTGTTATTGGACGATTTGCTTTATTAGAGGAATGGAACTCTTATTTTCTACCCCCGCAAAAAAAAGAACTCTTATTTTCTACATACATGTGCAACTGTGTTGTCCTCAATTCAAAATATAGGTTCAGATTTGGGCAATTCTACTGTCCAACATCCCTTTTATATATTTACTGAATGAATATATTGTTCCCCCATGATTTCACATTAGACTTCTTTTACATCGCAGTCATTGCACATGAAGAAAATACAGCCAGCTGTGTCCCCGTCGAGAACATAGTGTACAGGGATGCCTTGGAGGGTTGAAACAGGTTTGTTCTTCCTTCAGCCGGGTATGTCTTACTATTTAATCTTCTTAGTTCATATATTGCTCATCTCCTTCTTGATACTACTCTCTTTTTCTGATTTACGTTTTGTTCCTTTTAAGAAGTAGCTTCAACACTTCTGTGACCCGTCTGTGAAATAGGAGCTTTCCTACATATATGTTGATGATCTGTATTGTTTCTTACAACCTATAAGAATTCTCGAATTTTTTTTAGAGTCTTGATGTTTTGTTTTTGTTATGTATATTATTTAATCAACATAATTTAAAGGAGAAAATGTGAAATATACGTATGGTTATTTAGCTCATGGCTTTTACATATTTTGCTTACACTTCCTAAATAGAAATATTGGAAGATTTTACATAACTAGCAAGGTACTCATTCTTTGCATTTGTAATGTGGCATTAAAGACTCTGCATATATAAGTCTTTTATTTTAAATCTCGCATTTGTTATCATAATATTCATTCATGTGGCATCTTTTGATCGGCAAAGTTGAGTTGATCAGCTGTTTGAGATTATCAAGATGAAATCATATATTACATCTTAAATTGTTTCCTCATGTGACTACTGATCTTTTACCCCATTATACAATCATACTCCCTCCGATTCAAGGAATAAGGCGTCCTCGTTTTACGTGCTTTTTGTTTGACCAAGAATTGCTTCAAATATATAAATATTATTTGTATAAAATTAGCATCATTAGAAAGTATTTTTCAATACGAATCAAACGATACTAACTACATATAATATAATCAAAATTTTGTTGCTCAATTTTTACGATCAAAGTTCGTCTTGGAATACGTGTGCGCCTTATTCCTTGGGTCGGAGGTAGTATTGAACTTTTCCGTCTGCACGACATTATATGCACTGGTCATATTCTATCACTTGTTTGCTAAGAAGCTGCCTCCGACAAGCCTCTTGCTACGTTCTTGTGCATCAAAGCGGTTGTCTTCTCTTTTCTAGTAGGTAAATCACTAGCTGAATGTTTGCCCCTAGCTGTTGCTTCCCCGTTTCAAACAACCAGGTTAGTCCGAATGTTGGGTTCCTTTAATCTGAGGTACATAGGGCTGAGCGTGCTGAATCGGTAGTGCTACTACACATGTGGTTTGAACTAGAATTGAGTAACTTTTTTTTTGCTTAGTGCAGATCAACGGATTAGTACTTCAGTAGTTGTGTTCAGTTTGAAGTAGCACTTGTGATTTCGGTTACCTTAAAGCAAGGCACGATCTGTCCTTCATGCTAGAATACATAGAAAAAACATTAGTCACCTATTCTAGTGATTTCTGTCTGTGGAACTACAAGATTATGTGATTCTTCTGTTCTATTCTGAACCCAAATCAAGTGATTCAGTTTTGTGTTTTGCACCAAGCGGAGAAATTTCTGTCTACTGCCGTGTACTTTTTGTGGATGAACTGAACACCGCACTCTAGATTTGGGTTTGGCGCTATCTACAGGGAAACGTACGTTGATTACAGGACTTTGATTGATTTGCAATTATTGTGCCTACTAGATGTGGTTGGAGCTACCAATTCCTTGTCACTTTTGGCTAATCTGTTGTATTCTACATTCCATGCCAGGTCCATCGTTCATGAATCTGCATAACTGAAGCTGAAAAGTCGATATGTAAATAAACTTTGATATGTGTAATCAGAAGAGATGTGGGTAGGACTGCAGATTTTATACTAATATCTCAGATTGATTCATCAGTACTGATTGCCTTATGTGTGCAGCCTACAGGTTTCTTTTATGCTGTAATGATAATGTAACACCTTCCTGACTATGGGTAAGCATGTTATTTAGTTGGGAAACTAAACTAACAAAAAATGGATGTGTCCTGCTTTTGGCATGTCAAACATCGTATATTGATGTTAGAAAATGATTTGTCAATTCATATCCCAAATAACAAGCAGATTGTATGTGCTAAAATGACTTGTCATATATGCAGCTTGAATATTCCACTAGTAGAAAACAGGGCTTTCGTCCAAATCCCCTAGGAGCTTTAGTTCCGGTTTTAAAACGAACCGGGACCAGTACCAAAGGTCTAACCTTTAGTCCCGGTTTGCCTTAACACCCGGAACTAAAGGCACATCTCTCTCTATATATACCCTTTCCATTTCCAAGTGTGAGCCACGCTTATCATTTTTCACTTCTTTTCACAAGAGAGGTGTATGTTGCTTTGCTCTCTTGTGCACAAGAGGTGTTCGATGAAATGCCTAATAGCTTTTGTCACTTAAGTTCATACAAAACAAGCCACATTTAAAGCATCGTCCTATCTTTTTCCTTCTCCATCGAGGTTAACAACTTTATCCTTTCATATGTCATTGATAAAATGCATGTGTGTATATATACATCGCTTCACTAATCATGATGTTCTGTAATGGTTTTTGATAAGCTTAATTATATCATGCAGATGAATCGGCAATGGATGTACATTGACCGCCGTCTTCACGAGTTTACTTCGGGCCTGAAATTTTTTTATCGATGTGGCTGAGGAAAACAAACGGGGTGGTTTTATATATTGTCCATGTGTTAAGTGTCAGAATGTCATAAATTCCTTTTCCTCGAGGACCATTCACACCCACCTATTGCAGTACGGTTTCATGCCCCACTACAATTGTTGGAACAAGCACGGAGAAAGAGGGGTTATGATGGAAGACAATGAAGAAGAAGAGGATGATGACAACTATCCCATGTTGGTTGAATACGGTGATACTGCAAAGGGGGATTGTTTTCCATCTGAACGCAATGAAGACAATGAAGGAGAAGATCAAGAGGCATCAGATGTGCGTGCTGATGATCTTGATCGGGCCAATTTCTGATGCAAGGAGAGACTGTGAAATTGAAAAGGAAAGGTTGAACTTCGACTAGATGTTAGAGGATGACACCAAATTCTTGTACCCAACTTACGAAGTTGGCCAGAAAAAACTAGGTAGCACACTGGAATTGTTGCAATAGAAGGCAGAGAACGGTGTGACTGACTCGGGGTTTGAAAAGTTGCTAAAAATAATTAAGGAGCAACTTCCAAGGGATAACGAATTGCCCGATGGTACGTACGAAGCGAAGAAGGTTGGCTGCCCTCTAGGATTAGAAGTGCAGAAGATACATGCTTGCATTAATGACTGCATCATCTACCGCAGTGAGTACGAGAATTTAGATGCATACCCAATATGCACTGCATTGCGGTAGACGAGATGAACCGGGTGATGTTGAGGGCTAGTGCCCCATGAAGAGGGTTCCTTCCAAGGTTATGTGGTATGCTCCTATAATACCACAGCTGAAACGTTTGTTTAGAAATAAAGAGCACGCTAAGATGTTGCGATGGCACAAAGAAGACCGCAAGAAAGACGCGATGTTGAGACACCCTGTTGATGGGTCGTAGTGGAGGAAAACCGATAGAGAGTACCCGTACTTTGCATTAGCCGCAAGGAACTTAAGGGTTGGTCTAAGTACAGATTGCATGAATCCTTTTGGAGAGCAGAGCTGCAGTCATAGCACCTGGCATGTGACTCTGTATCTATAACCTTCCTCCTTGGTTGTGCATGAAGCGGAAGTTCATTATGATTCCAGTGCTCATGCAAGGCCCGAAGCAACCCGGCAACGACATATATGTGTACCTGAAGCCATTAGTTGAAGAACTTTTACAGCTGTGGGCCATAACATGTGTACGTGTGTGGGACGAGCACAAACATGAGGAATTTGACACACAAATGCTGCTTTTCGTAACCATCAACGATTGGCCTGCTCTTGGCAACCTTTCAGGATAGTCAAAAAAAGGGTACAATGCATGCATGCATTGTTTAGATAAGACTGCCAATGTATATTTGGATAAATCTATGAAGGTCGGGTACCTGGGGCATCGTCGATTTCTTCCCTCGTACCCATCCCGTAAGAAAGAAAGACAAGAATTTCAAATGTGAGGGAGATCACCGGAAGAAGCCTGCCCATCGTCATGGTTGTACAATTCATGAACCACAAGAAAAGATTGTACCAGTTGTTTGTCAAGCAAAACAAGATTCAGGACTTCACTAGAGCGTATGAGAAGATAAAAGACCACTGGCCTGAATTCGTGAAGTTCAAGCTTTCAGATGAAGCTAAGAAAAGGTTGAAAACAAATAAGGCAAATGTTGCGTTGAAGAAATATCACCAAGTTACGGGTCCAAGTGGCTACAAGGCTAACAGGCCTAAGTGGGAGAAAGCTAAGGCGGAACTGATCTGCAAAAGGATCGATATAGCGACATTCGGTTGGACCGAACAGTCCAAGGAGTGGTTCTACGGGGTTGGGGGAAAGTTGGACCTAGAAACATGGAAGTGCATTTATATATACAAAAGAACATCTCAAAAAACCTGTTGAAGACCTTGTAACTACACATAAGGACGTGCAGGAGGGGAGGTTCAATCCCGAAAGAGAGAACGACGAGCTGACATGCGCCCTTGGGAATAAAGAAAATGGTGGATGAACACGAGGCACAACACGCTCCGTTCTGTGGATGTATTGCTTTCCCGAGGAAAAGAAGAGATTCCCTGATAAAATCCATGAGAGAAGAAAGGAAAGGGAAGCAGACCGCATATTTTCTTAGAGGAATCTGTGAGCATCCTTACAACACATATTCACGAAGTACTTAGCCAGTGAACTCAGGGGCAGCATGAAGATCCTGCATTCGATGCTATCAACCCGCAGCAATCTCAGCGCCGGAAATGTAGTGTGGCTTCCACTTAGCTCGATAATAGTTATGATGATCAGGTGATGTTGGTTCCTCGCTACCCCGTGGATGGTATCACATAGAGCCGTCCTTGTGAGCTGCATGTAAAAGTTATGAACATATCCATGAAGGCAGTGGTCGGCTATGTCTCACCTACAACAACTCACCATTACCGTCCGGTTCCACATGGCTATGCTGTTGTGGGGGCGGATGAAGTGATTGTAGGATTTGAGCCGGTGATGCTTGACCACCCTGCAGGTGAAGATGGGGAAATCACTAAACTGGGAGAAGCCATTAGAGCTACCGTTCTATGGTGAAAGGAATACATTGTGCTTCCAGGTTCGAAGCCAATCATGCCATCTCTAGCTCATTCTTCGCCGCCTCCACCGCCTCCACCGCTGACATTGGTATGCCCACCAGGCATGTCGAATGAGTACCCTGGGTCTACAGGAAAGCAGGAAGCCCATGGACTCGAATCTTTGAAGGCCCAAAAGGATGGAAGCTTTCGGATTAGGAAAATAGATTTACTATAGGAATCCGGTATCAATATAAGGAAAGGCCCAACATGGCTCAACGATTTGTATCTTGTACGATACGAAAGAGCCTTGGTTTCACCTCCTATATAAAAGGAAGAACGGAGGGATCTAATCATCGTAGCCCTAGCCACCATAATATTGAGTTGAGCACCTTTGTTCGGCTGAACCTTCGAGATATACTTGCCACTACTTCTTACGAAACCCTAAGTCTACAATCCGTAGGCATTGACAAGTTAATCTCTTGTCAATTGGCCCCGTTTGTGGGAATTGGCGGTCGCAAGATCCTGATCTCGATGGCATCTTCAACATCGTCGTCAACAGCAAGCAACGCAATGGAAGGAGGTAAACGTGTCCAACCTGATCTCGTCGATTTTGTTCTTGATGATGCTGTCTGCCTGCATGCATGCATATGCCGACTTGGAGGACTCGACGGAGATGACTTTCGGGAGCTTCCGCTTCCTCGTGGGGAAAGAAGGATTACACCGTTTTTTGGCACCGATATTTTCAGGACCGTTGGCGGTCGGACCCGATTTCTCGGGATCGTCAACAACATCCGTCGAATCAGGCGACGAAGAAGTTTCGCAGACAGAATGCATCAAGCCCGCCGACAGCGGGGCGCTCGAGGATCTGTTCGGTGACATGACTTTCGGGTCGTTCACGGAAACCGATCTGTCTCAAGAAAGCGACTAAGAAAGCTTCAGTAGATTCGACTTCGACAACACCACCAATTCCATTGATAACAAGGTCTTCTCCGATCTATCTGACGGTGTCACCTTTCCTGAGTTCAATGGAAGCGCAACATATCATCAAATCAGCGTAATCAATGGAGCAGTCTGTGAAGCTGACGAAGAATCTGAGGCTTTCGATGATCTGGGTAACCCTTACATCGATCCCGTAGATCTGACGCATGGAATAGGAGGCAAATATATCGGGGCGCAACCACGAGAGAAAGTGCACATGCCGCAGGAAGCATGGGATAGAGCCACAAGGGCTATGAACGGCACGGAGCTGATGACCACACAAGTTTCGCCAGCAGCACTACAAGCATATCAATATAAACTTAGTCGCTCCTGACGTGAGTTAGAAAACTACAGGAAAAACTCGACGAAAGAAGAGTTGCAGCAGATGCTTCCAGCGAGCGAAGAAACAACTTGATTCAACACTCGAGAAATTCAGTAGAGAATTAGAGAGATGCTCACGGAAGAGCAAGGTCTCGGCTAGCAGGTATACCCGAAGGCGAACGGGATATCCTAATTCAAAACCCTGACATGTCCTTCATGTCGATAGATACGAGAGGAAACATAATCCCAAAAATGCCAGAGGCAGGATATATGGCGACACACGCATTCCTGATGGCATCCAGGCCATCTCCAGGAGATCCTCGATCATCTTTTTACCAGATGGCTATGGCAGGAGTTGGCATTATGGGTGCATCGATAGCAAGGAGAGAGAAAGTGGTCCGGGCAGAAATAGCCCAAGACAAAATAGTCCCCGAAGAAAATGTGGCAGCAACTCGAGACGCTCCAAGAGAAGGCGACGCGAGGAATATAGTAGTTCAAGCTCAATTCGATAGAGCATGTGAGGAAAGAGGCCGAGAAAATAGAACCCGAGAAAGCCATCAAACAACAGAAGATAGTGATGAAGACCTCTGCGGATTACCTTGCTTCACCCGAAGAGTTCGCAAAACTCGGGTACCTTCTAGCTTCATGCTACCCAATGATAATAAAAAGTTCGACGGACTGCAAGACCCAGAAGATTGGCTGTTTGATTATCTGGAGACAGTGAAATTAATGGGTGTAAAAAGAGCAACAACTATGCAAAGCATCCAAGTTCACCTCAGTGGAGCCGCAAGATCCTGGATGAGGAAAATACCAGAGGGATCCATAGATAGCTGGGAAACCTTCGAGGAGTTGTTCGTGAAGAATTTCAGGTCTACCTGCAAAAAACCAGCATCAATAGAGCAGTTAAGGGCGTGCAAGCAAAAACTAGACGAGTCAATGAGAGGGTATATCCAGCGGTGGAGCATCATTAAAAACTCGGCTGAGCATGTATCTGATGAGAGGGCCATCGATACATTCATCGCACGCATCCACAGGAGGGACCTCATCGAAGAATTGGGAAGATCTAACCCAAGAACGGTAGCGGAACTCATGGAAATAGCAAATCAGTGGGCTGACGGCGAAGACGCTGTTCATAACAAACGACAGAGATCACCAGAAGAAGATCGCAACAGAAACGGCAATCAGAATATGTGACATTTCTGCAATTTCGCGGAATACGATGGTCCCGGCCAAGTTTCAGCTGGCTTCTGAGGAAATAATGGTGGAAATAATTGTGACGATTACCATAGGTGTAATGAGCAACGGAGCGATCATAGAGATGCACCTAGCTCCAGCAGACAAAATAGTCGACCCAGGTTTCCGTGGCCATACAACGTGTCACCTAAAGATCTTTTGAACGGCTAATGCCAGACGCATTTTTACGTCGACTTCGACGGAAAAAGGCAGTTAGGACACCTCCAGAAGGACTGCCAAACTTTCCAAGCCCTGCAAAGGGCGACAGAGAGCACACAAGCGGAAGCGGTAAGGAGAGGATATGCGCAAGGACTAAGGAGTGAGGTGCATGTGCCATTTGGACTAGTACCCGCAATTACCTGTGTGAATCAGCATCAGCTACAGATTGCGGGCCCTTCAAATAATTATGATTATTTTACCCCCACAAAGGAGCGGTGTCGATCATCCAGAAGGACATGTCGTCAAATAGATCGCAGAAGCTAATTTCATGACAAGTAAACATGTCAATATTGGCACCCCCGCCAACCATAAAATATCCGAATTGGTCAAGTTAGCCAATAGGATTCTCCATAGAGGATCATCCGACACAAGTACCGCGGCCAGGGCACTCAACAATGGTGTTGCCAACAGTCATTGAAGGATACGATGTATCTCGCATATTCATTGATGGATGAAGCAGCATAAATCTCATCTATGCGGATACGTTGAGGAAGATGAACATCTCATTGGCTAACCTATCACCAACAGATACACACTTTCATGGCATCACACCCGAGAAACCAACTTATCCCTTGGGAAAAATAGCACTCGACGTACAATTCGGAACTAAAGAAAACTTCAGGAAGGAAAAGCTCGAGTTTGAGGTAATAGATTGGCCATCACAGTATCATGCAAACTTGGGACGACCTTCCTATGCTAGATTCATGGCGGTACCGCACTATACATATCTACTATGGAGGATTCCTGAACCTAAAGGCCCAATAACAGTCAGTTTCGCTCTGTCGGATAAGTGCGGCAGGGATTTTTACAAGCTTTCCGAATCATTTGGAATGCAAGCTAAGTACGAGGCAACCAAGCTCACCACCAACCACGACGTCCTGCCAGACGGAGGTTGATCCTTGCAAGAGCAAGCTTTCGACACCTCCAAGGACTACAAGGAAGTTCAGATCCACCCGACAGATCCTAAAAAGAAGACATCCATCGCTACCAACTAGGATAGAACATAGGAAAGCGCGCTCATCGAGTTCCCCCGTGAGCGCTGGGAAATCTTCGCATGTTGTCCAGCTGACATGCCAGGAGTGCCAAGGGAACTTGCCGAGCATGCACTCAATCTAGATCCAAGAGCTAGACTAATTCGACAACCTTTACGGCGTTTCTCGGAGCCAAACCGCAAAGCTATGTTATTTGAAATCCATCGACTCGAGGAAGCTGGCTTTATCAAGGAACTGAAGAACGAAGCCACCTGGGTCGCCAACCCAGTGTTGGTCCCGAAGAAAAACACTGAAGTCCTTCGCGTGTGCGTCGATTTCACGTGTCTCAATAAACATTGTCCAAAGGATCACTTTCCCCTGCCCAGGATCGATCAAATCATCGACAACACGACAGGTTGCGAACGTCTTTCCTTCCTGGATGCATACTCTGGTTACAACCAGATTCGACTAGAAGAAGAAGATGAAGTCAAAACAGCTTTTATAACCCATTATGGCGTATTCTGCTACAGAACAATGCCCGTCGGGTTAAAAAAAACGTGGGAGCAACATATCAGAGGATGATGCAGAAGTGTCTTTCCACGCAAATTGGCTAAAACATCCCTAGTATACATTGACGATGTGGTCGTCAAAACAAAACAAGGATTATCCCTCATTGACGATCTTCGAGAAACATTTGATAATCTCGATAAATTCCGCCTCAAGCTGAACCCGACAAAATGTTCCTTTGACATTTATGCGGGGGAACTCCTCGGATACTTGGTGTCAGCAAGAGGAATCGAGGCCAACCCAAAAAAGATACAAGCTATTCTTACAATGAGGAAACCAACCAATCTCAAGGAAATACATCAGCTAACTGGGCGAGTCGCATCTTTAAGCAGATTCATCGCACGATTAGGATAAAAGGCGCTTCCTTTCTATGCGCTCATAAAGCAAGGGGATAAGTTCGAGTGGAATGAGGAAGCAGACAAGGCCTTTGAGCATCTGAAGCGCACAATTTTGACACCACCAGTATTGGTGGCGCCAAGAGAAAAAGAACCCATGCTGATGTATATTGCGGCCACACCCCAGGTGGTCAACATAGTTCTCGTAGTAGAGAGAGAAGAGGAAGGAAAGATTCATGGAGTCCAGCGCCCCGTATATTTTCTCAGTGAAGTTCTGTCTCCATCCAAGCAGCGGTACCCGCAGTATCAGAAGCTAGCATACGGAGTGTTCATGTCAGCAAGAGAGCTAAGGCACTAGTTTTCGACACACCCGATAATAGTGGTCAATAAGGCGCCCCTCTCGAATACTTTGAATAATCCGGAGGCTACATGACATGTCTCCCTTTGGGGAATAGAACTTTGCCCTTGGGACATCACATACGAGAAAAGAAAGGCAATCAAGTCGCAAATTCTGCCGGACTTTGTCGCAGAATGGATGGAAGTCCAAAACACAGGGCCACCTGATTTGTCGAGAACGTGGCATATGAACTTCGACGGATCCAAAAGAGTAGAAGGAGCAGGCGCTGGCGCAGTCATGGTACTTATTTCTCCGCAAGGTGATAAGATGAAGTACATATTATGGATGACTTTCCCCAATGCGTCGAACAACGAAGCAGAATACGAAGCTCTTCTCCATGGGATAAAGATGGCAAAGGAATGCGGCGCCACGCGCCTTAAAATATTCGACGGCTCCTAGCTGATCGCACAACAGGTGATGAACAAGTGTGATGCAGTCAACGATAGTATGATAGCATACAAAGACGTGTACAACAAACTCGAAAAAACCTTCGATGGTTGCGAAGTAAATCATGTGAGAAGACTCAGCAATGAAGAAGGCGACGTTCTAGCAAACATCGGTTCACAATGCCTGCCCATACCACCTAAAGTTTTTTGGGAGGAAATCAACAAGAGATCAACCAAGTCGAAGAAAACGACAGCGCCAAAGCAGCCAAAGAAAGCCTCGGGGCTACAACAGCCCTAGAGCCAGATATTTCTGATGAAGAGGAAGAACCAGAGTAGGTCATGATGATACAAATCCCTTGGATGCAAACATACTTGGCGTATATCGTGAGGAAAGAAATACCCGAAGATCCAGTGGAAGCACAAAGAGTTATTCGACGATCTAAGGCATTTACAGTGGTCAAGGGAGAGCTATACAAACGAAGCATATCGGGTGTACTGCAGAGGTGTGTCACACCCGAAGAAGGACGAGTCATATTAAAAGACATACATGAAGGGATATGTGGCCACCACACAAGCAGTCAAGCAATCGCAACCAAGGCTTTTTGAGCTGGGTTTTACTGGTTGTCAGCTATAGAGGCTGCGAAGGAAATAGTACGTACTTGCGAAGCTTGCCAGAGATTCGCATCTAAA
Organism: Lolium multiflorum; assembly: GCA_030979885.1. Lineage (NCBI taxonomy): Eukaryota > Viridiplantae > Streptophyta > Magnoliopsida > Poales > Poaceae > Lolium > Lolium multiflorum. The sequence goes on along the minus strand of CM061748.1, from coordinate 310,598,859 downwards.
CATCATTCTCCTGCAGCAGAATTAATGCCAATACCTTTGGCATGGCCTTTTGCCCAGTGGGGGTTAGATATGGTGGGAAAATTGCACAAGTCTTGGCCAGGAGGACACGTCTATTTGCTCGTAGCAGTCGACAAATTCACCAAGTGGATTGAAGCAAAACCATTAACCTCGGCTGATGCAATGGCAGCGGTAAATTTCATCAAGGGCATAGTTTTTCGATTTGGCATCGCTCACAACATAGTCAAGGACAATTGTATTAACTTCACCTCTCGAGAATTCAAGGACTATTGCGAAGGTATAGGCATCAAGTTGCAGTTTGCATCCGTCGCACATCCACAAACCAATGGCCAAGTCGAGAAAGCAAATGGTCTCATATGCAATGGCATTAAGAAGCTCTTGTTAGCACCACTTGAGAAAGAAAGACATGCTTGGGTCGGCGAGTTATCCTCCATGCTTTCGAGTCTACGAACAACGCCAAATGCAACAACTCAAGAAACACCCTTTTTCTTGGTCCATGGTGCAGAAGCAGTACTCCCGACAGAAATAGAACACGATTCTCCCAGAGTCGTGGAATATGAAGAAGAGGCTTCACAGAGAGCACTCGAAGATGATGTGGACGCAGTCAATGAAGCACGAGACGTGGCGTTATCCAGAGTAAGCGTATATGAACATAACCTCAAGAATTACCATAGTCGCCGATTGCGACCCAGATCCTTCGAAGTCAGATATTTAGTCCTTCGGCTCAACCAAGATGGCCATGAGAAGCTAGAGTCACATTGGTTAAGACCATACATCATCACAGAAGTTATTCTAGGAGGAGCATATCGACTGAAAGACAAGAAGATAGGAAAAGATGAAGGAAACCCGCGGAACGTCACACTGTTGCGGCGTTTCTACGCATAGAAGTAGTCAATACAGCAATAACCATGTAAACATACATTGTACTCGAATAGCTCGCAAGTTTTCAGACACTCTCTTTTCCTTTCAGGGCATCGAGTGGGGCTGAAAGGTTTTTAATGAGGCGGGCTTGCGATGCTGCAATATAGCATGGTGACATAAAAATAGTGATGGAAATTTTGTTATTTCCTTTACAAGCAACGCTCGGGGGCTTGAACCCGCAAAATGCAACATAACCGACCTTGCAAAACTTGGCAATATATCCGCTTTGGTTTCACAGAAACCTCACGAACGAACAATTCTGTTATATTACTGCAGATACTTGGGGGCTAAGAAGAAGATTACAATATAATCAGAAGAATTTGCTTTGACTGTTTAATTGTCTCGCAAAATTTTACAATAAGACACGACAATATAGTACACGGAAACATATTGTCCATACAAGGACCCGCTATTTAAACAAGATATATGACAAGTACATATATATATATATATAACATTGCGTCTTGGCTCAAGCCTCACACATCAAGCAGTATAAGGAATCTTTATATCAACCTGTCTATATTTTCCCTTGCAGCAAGCACTTGTTGTGTCAAATCATCATATCAAAATTCTTTGAAGAAGGAGGAGTCTATTTCATGGAGTTTATCTATCATCTTTTCAGCGACAGGGGATGCGACAGCATTATGCCGATCAAGTTTTATCCTCCTTTTCGAGCTCTTCAAGAGAGCACCTTCCACGACTTTGTCAAGATCCATCTTTGGATGGTAAATCCTCACCCAGATCAAAGCAAATTTGGCGCCAGCTACCATCTGAGCTTTCACGAAGTCATGAATATTGCGTACATCCTTGAACTTATCAATGAGTTGAGCAATATTTTTAGGTTGAGGATTGCAAGGAAACATGGCATTATATACCATGGCCAATGTACTATTGCAGAAGTCAAGAAACTCTCGAGTCCGGGTGGCACAGTCTTGAAATTGAACAATGCAGCGACATCGTGCTTCATCCACCCAAAAATCAGTGTTGTTGTTTCTGGCAAGACGTAGAAGGCTATCAACCCGCAATTTTATCCTATGTTCCTTGGCAGTAATATCCAGGAACGCACCTATAAGAGATAAAGGAAAACACAATATAGTACACGGACAAATACAAAAGAGTAATGTGAAAGTGGTAAGACAGGAATAACCTACCAGCCATATCTTGGCTTGCATCAGTCATAAGGTCCATCATGTAATTTTCACGTTGAGCAGAGCGGGCGGCGTTGAAAGTCGCAGTTTTTTCCAGCTCAAGAGATTCTTGCGCCCGACGAAGATCAGTTTGTTCGCGATCCGAGGATTTTCGCGCTTGTTCCAAGGTAGTCCTGGTTTGTTTCTTCATCGACTGAAGCTGCTATCGCAAATCTGCCATCTCCTTTTTAATCAAGTCAGGGCACAATGAAACATCCAATGAAGTACTTTCAGGCGCTTTCATAGAGTATGACGCAGCAGGGACGTGTTGGAGTATCCAACAACGGTATAGTTGTCAAAAATCAACTGAAAAGCACAAGATTTAAAATCAATCATTTAGCAAGGCGAACTTTTTCATTCATAGCCATAGTATATTACATGAAGGAGTCCTCAAAATATATGGCCCATAAGGCGCTTACATAATGATCAAAAGCAACAAAAGATGAAGATAACTACAAAGAAAAGTGAGTACAAGTTTGTCTACTTGACATCCGTTCGGGTAGTGCTGGCAGAAGCAGAAGACCTTGGGTCAAGAATGGAAATGAGTTTTCTCGAGAAGAACCTAGCATCCTTTATCAAAGATTTCCACTTCTCGCTCTTCAAGCCCTTGACAGCAGCAACTTTGGCCCAGTCGACTTTTTCACCGCTGGCCGCCACGAGAGCAATTGTGCCTTCGACTCCAATCTTTAAGCTTGCTTGGCGATGCGCCAAGGCTGGGTCATCTCTTCCATTGAAGTAGTTGGCGAGTTGGTCAGATTTCTCGGGTATGGCAATCTTTGGGAAGAAGTGCGGGAAGACGCGTTCAAACGCAACCGCGCTGACTTCAAGCACTTGCCCGCCAGGGAACAATTTAGCTCCAGGATAGTGAGAGTATTCAGGAGACAATCTTCATCTAATTCCGGGTTCCTGGTATACATCTCAATAATTTTCCCTGCTGAAGAAAAGAAACACTTCATCAATATAGATATAACGCCACCACGGACACGCAAGTAAAAGGGATAGAAAAAGGAAAAGTAATATTACTCGAAAATTTGGTGGACTACGTCTTGAAGCGTGTGATTATATCGGCTTCCCGTTGGGCGATTTCCGTTTCTCTCTCGCTTAAGGCATTTTTAGCGGTGTGAAGTCTTTTTCGAAGATCTTCGACACCAACAACTTCTTTCTCAGCCTTTTGGCGAGCCTTCTCACTGGCCTTGAGTTTTTTCTCTAAGTCGTTGGCGCGCTCCTTAGCAAGACGCAACGCCTCTGAAAGAAAGAAGGAATCAGGGTATAAGACATGAAAAATAGTATAAGGTATTATGAGCAATAAAATACTTACCCCTCAGCCTCGTCATGGAACCTAATAAAATGGGAGCCAATATTTATAATCTCCTTCATCACGGGCTACAACAATCGTCGATAAGGAAAACGACAGTATTCAAAAGTTGAATTTTTTTTTTGAGTAGTTAAAGAAAATGACAAGACATGAAAATATATTACATCATAAAGGAGAGGAGTCAATAGGCTCCCAGTGGCAGTCTCTTATTTACCAAACGCGCCCATCATAGCTTTTTTCTTCTTCAAGGCTCGGGGGCTGCATGTTGGAGCCGCAGCTTCTGGAGCAACATAGGTTGGAGCCGAAGTTTCTGGAGCGACTTGTGGCTCCTCGGAAAGGACCAGTGTGTGAGATGTTCTTGTATTCGTTTTCTTAGGAGCCTCGAGTTCCAAGAGTGCTTCGTCATTCCTAGTCATATGTTCTCAATTTCAACATACAAAAAAAATAATGCAAAGTCAAGATAATTGGAAGAAAGTAAGATAAACTTACGAGCTGACGTTGCCAGCACAAGCAAAGGGGTCGAAGTTTTCTTGTTCTTCGGGTGTAGATTCTTCGGCAGCTGGTTCGGATAGTTTAGACTTCTATTCCTCTTACGCTTATCTGGCAAAGCAGCAGCAGGAGGAGAGTTTGTGTGTTGGAGATATGCCCAAGAGGCAATAATAAAAGTGGTTATTATATATCTTTATGTTTATGATAAATGTTTATATACCATGCTATAATTGTATTAACCGAAACATTGATACATGTGTGATATGTAAACAACAAAGAGTCCCTAGTATGCCTCTTAACTAGCTTGTTGATTAATGGATGATTAGTTTCATAATCATGAACCTTGGATGTTATTAATAACAAGGTTATATCATTGTATGAATGATGTAATGGACACACCCAATTAAGCGTAGCATAAGATCTCGTCATTAAGTTATTTGCTATAAGCTTTCAATATATAGTTACCTAGTCCTTATGACCATGAGATCATGTAAATCACTTATACGGAAAGGTACTTTGATTACATCAAACGCCACTGCATAAATGGGTGGTTATAAAGGTGGGATTAAGTATCGGAAAGTATGAGTTGAGGCATATGGATCAACAGTGGGATTTGTCCATCCCGATGACGGATAGATATACTCTGGGCCCTCTCGGTGGAATGTCGTCTAATGTCTTGCAAGCATATGAATAAGTTCATAAGAGACCACGTACGAGTAAAGAGTACTTGTCGGGAGACGAGGTTGAACAAGGTATAGAGTGATACCGAAGATCAAACCTCGGACAAGTAAAATATCGCGTGACAAAGGGAATTGGTTTCGTATGTGAATGGTTCATTCGATCACTAAAGTCATCGTTGAATATGTGGGAGCCATTATGGATCTCCAGATCCCGCTATTGGTTATTGGTCGGAGTGAGTACTCAACCATGTCCGCATAGTTCGCGAACCGTAGGGTGACACACTTAAAGTTGGATGTTGAAATGGTAGAACTTGAATATGGAATGGAGTTCGAATATTTGTTCGGAGTCCCGGATGAGATCCCGGACATCACGAGGAGTTCCGGAATGGTCCGGAGAATAAGATTCATATATAGGATGTCATTTTATGTGAATTAAATTGACGGAAGGTTCTATGGAAGGTTCTAGAAGGTTCTAGAAAAGTCCGGAAGAAACCACCAAGGAAGGTGGAGTCCACATGGGACTCCACCTCCATGGCCGGCCAGCCCTAGTGGGGGAGGAGTCCCAAGTGGACTCCCCCTTAGGGGCCGGCCACCCCCCCATATGGGAGGTGGAACTCCCACCTCTAGTGGGAGTCCTAGCTTGGCTAGGTTTCCCCACCATATGGAAGGTTTTTGGTTCGGGTCTTATTCGAAGACTTGGAGACCAACTCTTGGGGATCCACCTATATAATGAGGGGAGGGGGCCGGCCACCCAAGAACCACAAGGTGGCCGCACCCTATAGTGGCCGGCGCCCCTCTCCCCAAACCCTAGCGGCCTCTCCTCCTCCACATCCCGCACGCTTAGCGAAGCTCCGCCGGACTTCTCCACCACCACCGACACCACGCCGTCGTGCTGTCGGATTCAAGAGGAGCTACTACTTCCGCTGCCCGCTGGAACGGGGAGGTGGACGTCGTCTTCATCAACAACCGAACGTGTGACCGAGCACGGAGGTGCTGCCCGTTCGTGGCGCCGGAACCGATCGTGATCAAGATCTTCTACGCGCTTTTGCAAGCGGCAAGTGAACATCTACCGCAGCAACAAGAGCCTCATCCGTAGGCTTTGGAATCTCTTCAAGGGTGAGACTCGATAATCCCCTCGTTGCTACCGTCTTCTAGATTGCATCTTGGCTTGGATTTCGTGTTCGCGGTAGGAAATTTTTGTTTTCTATGCAACGTTATCCTACAGTGGTATCAGAGCCGTGTCTATGCATAGATGGTTGCACGAGTAGAACACAATGGTTTGTGGGCGTTGATGCTCTTGTTATCTTTAGTTTGAGTACTTTGCATCTTTGTGGCATAGTGGGATGAAGCGGCTCGGACTAACTTTACATGACCGCGTTCATGAGACTTGTTCCTCGTTCGACATGCAACTTGTATTGCATAAGAGGCTTTGCGGGTGTCTGTCTCTCCTACTATAGTGAAGATTCAATTTACTCTTCTATTGACAACATTAGTATCAACGTTGTGGTTCATGTTCGTAGGTAGATTAGATCTCTCTCGAAAACCCTAAACCACGTAAAATATGCAAACCAAATTAGAGACGTCTAACTTGTTTTTGCAGGGTTTGGTGATGTGATATGGCCATAATATGATGATGAATATGTATGAGATGATCATTATTGTATTGTGGCAAGGAGCCTTATGGTTGTCTTTAAATTTCATGTTGAGTAGTATTTCAAAGTAGTTGTAATAGTTGCTACATGGAGAACAATCATGAAGATGGCGCCATTGACCTTGACGCTACACCGACGATGATGGAGATCATGCCCGAAGATGATGGAGATCATGTCCGCGCTTTGGAGATGAAGATCAAAGGCGCAAAGACAAAAGGGCCATATCATATCACATATGAACTGCATGTGATGTTAATCCTTATATGCATCTTATTTTGCTTAGATCGCGATGGTAGCATTATAAGATGATCCCTCACTAAAATCTCAAGATAATAAAGTGTTCAACCTTAGTAGCACCGTTACCAAGTCTTGTCGTTTCGAAGCATCTCGTGATGATCGGGTGTGATAGATTCAATAAGTACATACAACGGGTGCAAGACAGTTTTGCACATGCGGATACTAAGGTGGCCTTGACGAGCCTAGCATGTACAGACATGGTCTCGGAACACGTGATACCGAAAGGTAGAGCATGAATCATATGGTTGATATGATGAACACTTTGAGTGTTCGCCATTGAAATCACACCTTTTCTCGTGATGATCGGGTTTAGGTGCGGTGGATTTGGTTCGTGTGATCACTAAGACAATGCGAGGGATATTGTTTTGAGTGGGAGTTCACTTAGATTTTTAATTATGTTGAATTAAAATTTGAACTCAATTTGTCATAAACTTAGTCTAAACTATTGCAAATATATGTTGTAGAGATGGCGTCCTCAATCAATTTTAATCAGTTCCTAGAGAAAGAGAAACTTAAGAGCAACGGTAGCAACTTCACCGACTGGTTCCATCATGTGAGGATGTTCCTCTCTGGCGGAAATCTGCAATATGTGCTTGATGCACCGCTAGGTGACCCTCCTGCAGAAACAGAAACCGATGAAGTAAAGAATGTTTACGCGACTCGGAAAACTCGGTACTCTCAAGTACAGTGTGCCATACTATGCAGTCTGGAAGCCGATCTTCAAAAACGTTTTGAGCACCATGATCCACATGAGTTGATAAAAGAGTTGAAGACTATATTTGAAACTCATGCGGCCGTGGAATGCTATGAAGCATCGAAACAATTTTTCAGCTGCATGATGGAAGAAGGTAGCTCCGTTAGTGAGCACATGCTCGCCATGACCGGGCATGCGAAGAAACTCAGTGACTTGGAAATAGTTATTCCTAACAGACTGGGGATTAATCGTATCCTTCAATCACTGCCACCTAGTTACAAGAACTTTGTGATGAACTACAATATGCAGAACATGAACAAAGAGTTACCTGAACTCTTCGCCATGCTTAAAGCTGCTGAGATTGAGATCAAGAAAGAGCCCAAGTGTTGATGGTCAACAAGACCACCAGTTTCAAGAAACAGGGCAAGTCTAAGGGAAAATTCAAGAAGGGTGGCAAGAAAGCTGCCACGCCTCCTATGAAACCTAAGAACGGCCCTAAGCCTGATGCTGAGTGCTATTACTGCAAGGAGAAGGGACACTGGAAGCGTAATTGCTCCAAGTATCGGGCTGAGCGGCCTTGTCAAGAAGAAGAAAGAAGGTATATCTGATATACATGTTATAGATGTTCATTTCACTGGTTCTCGTTCTAGTACCTGGGTATTTGATACTGGTTCGGTTGCTCATATTTGTAACTCGAAACAGGAACTAAAGAATAAATGACAACTGCTGAAAGATGAAGTGACGATGCGCGTTGGAAACGGATCCAAGGTCAATGTGATCGCAGTCGGCACACTTCCTCTACATCTACCTTCGGGATTAGTTTTAAGCCTAAATAATTGCTATTATGTACCTGCGTTGAGCATGAACATTATATCTGGATCTTGTTTAATGCAAGACGGTTATTCATTCAAGTCTGAGAATAATGGTTGTTCTATTTTTATGAATAATATCTTTTATGGTCGAGCACCACAAAAGAATGGCTTATTTCTGTTAGATCTCGATAGTAGTGATACGCATATACATAACATTGATGCTAAGCGAATTAAATTGAATGATAATTCTACTTATATGTGGCACTGTCGTCTTGGTCATATTGGAGTGAAACGCATGAAGAAACTCCATACGTATGGATTACTTGAATCACTTGATTTTGAATCACTTGATAGATGCGAAGCATGTCTAATGGGAAAAATGACAAAGACTCCATTTTCTGGTATGATGGAGCGAGCTACTGACTTATTGGAAATCATACATACCGATGTATATGGACCAATGAGCGTAGCATCGCGCGGTGGTTATCGTTATGTTCTAACCTTCACAGATGATCTGAGTAGATATGGGTATATCTATTTCATGAAACATAAATCCGAAACTTTTGAGAAGTTTAAGGAATTTCAAAGTGAAGTAGAAAATCAACGTAACAAGAAGATTAAATTTCTACGATCTGATCGTGGAGGTGAATATCTGAGTTATGAGTTTGGCATGCATTTAAAGAAATGCGGAATACTTTCACAATTGACACCGCCGGGAACACCTCAACGAAACGGTGTGTCCGAACGTCGTAATCGAACTCTCTTAGATATGGTTCGTTCTATGATGTCTCTTACCGATTTGCCGTTATCATTTTGGAGTTATGCATTAGAGACAGCCGCATTCACTTTAAATAGAGCACCATCAAAATCCATTGAAACGACACCGTATGAATTATGGTTTAATAAGAAACCTAAGCTGTCGTTCCTAAAAGTTTGGGGTTGCGAAGCCTATGTAAAGAAGTTACAACCGGACAAGCTAGAACCCAAAGCGGAGAAATGCGTCTTCATAGGATACCCTAAGGAAACTATAGGGTACACTTTCTATCACAGATCCGAAGGCAAAATCTTTGTTGCTAAGAACGGAACCTTTCTTGAGAAAGAATTTCTCACTAAAGAAGTGACTGGAAGAAAAGTAGAACTCGATGAGATTGATGAATCTATACTCGTTGATCAGAGTAGCGCAGTACCGGAAGTTGTACCTGTACCGCCTACACCGGCAACAGAGGAAGCTAATGATAATGATCATGAAACTTCGAACGAGGAAACTACTGAACCTCGCAGATCGACAAGGGAACGTGCCACTCCTGATTGGTATGATCCTTGTCTAAATGTCATGATTGTGGATAACAATGATGAGGACCCTGCGACGTATGAAGAAGCGATGATGAGCCCAGATTCCAACAAATGGCAAGAGGCCATGAAATCCGAAATGGGATCCATGTATGATAACAAAGTATGGACTTTGGTAGACTTACCTGATAGCCGAAAGGCTGTCGAGAATAAATGGATCTTCAAGAGAAAAACAGATGCCGATGGTAATATTACTGTCTATAAAGCTCGACTTGTCGCAAAGGGTTTCCGACAAATTCAAGGAGTTGACTACGATGAGACTTTCTCACCTGTAGCGAAGCTAAAATCTGTGAGGATTTTGTTAGCAATAGCTGCATTTTTCGATTATGAGATTTGGCAGATGGATGTCAAAACAACATTCCTTAATGGAGACATTGAGGAAGAGTTGTATATGGTACAACCCAAAGGTTTTGTCGATCCTAAAAATGCGACAAAGTATGCAAACTTCAGCGTTCAATCTATGGACTGAAGCAAGCATCAAGAAGTTGGAACCGACGCTTTGATAAGGTGATCAAAGACTTCGGGTTTATACAGTGTCATGGAGAGGCCTGTATTTACAAGAAAGTGAGTGGGAGCTCTGTAGCATTCCTGATATTATATGTAGATGACATATTATTAATCGGGAATGATATAGAACTATTAAGCAGTGTTAAAGGTTATTTGAATAATAGTTTTTCAATGAAAGACCTTGGTGAAGCATCGTATATATTAGGCATCAAGATTTATAGAGATAGATCAAGACGCCTAATAGGGCTATCACAGAGTACATACCTGGACAAGATTCTAAAGAAGTTTAGAATGGACGAAAGTAAGAAAGGATTCTTACCTATGTTACCAGGCAAGGTCTTGAGTAAGACTCAAGGTCCGGCTACGGCAGAAGAAAGAGAAAGGATGAGTCAGATCCCCTATGCCTCGGCAGTAGGCTCTATCATGTATGCCATGCTATGTACTAGACCGGATATAGCACATGCTGTTAGTTTGACTAGCAGATATCAAAGTGATCCAGGAATGGAACACTGGACAGCGGTCAAGAATATCCTAAAATACTTGAAAAGAACTAAGGATATGTTTCTTTGTTATGGAGGTGACCAAGAGCTCGTTGTAACAAGTTACACCGATGCAAGTTGGAACACGATCCTGATGACTCTAAGTCACAGTCTGGGTACGTGTTTATATTGAATGGTGCTGCAGTAAGCTGGGCAAGCTCGAAGCAGTGCACGGTGGCGAAGTCTTCAACAGAATCAGAGTACATAGCTTCAGAGGCTTCATCAGAAGCGGTATGGATGAAGAGGTTCATTGTAGAGCTCGGTGTGGTTCCTAGTGCATTGGACCCATTAATCATTTACTGTGATAACATGGGTGCCATCGCCAATGCACAAGAGCCAAGGTCACACAAGAGACTGAAGCATATCAAGCTGCGTTACCACTCGATTCGTGAGTACATCGAAGATGGAGAAGTAAAGATTTGCAAAGTACACACTGATCTGAATGTAGCAGATCCGTTGACTAAAGCTCTCCCTAGGGCAAAGCATGACCAACACCAGAATGCCATGGGTGTTAGGTACCTTACAATGTAATCTAGATTATTGACTCTAGTGCAAGTGGGAGACTGTTGGAGATATGCCCAAGAGGCAATAATAAAAGTGGTTATTATATATCTTTATGTTTATGATAAATGTTTATATACCATGCTATAATTGTATTAACCGAAACATTGATACATGTGTGATATGTAAACAACAAAGAGTCCCTAGTATGCCTCTTAACTAGCTTGTTGATTAATGGATGATTAGTTTCATAATCATGAACATTGGATGTTATTAATAACAAGGTTATATCATTGTATGAATGATGTAATGGACACACCCAATTAAGCGTAGCATAAGATCTCGTCATTAAGTTATTTGCTATAAGCTTTCAATACATAGTTACCTAGTCCTTATGACCATGAGATCATGTAAATCACTTATACCGGAAAGGTACTTTGATTACATCAAACGCCACTGCATAAATGGGTGGTTATAAAGGTGGGATTAAGTATCCGGAAAGTATGAGTTGAGGCATATGGATCAACAGTGGGATTTGTCCATCCCGATGACGGATAGATATACTCTGGGCCTTCTCGGTGGAATGTCGTCTAATGTCTTGCAAGCATATGAATAAGTTCATAAGAGACCACATACCACGGTACGAGTAAAGAGTACTTGTCAGGAGACGAGGTTGAACAAGGTATAGAGTGATACCGAAGATCAAACCTCGGACAAGTAAAATATCGCGTGACAAAGGGAATTGGTATCGTATGTGAATGGTTCATTCGATCACTAAAGTCATCGTTGAATATGTGGGAGCCATTATGGATCTCCAGATCCCGCTATTGGTTATTGGTCGGAGTGAGTACTCAACCATGTCCGCATAGTTCGCGAACCGTAGGGTGACACACTTAAAGTTGGATGTTGAAATGGTAGAACTTGAATATGGAATGGAGTTCGAATATTTGTTCGGAGTCCCGGATGAGATCCCGGACATCACGAGGAGTTCCGGAATGGTCCGGAGAATAAGATTCATATATAGGATGTCATTTTATGTGAATTAAATTGACGCGGAAGGTTCTATGGAAGGTTCTAGAAGGTTCTAGAAAAGTCCGGAAGAAACCACCAAGGAAGGTGGAGTCCACATGGGACTCCACCTCCATGGCCGGCCAGCCCTAGTGGGGGAGGAGTCCCAAGTGGACTCCCCCTTAGGGGGCCGGCCACCCCCCATATGGGAGGTGGAACTCCCACCTCTAGTGGGAGTCCTAGCTTGGCTAGGTTTCCCCACCATATGGAAGGTTTTTGGTTCGGGTCTTATTCGAAGACTTGGAGACCAACTCTTGGGGATCCACCTATATAATGAGGGGCCAAGGGAGGGGGCCGGCCACCCAAGAACCACAAGGTGGCACCCCTATAGTGGCCGGCGCCCCTCCCCAAACCCTAGCGGCCTCTCTCCTCCACCACGTCCCGCACGCTTAGCGAAGCTCCGCCGGACTTCTCCACCACCACCGACACCACGCCGTGCTGTCGGATTCAAGAGGAGCTACTACTTCCGCTGCCCGCTGGAACGGGGAGGTGGACGTCGTCTTCATCAACAACCGAACGTGTGACCGAGTACGGAGGTGCTGCCCGTTCGTGGCGCCGGAACCGATCGTGATCAAGATCTTCTACGCGCTTTTGCAAGCGGCAAGTGAACATCTACCGCAGCAACAAGAGCCTCATCTTGTAGGCTTTGGAATCTCTTCAAGGGTGAGACTCGATAATCCCCTCGTTGCTACCATCTTCTAGATTGCATCTTGGCTTGGATTTCGTGTTCGCGGTAGGAAAATTTTTGTTTTCTATGCAACGTTATCCTACATTGTGTGGGAGGAACCAAAAACTTTTCCTGGTTCCAAGATTTCATCGGAGGAACCCGTGCTCTTTTCAGAATCTGCGGCTTCGTTCTCGAGAATAGAAGTTTCCTGCGAATCATCAGTGATGATGGCTCGCTCAGGCACACCTCCACCTTCAGGAAGGGGAGGGAGAGAAGAAAGAGTCTGGTGTTTCCGCAGACACAAAGAGCGAATCAATAAAACAAAATTATTGGACTCGAAAAAAGAACAGTATAAGTTGAAGGACAAATTACTTACAGATGGAAGGGCATGGATACCACTGAATGGTTCCACGCGACAGGAGGAGGGAACATCACTTTTCTTGCTCAAGGAAGTGAAGCGGTGTACTAGCTTCTCCAAGTCCTTCAAAGCAAGATATTCGGATACCCTTATAAGCATCACCAGCTACCGAATATATCCAAAGGGGATTCTTGCGGGCTTGAAGAGGTTGCACTCGAATCCGCAGGAAATGTGCAATGATTTTCACACCCGAGAGTTCCTCCCCTTCAGTATTCTATAGTGCTTGTATGCGCGTAATTAGGGACTCGGTGGCCGCTATTTCTTCGGCTGTGGGTTCTGCATCCTAGGATTTGCGCCTTTGGATGTCTTCCGACAAGTCAAAAGGAGCAAGTCCATATTCTTGCGAGTCAGATGACTCGTCCTTGATGTATAGCCATTTCTTGCGCCAACCTTGGACGGAGTCGGCAAATTTCAAAATACCCGGCTTCTGGCCGCAAACAGATACAGACACCGCCTACATTGTAGATGACGTTCTTCGAATTGTTGTGGCGGAGATAGAAAATGCGTTTCCACAGGCCCCAGTGGGGGTGGACGCCAAGAAAACACTCGCATAAAGTGATAAAGATGGAGATGTGGAGGATAGAGTTGGGGGTCAGCTGATGGAGCTGAATCCCGTAAACAAAAAGAAGTCCACGAAGGAATTCCTGGACTGGAATAGATAATCCACTGACAACAAAGTCAGTGAAGATTACCCGAAAGCCTTTCGGAGGATGGGGAGTACTTTCGTCCCCTGGCATCTGTATTTCCTTATTCTTGAACAGGCCTGATACGTCTCCGACGTATCGATAATTTCTTATGTTCCATGCCACATTATTGATGTTATCTACATGTTTTATGCACACTTTATGTCATATTCGTGCATTTTCTGGAACTAACCTATTAACAAGATGCCGAAGTGCCAGTTGCTGTTTTCTGCTGTTTTTGGTTTCAGAAATCCTAGTAACGAAATATTCTCGGAATTGGACGAAATCAAAGCCCAGGGGCCTATTTTTCCACGAAGCTTCCAGAAGTCCGAAGAGGAGACGAAGTGGGGCCACAGGGAGGCCAAACCCTAGGGCGGCGCGCCCCCCCCCTGGCCGCGCCGGCCTGTGTGTGGGGCCCCGTGCCCCTCCCGACCTGCCCTTCCGCCTACTTAAAGCCTCCGTGACGAAACCCCCGCCGAGAGCCACGATACGAGAAAACATACCCGCCGCCGCCGATCCCATCTCGGGGATCCAGGAGATCGCCTCCGACCCTGCCGAGAGGGGATTCATCTCCCGGAGGACTCTACACCGCCATGGTCGCCTCCGGAGTGATGAGTGAGTAGTCTACCCCTGGACTATGGGTCCATAGCAGTAGCTAGATGGTTGTCTTCTCCCCATTGTGCTATCATTGTCGGATCTTGTGAGCTGCCTAACATGATCAAGATCATCTATCTGTAATTCTATATGTTGCGTTTGTTGGGATCCGATGAATAGAGAATACTTGTTATGTTGATTATCAAAGTTATATCTACGTGTTGTTTATGATCTTGCATGCTTTCCGTTACTAGTAGATGCTCTGGCCAAGTAGATGCTTGTAACTCCAAGAGGGAGTACTTATGCTCGATAGTGGGTTCATGCTGCATTGACACTGGGACAGTGACAGAAAGTTCTAAGGTTGTGTTGTGCTGTTGCCACTAGGGATAAAACATTGATGCTATGTCTAAGGATGTAGTTGTTGATTACATTACGCACCATACTTAATGCAATTGTCTGTTGCTTTGCAACTTAATACGGAAGGGGTTCGGATGATAACCTGAAGGTGGACTTTTTAGGCATAGATGCAGTTGGATGGCGGTCTATGTACTTTGTCGTAATGCCCAATTAAATCTCACTATACTCATCATGATATGTATGTGCATGGTCATGCTCTCTTTATTTGTCAATTGCCCAACTGTAATTTGTTCACCCAACATGCTGTTCGTCTTATGGGAGAGACACCTCTAGTGAACTGTGGACCCCGGTCCAATTCTCTTTACTGAAATACAATCTCTGCAATACTTGTTCTACTGTTCTCTGCAAACAATCATCTTCCACACAATACGGTTAATCCTTTGTTACAGCAAGCCGGTGAGATTGACAACCTCACTGTTTCGTTGGGGCAAAGTACTTTGGTTGTGTTGTGCAGGTTCCACGTTGGCGCCGGAATCCCTGGTGTTGCGCCGCACTACATCCCGCCGCCATCAACCTTCAACGTGCTTCTTGGCTCCTCCTGGTTCGATAAACCTTGGTTTCTTTCTGAGGGAAAACTTGCTGCTGTGCGCATCATACCTTCCTCTTGGGGTTCCCGACGAACGTGTGAGTTACACGCCATCAAGCATATTTTCTGGCGCCGTTGCCGGGGAGATCAAGACACGCTGCAAGGGGAGTCTCCACTTCTCAATCTCTTTACTTTGTTTTTGTCTTGCTTAGTTTTATTTACTACTTTGTTTGCTGCACTAAATCAAAATACAAAAAAAAATTAGTTGCTAGTTTTACTTTATTTGCTATCTTGTTTGCTATATCAAAAACACAAAAAAAAATAGTTACTTGTTTTACTTTACTTATTATCATGCATGTTTTTATTTCACTAGTTAAGCATAATGGAAAACAACAAAAATATGAGAGATCTTTATGAACTTTATCTTGAATTAGGACATGATGTGTTTGAAGAGAGAATTAAAAAACCCATGGAACTTTATATGCATGCTAATGGGAATGTTATTACTATGGATGCTTTGAACACCATTGTTGCTAATGCTATGGAAAATTCTAAGCTTGGGGAAGCTGGCTCTGATGAGCATGATCTTTTTAGTCCCCCAAGCATTGAGGAGAAAATTTTCTTTTATGATTACAATATGCCTCCTATATATGATGATAGCCATTTTGTTGAATTTGCTCCCACTACAACTAATAAAATTGATTATGCTTACGTGGAGAGTAATAATTTTATGCATGAGACTCATGATAAGAATGCTTTATGTGATAGTTACATTGTTGAGTTTGCTCATGATGCTACTGAAAATTATTATGAGAGAGGAAAATATGGTTGTAGAAATTTTCATGTTAATAAAACACCTCTCTATGTGCTAATTTTTTTGAAGCTACACTTGTTTTATCTTCCTATGCTTGTTACTTTGCTCTTCATGAACTTGTTTATTTACAAGATTCCTATGCATAGGAAGCATTTTAGACTTAAATGTGTTTTGAATTTGCCTCTTGATGCTCTCTTTTGCTCCAAATACTATTTCTTGCGAGTGCATCATTAAAACTGCTGAGCCCATCTTAATGGCTATAAAGAAAGAACTTCTTGGGAGACAACCCATGTTTTTACCTACAGTAC
The DNA here is from genome assembly GCA_030979885.1 of Lolium multiflorum. Lineage (NCBI taxonomy): Eukaryota > Viridiplantae > Streptophyta > Magnoliopsida > Poales > Poaceae > Lolium > Lolium multiflorum. Next base: position 310,582,402 of record CM061748.1, on the reverse strand, counting down.
TTTGTTTTTATTTTGTGTCTTGGAAGTTGTTTACTACTGTAGCAACCTCTCCTTATCTTAGTTTTGTGTTTTGTTGTGCCAAGTTAAGCCGTTGATAGAAAAGTAAGTACTAGATTTGGATTACTGCGCAGTTCCAGATTTCTTTGCTGTCACGAATCTGGGTCCACCTCTCTGTAAGTAACTCAGAAAATTATGCCAATTTACGTGAGTGATCCTCAGATATGTACGCAACTTTCATTCAATTTGAGCATTTTCATTTGAGCAAGTATGGTGCCATTTTAAAATTCGTCAATACGAACTGTTCTGTTTTGACAGATTCTGCCTTTTATTTCGCATTGCCTCTTTTGCTATGTTGGATGAATTTCTTTGATCCACTAATGTCCAGTAGCATTATGCAATGTCCAGAAGTGTTAAGAATGATTGTGTCACCTCTGAATATGTCAATTTATATTGTGCACTAACCCTCTAATGAGTTGTTTCGAGTTTGGTGTGGAGGAAGTTTTCAAGGATCAAGAGAGGAGTATGATGCAACATGATCAAGGAGAGTGAAAGCTCTAAGCTTGGGGATGCCCCGGTGGTTCACCCCTGCATATATCAAGAAGACTCAAGCGTCTAAGCTTGGGGATGCCCAAGGCATCCCCTTCTTCATCGACAACATTATCAGGTTCCTCCCTGAAACTATATTTTTATTCCATCACATCTTATGTGCTTTTTCTTGGAGCGTCGGTTTGTTTTTGTTTTTTTGTTTTCTTTGAATAAAATGGATCCTAGCATTCACTTTATGGGAGAGAGACACGCTCCGCTGTAGCATATGGACAAGTATGTCCTTGGTTTCTACTCATAGTATTCATGGCGAAGTTTCTCCTTCGTTAAATTGTTATATGGTTGGAATTGGAAAATGATACATGTAGTAATTGCTATAAATGTCTTGGGTAATGTGATACTTGGCAATTGTTATGCTCATGATTAAGCTCTTGCATCATATGCTTTGCACCCATTAATGAAGAAATACATAGAGCATGCTAAAATTTGGTTTGCATATTTGGTTTCTCTAAGGTCTAGATAATTTCTAGTATTGAGTTTGAACAACAAGGAAGACGATGTAGATTCTTATAATGTTTTTAATATGTCTTTTATGTGAGTTTTGCTGCACCGGTTCATCCTTGTGTTTGTTTCAAATAAACCTTGCTAGCCTAAACCTTGTATCGAGAGGGAATACTTCTCATGCATCCAAAATACTTGAGCCAACCACTATGCCATTTGTGTCCACCATACCTACCTACTACATGGTATTTTCCGCCATTCCAAAGTAAATTGCTTGAGTGCTACCTTTAAAATTCCATTCTTCACCTTTGCAATATATAGCTCATGGGACAAATAGCTTAAAAACTATTGTGGTATTGAATATGTAATTATGCACTTTATCTCTTATTAAGTTGCTTGTTGTGCGATAACCATGTTCACTGGGGATGCCATCAACTATTCATTGTTGAATTTCATGTGAGTTGCTATGCATGTTCGTCTTGTCTGAAGTAAGAGCGATCTACCACCTTATGGTTAAGCATGCATATGTTAGAGAAGAACATTGGGCCACTAACTAAAGCCATGATCCATGGTGGAAGTTTCAGTTTTGGACATATATCCTCAATCTCAAATGAGAAAATTATTAATTGTTGTTACATGCTTATGCATAAAAGAGGAGTCCATTATCTGTTGTCTATGTTGTCCCGGTATGGATGTCTAAGTTGAAGAATAATCAATAGCGAGAAATCCAATGCGAGCTTTCTCCTTAGACCTTTGTACAGGCGGCATAGAGGTACCCCTTTGTGACACTTGGTAAAAACAATGCATTGTGATGATCCGGTAGTCCAAGCTAATTAGGACAAGGTGCGGGCACTATTAGTATACTATGCATGAGGCTTGCAACTTATAAGATATAATTTACATGATGCATATGCTTTATTACTACCGTTGACAAAATTGTTTCATGTTTTCAAAATCAAAGCTCTAGCACAAATATAGCAATCGATGCTTTTCCTCTATGGAGGACCTTTCTTTTACTTTCAATGTTGAGTCAGTTCACCTATTTCTCTCCATCTCAAGAAGCAAACACTTGTGTGAACTATGCATTAATTCCTACATACTTTCTTATTGCACTTATTATATTACTCTATGTTGACAATATCCATGAGATATACATGTTATAAGTTGAAAGCAACCGCTGAAACTTAATCTTCTTTTGTGTTGCTTCAATGCTTTTACTATGAATTGTTGCTTTATGAGTTAACTCTTATGCAAGACTTATTGATGCTTGTCTTGAAGTGCTATTCATGAAAAGTCTTTGCTTTATGATTCACTTGTTTACTCATGTCATATACATTGTTTTGATCGCTGCATTCACTACATATGCTTTACAAATAGTATGATCAAGATTATGATGGCATGTCACTCCAGAAATTATCTGTGTTATCGTTTTACCTGCTCGGGACGAGCAGAACTAAGCTTGGGGATGCTGATACGTCTCCGACGTATCGATAATTTCTTATGTTCCATGCCACATTATTGATGTTATCTACATGTTTTATGCACACTTTATGTCATATTCGTGTTTTCTCGGAACTAACCTATTAACAAGATGCCGAAGTGCCTTTGTTTTGCTGTTTTTGTTTTAGAAATCCTAGTAACGAAATATTCTCGGAATTTGACGAAATCAAAGCCCAGGGGCCTATTTTTCCACGAAGCTTCCAGAAGTCCGAAGAGGAGAGAGTGGGCCACAGGTGGCCAAACCCTAGGCGCGCGCCCCACCCCCTGCCGCGCCGGTGTGGTGTGGGGCCCTGGTGCCCCCTGACCTGCCCTTCCGCCTACTTAAAGCCTCCGTGACGAAACCCCAGTCGAGAGCCACGATACGAGAAACCGAGACGCCGCCGCCGCCGATCCCATCTCGGGGGATCCAGGAGATCGCCTCCGGCACCCTGCCGGAGAGGGATTCATCTCCCGGAGGACTCTACACCGCCATGGTCGCCTCCGGAGTGATGAGTGAGTAGTCTACCCCTGGACTATGGGTCCATAGCAGTAGCTAGATGGTTGTCTTCTCCCCATTGTGCTATCATTGTCGGATCTTGTGAGCTGCCTAACATGATCAAGATCATCTATCTGTAATTCTATATGTTGCGTTTGTTGGGATCCGATGAATAGAGAATACTTGTTATGTTGATTATCAAAGTTATATCTACGTGTTGTTTATGATCTTGCATGCTTTCCGTTACTAGTAGATGCTCTGGCCAAGTAGATGCTTGTAACTCCAAGAGGGAGTACTTATGCTCGATAGTGGGTTCATGCATTGACACCTGGGACAGTGACAGAAAGTTCTAAGGTTGTGTTGTGTTGTTGCCACTAGGGATAAAACATTGATGCTATGTCTAAGGATGTAGTTGTTGATTACATTACGCACCATACTTAATGCAAATCTCTTGCTTTGCAACTTAATACTGGAAGGGGTTCGGATGATAACCTGAAGGTGGACTTTTTAGGCATAGATGCGGTTGGATGGCGGTCTATGTACTTTGTCGTAATGCCCAATTAAATCTCACTATACTCATCATGATATGTATGTGCATGGTCATGCTCTCTTTATTTGTCAATTGCCCAACTGTAATTTGTTCACCCAACATGCTGTTCGTCTTATGGGAGAGACACCTCTAGTGAACTGTGGACCCCGGTCCAATTCTCTTTACTGAAATACAATCTACTGCAATACTTGTTCTACTGTTCTCTGCAAACAATCATCTTCCACACAATACGGTTAATCCTTTGTTACAGCAAGCCGGTGAGATTGACAACCTCACTGTTTCGTTGGGGCAAAGTACTTTGGTTGTGTTGTGCAGGTTCCACGTTGGCGCCGGAATCCCTGGTGTTGCGCCGCACTACATCCCGCCGCCATCAACCTTCAACGTGCTTCTTGGCTCCTCCTGGTTCGATAAACCTTGGTTTCTTTCTGAGGGAAAACTTGCTGCTGTGCGCATCATACCTTCCTCTTGGGGTTCCCGACGAACGTGTGAGTTACACGCCATCAAGGCCCAGACTCTTGACAATACGTCGATCTTGAGCGGAGATCTTAGATATCTCCCATCCGGAGATCTTCTCCTTCTCCACGTGCTCGTTGGTACTGCAGTGCTTGGTACAGGGAAGCATGGTGGCGAAGTAGTGAAGTGGAGAAAGGAAGAAGAAGCTGGGCGCAGGCGGTGCTCGAGGAGGAAGAAGGTTAGGGCAATGGTAGGCGCAAATGATTTGTGCGGTGCAATGAAGGGGGAAAATAATCCTAGGACTAAAACTTTATAACCTACAAAACGATGAGGCATAACCGTTGGATAAACATGGGAAAGATCTTCAACCATGCACGTGGATACATGGTAAAAACATTTTACATATTATTTTGGAATTAGGGAAGTTACTGCAAGCATGCCGAGGATATCGGAGGACGTGCAAGCCCCACTTGCGCGACGTGGGGGAAGTCAAGAGACTTTGGGCCCGCAAAACAGTGGTCCACCAGCAGCCGCATCGTCCCGATGCGGCCACACATAGTTTTCGTCGGCATCAACATCATGGTTGAAGAAATCTTCGAGTGCCAGAACAATATATAATGAGAAGTAAAAATTGGGAGCCTATATCCAGCTGCAAGCACCTATTCATATGCTTGGGCGCTACTCTTATCAGAAGTATGAAATTTACTTCTGATAAGATGATGTGTTGATGGTAAAAATATAGAGTTGATTAAATAGAAAAGGTTGAGCCTACACCCAAGTGCAAACACTTGGCTGTAGCCTCGGGGCTACTCCCATCGGGAGCGCTGATCGCGCACCCGATGAAATATAGAAGGGGAAAGAAAGAAAACATGACAAGCCAATATAGAGTGAATCTGAAGAGTTTTTCTCTGTGTACATCTTCGAGTTACACATAACTCGTCATGTACTCCCATCGGGATGTCAAGATATTATTCAATATAAATATGCCAACCCGAAGAAATGAAGAACTCCATCAGCCGTACAAAGGCACTCGACAATATATTCTCAGAGCGCGTCCGCCGCAATAAAAACTCAGAATACAGTGTGGTGTGGTACCGCACATGAATGCACTCTCCCACTTTATCCACATCAACAGATGTGAAAAAAAATCCCGACGGACGCGTTGGGTACTCGATAAAATAAGCTGGAATTTGATTAACGATAAGTCCTAAAGTGGCACATATCAAATTACACCAGTATTCCGGGTTCGAGTCCAGGGACTTGAGCTTGAAGTAGCTTTATGCGGGTTTGCCACGAGAGCAATTAACTGGTACCTGATCTGTCAGATAAACCAACCTCATTTACCATTATCCCTGTACAAAATAGACATTGAGTAAAACCAGTGTGTAACTTGAAAGTATAATTAAACATATGTATGATGGAGATTTCACTCGACTCTACGATTCAAGCAAAATCTCGGGGGATACTGACATAGGTATGCCCACCAGGCATGTCGAATGAGTACCCTAGGTCTACAGGAAAGCAGGAAGCCCATGAACTTTAATCTTTGAAAGCCCAAAAGGATGGAAGCTTTCAGATTAGGAAAATAGAGTTACTATAGGAATCATGTATCAATATAAGGAAAGGCCCAACATGGCCCGATAATATGTAAATTGTACGATACGAAAGAGCCTCGGTTTCACCTCCTATATAAAGGGGAAGCCGAGGAAGAAAGAAGGGATCTAATCATTGTAGCCCTAGCCACTGTAATATTGAGTTGAGCACCTTTGTTCAGCTGAACCTTCGAGATCTACTTGCCCTCTGATATGTCTCAAACGTATCTATAATTTCTTATGTTCCATGCTACTTTATTGATGATACTCACATGTTTTATACACACTTAATGTCATATTTATGCATTTTTCCGGCACTAACCTATTAACGAGATGCCGAAGAGCTAGTTGCTGTTTTCTGCTGTTTTTGGTTTCAGAAATCCTAGTAAGGAAATATTCTCGGAATTGGACGAAATCAACGCCCGGGGCCTATTTTTCCACGAAGCTTCCAGAACACCGGAGGAGATACGAAGTGGGGCCACGAGGTGGCGCCACACTAAGGCGGCGCGGCCAAGGGGGGCCCGCGCCGCCCTGTTGTGTGGCCCCCTCGTGTCGCCCCCTGACCTACCCTTCCACCTACTTAAAGCCTTCGTCGCGAAACCCCCAGTACCGACAGCCACGATACGGAAAACCTTCCAGACACCGCCGCCGCCAATCCCATCTCGGGGGATTCGGGAGATCGCCTCCGGCACCCTGCCGGAGAGGGGAATCATCTCGGAGGACTCTTCATCGCCATGATCGCCTCCGGATTGATGTGTTAGTAGTTCACCCCTGGACTATGGGTCCATAGCAGTAGCTAGATGGTTGTCTTCTCCTCATTGTGCTATCATTGTTGGATCTTGTGAGCTGCCTAACATGATCAAGATCATCTATCTGTAATGCTACGTGTTGCGTTTGTTGGGATCCGATGAATATAGAATACTATCTTATGTTGATTATCAATCTATGTGTTGTTTATGATCTTGCATGCTCTCCGTTGCTAGTAGAGGCTCTGGCCAAATTGATACTTGTAACTCCGAGAGGGAGTATTTATGCTCGATAGTGGGTTCATGCCTCCATTAAATCTGGGATAATGACAGAAAGTTCTAAGGTTGTGGATGTGCTGTTCTACTTGGGATAAAACATCAATGCTATGTCTAAGGATGTATTTGTTGATTACATTACGCACCATACTTAATGCAATTGTCTGTTGTTTGCAACTTAATACTGGAAGGGGTTCGGATGATAACTGAAGGTGGACTTTTTAGGCATAGATGCATGCTGGATAGCGGTCTATGTACTTTGTCGTAATGCCCAATTGTATTCCACATTACTCATCATAATATGTATGTGCATTGTTATGCCCTCTCTATTTGTCAATTGCCCAACTGTAATTTGTTCACCGAACATGCTTATTTTTATTGGAGAGACACCACTAGTGAACTGTGGACCCCGGTCCAATTCTTTTACATCGAATACAATCTACTGCAAACATTGTTCTTTACAGTTCTTTGCAAACAAACATCATCTTCCACACTATACATCTAATCCTTTGTTACAGCAAGCCGGTGAGATTGACAACCTCGCTGTTAAGTTGGGGCAAAGTACTTGGATTGTGTTGTGCAGGTTCTACGTTGGCGCCGGAATCCCTGGTGTTGCGCCGCACTACACTCCGCCATCAACAACCTTCAACTAGCTTCTTGGCTCCTACTGGTTCGATAAACCTTGGTTTCTTACTGAGGGAAAACTTGCTGCTGTACACATCATACCTTCCTCTTGGGGTTCCCAACGGACAGTGCTTTACCGTCACAAGGAAGCTTCTGGGCCGTTGCAATCCAACTCCCACGTCGCAACTCTTTTTCTGGCGCCGTTGCCGGGAGATCAAGACACGCGCAAGGGGAGTCTTCCACTTCCAATCTCTTTACTTTGTTTTTGTCTTGCTTTACTTTATTTTATTTACTGCTTTGTTTGCTTTCTTATATCAAAATTCAAAAAAATTAGTTACTTGCATTTACTTTATTTACTATCTTGTTTGCGTTCTGCATATTAAAAACACAAAAAAAATTAGTTACTTGCATTTACTTTATTTAGTTTGCTTTATTTACTACTACTAAAAATGAGTAATCCTAAAGTTGAAGTTCGTTCGTTTAAGCAACAAGGAGGAGAATGTTTAAAAGATGCTTGGTATAGAATTAGTGATGCTCATAATAGGTGCACCAAGAAACACTCCACTATTATCCTACTCAGGAATTTTTATGTTGGTATCTCTAGCTGGAATAGGTATGTTCTTGATTGTCTCGCGGGAGGTAATTTCCTAGGCACTCCTGCTTTAGAAGCTAGCTGCATTATTGAGAGTCTATTTGGAATACCACCTGTTAATGAAGTTAAAACTGAAATCTCTCTTGAAGATTATGAAAAAGATGGAGACCATAGAGCAAAATCTTCCAAGTATTGAGACTAAATTGGGAATATTACTTAATAGCACTGATAAACTTGATAAATCTCTAGGAGGAATTAATGAGAGAATTTCCATCTTAGAAACTTGTGCTACTCATGGTAATCAAACCCATAGGATTAGTGAACTTGAAGAAGCTATGAGAATTTTGGGTTCAACTTTTTCTTCTCTTAAGTATAAGGAGAAAGCTTATGTGGGTAAGGAGCAAAAGTTCATGTATGTCTCTAAAGTGACTAAGCCAAAGAACTATTATAGGCCTAAAATTGACAAAGCCCTTAGTACCACTATAGACAATGGAACAACTAAAATACCTGTTGTAACAAGTTGTGAAAATTATGATGTTGATGCTTCATCTCTTGATAATACTTGATACACACTTTCTGCGCCTAGCTAAAGAAAAGCGCTTATGGGAGACAACCCATGATTTTACTACAGCACTTTTATTTTATATTTGAGTCTTGGAAGTTGTTACTACTGTAGCAACCTCTCCTTATCTTTATTTTATTACATTTTTGTGCCAAGTAAAGTCTCTGATGATAAAGTTGATACTAGATTTGGATTACTGCGCAGAAACAGTTTTCTTGCTGTCACGAAATTGAGTCACTACATGTGTAGCTAACTCAGAAAAATATGCAAATTTACGTGCGTGATCCTCAGATATGTACGCAACTTTCATTAGTTTTGAGTTTTCTCATCTGAGCAAGTCTGGTGCCCCAGAAAAATTCGTCTTTACGGACTGTTCTGTTTTGACAGATTCTGCCTTTTATTTCGCATTGCCTGTTTTGCTATGTTTGATGGATTTCTTTGTTCCATTAACTTTCAGTAGCTTTGTGCAATGTACAGAAGTGTTAAGAATGATTATGTCACCTCTGAACATGTGAATTTTTGATTATGCACTAACCCTCTAATGAGTTTGTTTCGAGTTTGGTGTGGAGGAAGTTTTCAAGGGTCAAGAGAGGAGGATGATACAATATGATAAAGGAGAGTGAAAGCTCTAAGCTTGGGGATGCCCCCGTGGTTCATGCATATTTCAAGAAGACTCAAGCATATAAGCTTGGGGATGCCCAAGGCATCCCCTTCTTCATCGACAACATTATCAGGTTCCTCTAGTGAAACTATATTTTTATTCCGTCACACCTTATGTGCTTTACTTGGAGCGTCTGTATGTTTTATTTTTGTTTTGTTTGAATAAAATTGGATCCTAGCATTCATTGCGTGGGAGAGAGACACGCTCCGCTGTTGCATATGAACACATATGTTCTTAGCTTTATCCTTAATGTTCATGGCGAAGATTGAAACTGCTTCGTTCATTGTTATATGGTTGGAATCAAAATGCTACATGTGGTAATTGGTATAATGTCTTGAATAATTTGATACTTGGCAATCGTTGTGCTCATGTTTAAGCTCTTGCATCATATACTTTGCACCTATTAGTGAAGAAATATTGTAGAGCTTGTTAAAATTTTGTTTGCATGTTTGGTCTCTCTAAGGTCTAGATATTTTCTGGTGAGGGTTTGAACAACAAGGAAGACAGTGTAGAGTCTTATAATGCTTGCAATATGTTCTTTTGTAAGTTTTTCATACTTGAGTTTGCTTCAAACAACCTTGCTAGCCTAAACCTTGTATTGAGAGGGATTACTTCTCGTGCATCCAAAATCATTGAGCCAAAAACTATGCCTTTTGTGTCCACCATACCTACCTACTACATGGTATTTCTCCGCCATTCCAAAGTAAATTGCTTGAGTGCTACCTTTAAAATTCCATTCTTTGCCTTTGCAATATATAGCTCATGGGACAAATAGCTTAAAAAACTATTGTGGTATTGAATATGTACTTATGTGTTCTATCTCTTAATAAGTTGCTTGTTGAGCGATAACCATGTTCCTGGGGACGCCATCAACTATTTCTTTGTTGAATATCATGTGAGTTGCTATGCATGTTCGTCTTGTCTGAAGTATGGGTGATTTAGCATGATCAAATGGTTTGAGTATGCATATTGTTAGAGAAGAACATTGGGCCGCTAACTAAATCCATGATCCATGGTGGAAGTTTCAGTTTGGACAACAAACCTCAATCTCTTATGAGAATATCATCTGTTGTTGAATGCTTATGCATTAAAGAGGAGTCCATTATCTGTTGTCTATGTTGTCCCGATATGGATGTCTAAGTTGAGAATAATCAAAAGTGAGAAATCCAATGCGAACCTTCTCCTTAGACCTTTGTACAGGCGGCATAGAGGTACCCCTTTGTGACACTTGGTTAAAACATATGTTATGCAATGATAATCCATGTAAATCCAAGCTAATTAGGACGAGGTGCGGGCACTATTGGTAATCTATGCATGAGGCTTGCAACTTATAGGATATAGTATACATAATACATATGCTCTATTACTACCGTTGACAAAATTGTTTCTTGTTTTCAAAATAAAAGCTCTAGCACAAATATAGCAATCCATGCTTCCCTCTGCGAAGGGCCATTCTTTACTTTTATGTTGAGTCAGTTTACCTACTTCTTTCTACCTTAGAAGCAAACACTTGTGTCAACTGTGTGCATTGATTCCTACATGTTTACCTATTGCACTTGTTATATTACTTTATGTTGACAACTATCTATGAGATATACATGTTACAAGTTGAAAGCAACTGCTGAAACTTATATCTTCCTTTGTGTTGCTTCAATGCTTTCTACTAAGAATTTATTGCTTTATGAGTTAACTCTTATGCAAGACTTATTGATGCTTGTCTTGAAAGTACTATTCATGAAAAGTCTTTGCTATATGATTCAGTTGTTTACTCATTGCTTTTACCATTGCTTCGAATCTCTGCATTCATTACATGTGCTTACAATAGTATTGATCAAGATTATGATAGCATGTCACTTAAGAAATTATCTTTGTTATCGTTTACCTACTCGAGGACGAGTAGGAACTAAGCTTGGGGACGTCTCAAATGTATCTATAATTTCTTATGTTCCATGCTACTTTATTGATGATACTCACATGTTTTATACACACTTTATGTCATATTTATGCATTTTCCGGCACTAACCTATTAACGAGATGCCGAAGAGCCAGTTGCTGTTTTCTCTGTTTTTGGTTTAAATCCTAGTAAGGAAATATTCTCGGAATTGGATGAAATCAACGCCCAGGGGCCTATTTTTCACGAAGCTTCCAGAACACCGGAGGAGATACGAAGTGGGGCCACGAGGTGGCGCCACACTAAGGCGGCGCGCGGCCAGGGGGCCGCGCCGCCTGTTGTGTGGCCCCCTGTCGCCCCCTGACCTCTTCCGCCTACTTATTAAAGCCTTCGTCGCGAAACCCCACACGAGAGCCACGATATGGAAAACCTTCCGGAGACGCGCCGCCGCCAATCCCATCTCGGGATTCAGGAGATCGCCTCCGGCACCCTGCGGAGAGGGGAATCATCTCTCGGAGGACTCTTCATCGCCATGATCGCCTCCGGATTGATGTGTGAGTAGTTCACCCCTGGACTATGGGTCCATAGCGGTAGCTAGATGGTTGTCTTCTCCTCATTGTGCTATCATTGTTGGATCTTGTGAGCTGCCTAACATGATCAAGATCATCTATCTGTAATGCTACGTGTTGCGTTTGTTGGGATCCGATGAATATGGAATACTATGTTATGTTGATTATCAATCTATGTGTTATTTATGATCTTGCATGCTCTCCGTTGCTAGTAGAGGCTCTGGCCAAAGTTGATACTTGTAACTCCAAGAGGGAGTATTTATGCTCGATAGTGGGTTCATGCCTCCATTAAATCTGGGACAGTGACCGAAAGTTCTAAGGTTGTGGATGTGTTGTTGCTACTAGGGATAAAACATCAATGCTATGTCTAAGTATGTATTTGTTGATTACATTACGCACCATACTTTATGCAATTGTCTGTTGTTTGCAACTTAATACTGGAAGGGGTTCAGATGATAACCTGAAGGTGGACTTTTTAGGCATAGATGCATGCTGGATAGCGGTCTATGTACTTTGTCGTAATGCCCAATTAAATTCCACATTACTCATCATAATATGTATATGCATTGTTATGCCATCTCTATTTGTCAATTGCCCAACTGTAATTTGTTCACCCAACATGCTTATTCTTATTGGAGAGACACCACTAGTGAACTGTGGACCCCGGTCCAATTCTTTTACATCGAATATAATCTACTGCAAACATTATTCTTTACTGTTCTTTGCAAACAAACATCATCTTCCACACTATACATCTAATCCTTTGTTACAGCAAGCCGGTGAGATTGACAACCTCGCTGTTAAGTTGGGGCAAAGTACTTGGATTGTGTTGTGCAGGTTCCACGTTGGCGCCGAATCCCTGGTGTTGCGCGCACTACACTCCGCCATCAACAACCTTCAACGTGCTTCTTGGCTCCTACTGGTTCGATAAACCTTGGTTTCTTACTGAGGGAAAAGTTGCTGCTGTACACATCATACCTTCCTCTTGGGGTTCCCAACGGACGAGTGCTTTACCGTCACAAGGAAGCTACTTTCTGGGGCCATTGCAATCCAACTCCCACGTCAGCACCCTCTACTTCTTATGAAAACCTAAGTCCACAATCCATAAGCATTGACAACTTAATCCCTTGTCAACCGCCTCCACCGTCTTCACTGCCTCCACCGCCTTTGCAGTTTCCTCCGCGTGAGCATACTCCGCCATCTCCTCCTCATCAGGAGACTCCTCCGACTCTACCGCCTAAGCAGAATCGGCAAAAGAGGAATACTGCCACTACAAGAGAATTGACATGTAGATACACTATTTTGGTCCAATAGAGACACTTAAATTGCTCTAACATAGTTATAGAGGCACTTTCCATATTGTCTCAAAATTGTCACTACGGGTGGTGTCTCTGCGTGCTAAAGATAATAGTGATAATGTATTTACATTTCAGAAGACATAAAATAGGCATTATATTGTGCCTCTAGAGTAAATAAATGCGAAGTAACCATGTGAAAATCAATACTCGAACCCATGAACTTAAAGATTAAGACTTATTCCATTAACCATCTCACCCTTTCACAAGTATATTTTGATACTTGGAATAAAATTTTAATTAGTGCCCACTGTGACCAAAACATAGAACAAATGTCTCTAGGGAATAAGAAAAATGCCTCAAACATTGCCTCTAGATAAAACGCAAACACATACAATGAAGTGTCTCACGGATTGCCTCTTGATAACTTATCTGTGACACTTTGGAGTGTCTCATAAGTTGTCTCTAGAATGCCGATTGCAATCCTTACAGAAATGTCTCAACTAACATCCCTACATTTGAGACTATTTCTGAAGTGTCCCAAAATTTGCCACTACAACATGCAACGTGTCTCAATGTGATTTTTAAAGAGGTAAAGTAGGAAGTGCCTCTAGTAAATGTCTTTATGGAAGGTTGTTCGTGTAGTGTGCTCCGACAAGTACTACATCTCCGAAGAAGAGATCATTATCTCCGAAGAGGTCTAAGACTCCTGAGAAGTTACCATACGAGAAGACTGATGAGGAACTCTTCGTTCAATCACATGCCAAGGTGAAGGCGCATTTTTCACCGAATCAGCACCCGCCAGAGGTGTTTATATCACCTTATACAGTGAGGCACTTTACTGAGACGAGAGTAAAGCAAGCTGAGTTGGCAACTGATTATGACCGCTATCTTGTACAATCCTCTAGAGCGGATTACGAGAGAAAGTATGGAGGTAGATCCTTAAGAGGGAGAACAATTGCCCAGCTCGGAGAACAGGTAAACCAATCGCTACCCCCCTTGGTCGTGCATCCCTATGATGATCCGAAGACTGTAGAATTCATCAGACAGACGTATAGAGATCTTGGAGCAACCATTCAGTACGATGAATACTTCCCCACGGCTGAAGTTACATACAAATACAAATACGGGCTGCCTCTCGTCAGTAATGACAAGCTCCCGTTTCTACAAACTCGAATGCGAAAATTGCATGACTGGTACATGCAAGCCTCTCATAACTTGGAGGCCTACCTCATAGTGAGAATTAAAGATAAGCATTACTTCCAGGGAAATGATAAATATTGAGTTTGAAGAACTATTTCAGTTATTCAATCAAGACGCCCTTGACAAAACTCTCATGATTTGCTGCTGTCTATAAGTGATTTATTTATGTAATTATGTCTCTACTTCAGCTTATTCATTGCACTAACAATTATCCTCACTATATTATTTTATACGCTATGTATTATGTAGAATGAAGATGCTCGAATGCAGAAGAGGCGGACTCTATGACATTGAGTTCATTGATCCAAACACCGTTCATGAATTTACAGTAAACAAATTCCCCAAGGACACAGAGGAAAACTTGGTAAGGTTTTTATAGAAGAAAAAAAACAAATCCGAAATATTTTTCCTTACAACTTCGAGTGAGTGTTATAACTGTCATACATACATTCAATTTCGCTTACTCTATGTGAAGTCTAACTAATCCGGCGAGTTATACGTGTGCAGCTTTCACTATATTCTCCTAATCATTCAGCTTGACAAAGGAGTAATACTTGTCATTGACTCGAAATGTAAAGACCACGGGCAATGGGGGAACCTGGGTGGCTGATAACATGTAAAGCACACGTCCGTTGGGAACCCCAAGAGGAAGGTGTGATGCGTACGGCAGCAAGTTTTCCCTCAGTAAGAAACCAAGGTTATCGAACCAGTAGGAGATGAAGACCACGTGAAGGTTGTTGGTGGAGGAGTGTAGTGTGGCGCAACACCAGGGATTCCGGCGCCAACGTGGAACCTGCACAACACAATCAAAATACTTTGCCCCAACTTAACAGTGAGGTTGTCAATCTCACCGGCTTGCTGTAAACAAAGGATTAAACGTATGGTGTGGAGAATGATGTTTGTTTGCAAAGAACAGTAGAGAACAATGATTGCAGTAGATTGTATTCAGATGTAAATGAATGGACCGGGATCTACAGTTCACTAGTGGTGTCTCTCCAATAAGAAATAGCATGTTGGGTGAACAAATTACAGTTGGGCAATTGACAAATAGAGAGAGCATAACAATGCACATACTTATCATGATGACTAATATGAGATTTACTTAGGGCATTACGAAAAATAACATAGACCGCCATCCAGCATGCATCTATGCCTAAAAAGTCCATCTTCGGGTTAGCATCCGCACCCCTTCCAGTATTAAGTTGCAAACAACAGACAATTGCATTAAGTATAGTGCGTAATGTAATCAACACAAATATCCTTAGACAAAGCATTGATGTTTTATCCCTAGTGGCAACAGCACATCCACAACCTTAGAACTTTCTCACTGTCCCAGATTCAATGGAGGCATGAACCCACTATCGAGCATAAATACTCCCTCTTGGAGTCACAAGTATCAACTTGGCCAGAGCCTCTACTAGCAACGGAGAGCATGCAAGATCATAAACAACACATATATGATAGATTGATAATCAACTTGACATAGTATTTCATATTCATCGGATCCGAAAAAACACAACATGTAGCATTACAAATAGATGATCTTGATCATGATAGGCAGCTCACAAGATCTAACATGATAGCACAAGAGGAGAATACAACCATCTAGCTACTGCTATGGACCCATAGTCCAAGGATGAACTACTCACACATCAGTCCGGAGGCGATCATGGTGATGTAGAGTCCTCCGGGTGATGATTCCCCTCTCCGGCAGGGTGCCGTAGGCGATCTCCTGAATCCCCGAGATGGGATTGGCGGCGGAGGCGTCTCTGGAACTTTTCTCGTATCGTGGCTCTCGGTAATAGGGTTTTCGCGACGGAGAGTATAAGTAGGCGGAAGGGCAGAGTCGGGGGCGCTCGAGGGGCCCACACCATAGGGCGGCGCGGGCCCCTCCTTTGCCGCGCTGCCTTGTGGTGTCGCCAGCTCGTGGCCCCACTTCGTATCTCCTTCGGTCTTCTGGAAAGCTCCGTGGAAAATAAGACCCTGGGATTTTGTTTCGTCCAATTCCGAGAATATTTCCTGTGTAGGATTTCTGAAACCAAAAACAGCAGAAAACAGGAACTGGCCGGCATCTTGTTAATAGGTTAGTGCCGGAAAATGCATCAAAATGATATAAAGTGTATATAAAACATGTGAGTATTGTCATAAAACTAGCATGGAACATAAGAAATTATAGATACGTTTGAGACGTATCAGTGGCATGCTCCAGAGGTAATTTCAATCAATATCGCCCTATATCGGCATCTTCAGTTTTCATTTCATGATACCAACTTAATAACTCATATACTCATTTTTTCTTTGCCGGGCAAGGCGTGGAAACGGTTCATCAAGACTGTTATGGGTGAATGGAAACCGGAGCTTACATTTAAAGATCATACTGTAAGTAGTACTATAGCTATGCCACCAAATCTGTTTGCTTTTTTGTTTCATTACCATGCATTATCATGCTTGATTATTAGTTTGATCGAACTATTTTTTCGTAAAGTGTTTGAAGCAGGAACCCGTGAATAACTTACGTGGATACTACATCTGCGAGTTCATTCGCGAGATGGCATGTCACCGGGATCCGGAAAATATTATAAATGATATTCATGTACGTGAACAATATTTCATAATCCTATTTTATTACCATCAATTGTATTGAGTTCCATTCATATATATTGATCTCCTTTTTTAAAATTAGATGGAACACGTGCGAGACTCTCTCCTAACGGAGGATCGCATACGAGCAATTCAAGAGGAAATTGCGAGATTCTTAGTTAGGGAGGTCATACACTGGTAGAAAAAGGGCCTTTAGTCCCGGTTCACAACGGGCTTTAGTCCCGGTTGTGCAACCGGGTCTAAAGGGTCGCGCCTAAAGGCCCCCCCCCCTTTAGTCCCGGTTGCTTACGAAGCAGGACTAAAGGTCCGTCCGCGCGGGTTCTGTGCAACGGGGCGAAAATATCTCAATTTTTCAAAAAAATTTCAATTTTTTCCACTCCATTTTTTTTTCTATTTTTAGAATTTCTATTATTTCAGTTATTTGCATAGTTTAGTCTTTATCTCTAACTACACTTATCTCTAGTCAAATTACTTTACTCGTGATCGCACTTCCCGCTCGGTCACCCGTCCTCCCGCACTAGCACGCTTAACTTCCGAGTTCCATCCCGTCCCGCATCCAATTGCTTCGCGCGCATGTATGTGATAGTATCATATCAATTCTATTAACATATTTTGGTCAATGTCACATTTATTTATTGTTTGAATTTCAAATAATTCTTTTAATAAACAAAAGTAATGATGTAATAATAATCTTGAATAAATAAATAAACATTAACTTTTTGATTTGTATTATTTATTATTTTTTAATTTTTTTAATTTTTTTTTGCCAAACCTAAAATTTTGAAAATCTAAAAGGGTAAAAGTAATAGTAATCTTTATGCATGATACAATTATTAATTTTAATTTTTTTTAAAAAAAATTAAAATCCAGAATTTATAGCAAAAACTAAAATCTTCCTGCTTTTGTATTTTCATTTGGAATTTTGAGAATCTAAAATTTGGCTAACCGGGTAATCCCCGGTGAATTCGGATGTAACTTTTTCCAAGGATTTTTTTGATATATTATACGTTTTTTTCGACGTCGTATGCAAAAGTTATTGCGGTTTTACCATTTTTCAAAACTTTTATCCGAGCATTAGTCTCGGTTCACCAGCAGAACCAGGACTAAAGACCCCATTAGTCCCGGGTCAAAGTATTTGGGGACTAATGTGTTGGGATGGAAGGCCTTTTTTCTACTAGTGTAGCTCCAACTGGAGCATACCATTGGGAGTTCATATATGACATTATGGATGCAAAATAGAGATGGTAAAGATAATCAATTTTATATTGTAAACATGCATTAAATGTACTGTATTTCATGACGATGTCTATATATTCATGATGATTTTGTGGTTTTTTGAATGATGTATGGATTGCAGATTTGAATGAATAACATAAAACCCTGAAACTCTGCCGCGGCAGAGAAGCGCTGCTCCATCCTAAACCTCTGCCGTGGCAGAGAAACGGCCATTTCCGCCACGGCGGAGACTCTTTAATCCTGGTTCATATGACGAACCGGGACCAAAGGTCCTCCAACACGAGCCCCCTGGCCGCACCACGTGGATGACTCTTTAGTCCCGGTTTATATTTGAACCGGGCTAAAGGTAGATGCCTTTAATCCCGAAGGCTTAGTCCCGGTTTCACAACCGGGACTAAAGCCCCAAATGCACCGGGACTGAATCCCTATTTTCTGCTAGTGCTCCCTGTTATTTCTTTTAAGGATTCAAATAATATGTTTATTTCTTCACACTTTTTTGTACTTACCTGGCTTCCTTGTTCTCAAGGCAGGTGATTCGAGACAACCACACCACCAGCAAAGGAAACGTACGTTACTCGATGCGGTATCCTAATATACGCATCTCTTGCTGTCTATTGCACTTTCTGTGTGTAAATGATCAACCAGTGCACCACAAGCTCATCTCTCAAAGATTATTGCTTATTATCTTATGATCTAGATGTGTATAGTGAAGAGCATAATGGTGCGGATCAGAAAACCGATATTTCGCTTGTAGTTTGACAACCGCATGAGTTCTTTTTGGAATACATGTATTCCTTAAGTGACTGCTTAGTAGCATCCTGTTGTCGACTTGGATCATTAGGTTTAATTTTAAGACTTCACATCACATTGAGTATCCTATGCTAAATGAGCTGCACAAATGTTCTAATGAATGGAATTAACATTAGCGTGTTTGAGTTTGTAGTAGAGGAAGGAATATTCATTATGCCCTACCGGGTATGTGCTATAAGTGAACTTTTACTGATCCCTTAAGTTGTATTACCTAGGAAATATATCTCAATTGAGTTCTAAAATCTTTTCTCATTTGTTTGTATTGCTACCATTATAATGCTAAAATTAGTCAAAAAGGCTTGCTTGCTGAACATCCAGCCCTCAAGCTCAAACATAAGTTACACATGTGGAACCGCCCCTGAACTCTTTTTGTAATGGCAACCCTTCACTTAATCACTTTTGAGGCATGTCACCATGCATAGATGATACATCGAAGTTGTTAGTGCACATTCTTTTGGTAAGTCAATCCACCTGGTCAAAATAGTATTATCGCATTAGCAAGTGGTGAAATACGGAGTAATTATCTCAATCGTGCATTGGGTGTTGCTGATAGAGTTATTGTTTTCACACCACAATTATCTCAATCGTGCATTGTTACCAAAGCAGCAATACCTTGTGCTGTAAACATGTAATATGTTTCTACTGGGTGTTGCTGATAGATTTATTGTGTTCACACCAAAGTTTTACTGTGCATGCAATCAAATATTTTGAGTTCAACAACAAGAGTATTTGAATTTTTTCACGGGGCACAAGTGAGTACTTACAATAATATACTTTGTTAGTGGTCTGATTATGCAGCTAATAGGACATTATCGTCCTATGTTATGTTCTTTTCCATAAAATTCATCTTGGCTTGATTTTTTTAAATGGTGATTGTTTTGTATACAAGTATGCGCTAAACTTACTTAATTTTCTATTGCAAGAGGTAAATATAATGAAGGGATATTCTGCAAGCGACATCTAGACCATGGGGTAAAAGGCAAAATAGATGATTTTATTTTATTTATTATCTTAGATTAAGGTGTGAATAAAAAAGTGCCATGTAACTGGGACAACTAGTTGATTTAATGATCCTCTTGTATCTTATGTATGTAACTCAAATTGTATTTCTGAATTTCAGTAAATAAAAGCATTATGATTTATTCAACCTATATCCTTGAATTTTGATTGATAGGTGAATAATCACAAGATTGAATGTGAACTAGAAGAATCTGAAAAAGAGTAGAACTGATTTTTTGACATTTTATTATATAATTTTATTATTATTGCATCGTAGTCTTGAGTACGGTAAGCAACACCATATACAAGGGTTACTAGACTCAAATTTATGTGTTGCTCCATTGCAACGCTCCTATTACCAATGAAGCAATATGAGTTTAATTATAACTGATAAGGGGTGACCCGATCTTCTCAGTAAGCAACGGTGGTGATGATGATCACGGGGCGAACACAGCGGAGATAACTTGATGAAGTGGATGATAACTTGTATGACGCAACGAGATCTCTTGATTGGTCCCTGTCGCCAATGCAACAGCTCTCAATCCTGCAAGATATTCGCAACTCCACACACTTGCGCACGTAGCCGCCAACCACGAAGGGGTAAGTTGCAACCGTCTAATTTCCAATGGAACATCATATCACACAAAACTTTCAGAGGTTCAACACCAAATCGATGCAATATGGTGTAAAGATTCAATAGAGTTGCAAAGCAATCAACTATGAACTAGGGTTTATCTTAAACGTGGTCTGAACCTAATTTGGGGGCGTCCTGGGCACTTATATAGGGGTTCAGGACGACCTCAGGTCGAAAAAATACAAAAATAACCGACCCAGAATAGATCTGGTCGAGACAGACTCGGACACGGCCGACCGGGCCTGGGACCGGCCGGTCCGGATTGGACCGGGACATGGACAGGATGGCAACCGGGCGGCCGTCCAGGCTTACTGGATATGGCCCGGCTGGCACAAGCGGGAAACCCGGTTTAGACCGGGCTGATCTGGCGTGGAAGCCGGTCGACCGTGGCTGGGACCGGGTGGCCCGGTGGCACGGCCGGTCGGACCGGGCCTGGCGCCGGCCTGAACTGCATCTCCTCCTTTCGCGCATGCCTCTCGCTCCTCCCTCGCGCGTCCATGGGATGTCTTCATGTCCATCTCCATGTCCAGCTTCACGTCCAGCTTCTTGTCTAGCTGCTCCTCTCCTCCTCGTGCGATGCTTGCTCCCTCCTCATACCTGATCATACATAAGTAATAGGATATAGGCAGTATAAAGTTTTCATCGATCAAAGTATCACTTAGGAACAAATTCACCTGTTGTTTAAGTAGCTTCGCACGAGCTTGTGTCATTGGTCCAATCCTGACTTCATTGGACTTGAGCTTCACAGCAGCAACGTCTTCATCTTGCAATGATGGAGGTAGTAGTGTGGTAGGGATGTCCTCATCATATCCCCCCTTCAAAAGGCGTCGACCTCGACGCTCCAAGGTCTTCTCCATCATATGGTGTCAAATCAGCCACATTGAAAGAATTGCTGACACCAAACTCATCAAGTGGAAGATCTATCGAGTATGCATTATCATTGATCTTGGCAAGCACTTTGTAAGGACCAGCACCACGAGGAAGCAACTTGGACTTCCGTAGCTTCGGGAACATATCCTTGCGAAAATGTACCCAGACCATATCACCAGGCTTGAACAATATCTCCTTACGCTTCTAGATGATAGCGGAAACTCAAACCCTAACAACTACGAAAAGCAACTAAAACTAACAATACTAGATGGAAGAAAAAATACGCAAAACAACTACGAAAAGCAACTAAAACTCGAAATTAGTGCAATCTAAGGCTATGGCAAACCCTAACCCTAATTTTTTTTGGCTTTTTCTGGATAGGAAAACACTCATAACTCAACTATGGAGTGGATTGTGGATGGCTTACCGAGGAAACACTGAAATCTGATACCAAGATGATAAGGGGTGGCCCGATCTTCTCAGTAAGCAACGGTGGTGATGATGATCACGGGGCGAACACAGCGGATATAACTTGATGAAGTGGATGATAACTTGTATGAAGCAACGAGATCTCTTGATTGGTCCCTGTCGCCAATGCAACAGCTCTCAACCCTGCAAGATATTCACAACTCCACACACTTGCGCACGTAGCCGCCAACCACGAAGCGATAAGTTGCAACTGTCTAATTCCCAATGGAATATCAGATCACACAAGACTTTCAGAGGTTCAACACCAAATCGATACAGTATGGTGTAAAGATTCAATAGAGTTGCAAAGGAATTAGCTATGAACTAGGGTTTGTCTTAAACATGGTCTGAACCTAATTTGGGGGCGTCCTGGGCACTTATATAGGGGTTCAGGACGACCTCAGGTCGAAAAAGTACAAAAATAACCGACCTAGAATAGATCTGGTCGAGACAGACTCGGACACGGCCGGCCTGGGGGCCGGTCGACCGGGCCTAGGACCGGCCGGTCCGGTTTGGACCGGGCCAGGGACCGGATGGCAACCGGGCGGCCGTCCAGGCTTACTGGATCTGGCCCGGCTGGCACAAGCGGGAAACCCGGTTTGGACCGGGCTGATCCGGCGTGGAAGCCGGTCGACCGGGGCTGGGACCGGGTGGCCCGGCGGCACGACCGGTCGGACCGGGCCTGGCGCCGGCCTGAACTGCATCTCCTCCTTTCGCGCATGCCTCCCGCTCCTCCCTCGCGCGTCCATGGGATGTCTTCATGTACAGTTCCATGTCCAGCTTCACGTCCAGCTTCTTGTCCAGCTGCTCCTCTCCTCCTCGTGCGATGCTTTCTCCCTCCTCATACCTGATCATACATAAGTAATAGGATTTGGCAGTATAAAGTTCTCATCGATCAAAGTATCACTTAGGAACAAATTCACCTATTGTTTAAGTAGCTTCGTACGAGCTCGTGTCATTGGTCCAATCCTGACTTCATTGGACTTGCGCTTCACAGCAGCAACATCTTCATCTTGCAATGACGGAGGTAGCAGTGTGGTAGGGATGTCCTCATCAATAACATAGCAACACCCCAAAACACAACACATTATTATCCGTTGGTAAAGGCATTAGCAATGCCTATATTGTCATTTAGATACAAATATATCGGTTGGTAAACGCACTAGCAACACATTATTTCCAGGATTGACCATAGGTAAGCCTGCGTGTATGGGTGCCTAGAGACGCGTGAAAATGAGTTTCTCATCCACCGACCACACAGTCACCTCATGGGTGAAGCCGCTGGCATCATGGTTGTGCTATGCTTCCTTGGCCAGACCTAGTTTCTCGTGTATGGCATAAATCTCCAACGCTAGGCCCGTTTGCAAACACGCACTAATCCACCATAAACCATTCTCTCACGTAGTAGGGAAGAATGCCTCCCCAAAGAAAACAATCACGCATTCGAAATTCAATGTTAGCTCTCCCAGATGTGGTTGTATGGAAGTATGCACATACTGGGCTTCGGCGACGAAAAGAGGCTCTCGTCTACATGTTGTACAGTCACTTCAATGGTAAAGGCACGTGCCACATGGATTTGTGCCATGGTTCTCTGACCTAGCCTGGTTTCTCTTGGAGGGAATAGTTGGCAGATATCATGCATGACCCGCTCGCACACGAGCTCAACTACAAAGGTTAGTATATTATTCCTAGATTAGTAGGTTGGGGAAGAAGAGTTGCTTGCATATTGTTAGGTATTTCTATCAGATGGTCTTATTGAATAACTAGCTCTAACTCTCCTAACAGTCCCTTTGTAACAACATCACATTTTTCGGTAAGTAAAATAAAATCGGAGATAATTTGAAGTATAAGACATTCTTTGTTGATGGCACGGTGGGCCAAATGCTTGAATAAAAGATAATTGAAGTGGAGGTAAATTCTGAATTAAATGTGATAAGAGCTTAACATGACTAAGCTCATAGCCATTTATGAATCATACAAGTATACAAAAACACAAACACACAAAGAGATGTTGGTAAAAATATGAAATATATTTATTACGTGCTAGGTAGATGACATCTCTTGTAGCTTACCATGACATTTCCTTTGGGCTCAGGGAGAAACTTGCTCCAGTCTGGCTTCGGAAAAGAAGAAATCAGCTTCAGTTCAAAATTCCTCAGTAAATGGCTAAATATAATTTTAATTTGCATGTAAGCATAAGCTTCACCACCACATGCATGCCTTCCACCACCGAAAGATGTGTAAGAGAATTTTCCACCAACTTTGTCCTCCTCTCTCCCAGGACGAAACCGATCGGGATCATACACCATAGGATCCTTGTATATGTGTGCCAACCTATTGTTTACCATTACAAGGTTAACTAAGGTGTCACCTCTTGGGATGACATATTCATGGCCCTCCTTTGTACGCACAGTGGTGTCCTTCTTTACTTGGCGGACCAGCGTTGGTAGAGCAGGGTGCATCCTTGCCGCCTCCTTGATGCAACTATGCAAGGTGACCATCTGTGACAAAATATTATAGTCTATGTTGCCATTGTATTTTCTAATTATCTGCTTTTGCTCCTCTAAAGCAGCATCAAAATACTTTGTATGGCTCAAAAGGTAAGCCCCAGTCCATGTTGTTGTCATTGCGCTTGTGTGTTTTCCGGCAAAGATCAAGCCGAGCATCATCCCACTGACCTCTTCTACGGTTGTTCCACGACCTCCTTTATATGTTGAATCAATAAACCTTTGGAGCACATCATCCTCAACACGATTGAAGATCTTACGTGACCTCACAACCTCAGAAATAATCCTTGTAAGCCTTATCCGTGCCCTGTCACGCCGGCGGTTCACAGGAATTGGGATGTACGGGAACATGAAACTGGCAAAGTTCACACCTTCCTCAATTTCATGAAACAATGTGCAGAACTCTCCGAACATCTTTTCTCGGACCTCTTTTCCAACAAGGCATCGGCTTGAGATCAACATTAGCAGCTCCTCAAATTCATATTTCAGATCAACAACCCCTTGTTCTCCCCATTTTGCAAAGTAGTTCTGCGGAAAACAAAACATTATTACATCACGAGTCAACTCAAATGTAACGTAGAAAACATATATGTGTTGCAGATTCCTTGACACCGCATTAGTAAACACAAGTACACCACATGCTTTTAAAGGAAACTATGATAGTGTTTGCCCAAGCTTAAATTAAATGATGACAAACACTTTCTAATGGTGTACAATTTTCTAGGCCTAGTAAAGATATGATGTGTGTACATGTTCAAATATCTTAAATATATTTGAGTATTAATTTGAAATCTATATAATTAAGTAATATCTTTTGTAGAGTATACATATATTGTGAAACTCAATTTTAAAAGGTTCATATATATAGTGTCCCTATGCATAAACTTTAATGCAATTATACATTTGCCCAGTCTCCCTTGTTTTGCTCTATTTTTGCATGCCAAAAGTATTATATTATGAAAATGCAGTTTATTTCTTCGGCATGCATGTATGCATTTCAGCAAACCGAATGATCCATATTTCATTGTGTGTGTGTGTGTGAATCTACATAAATATATTGACTTCTAAGGGAAACATACATTACTATGACCACTTATTAGTATATTTATTTTAACAATTGAAAGTAGTTCAACATGGAATACATGAACATCTGAATTTAAGCTTGTGATGAGAAATGTAATAATAAAATGACCAAGGTGCTAAAAACAGATAGACATAGTGGGTTAATTTGTTATTCACCTCCACTTCTTGAACCATTGGATCAACATAGCTTCTGAGTTGTGCTGGCCTCAGAGACTCAACAAAGAAGCGAGTCTGCTCCATTCGAGTGGCGTAATCTACTGCGAAGCCCATCTCTCTCCCAAACATGGGAACGGTGAACTCAAATAAATTTCCTTGGGTAACTTCTGATTCTAATCCTTGGAAGAAAACACCAGAGGCCTCCTGTCCAACTAAGAAAGTTGTCCTTTTCCAAAGAAAACTGACACTGAAAGCACTCCCAAGTTTGTTATACAAATACTGCATTGTAGCTTCAGGGCCCTTTGTAAACAGAGTAGGAAAGAGTCCAAAAAGAGAAATACCCTTCACCTCAGGCGGACGTGCTAGTGTGGACACATAATCAATGGTATTTCTCATATTCACAACCTTGGCGAGAACTGCAGTGATTAGAAAAAGTGCTATGGCAAACCAAAGGGCACTAAGTGTCAACTCCATGTTGTTTTAGTTTGGTACCGGCACGAGCGCAATCTTATTCGCACTCCCAGAACCTAAATATCAAGCAACTGAAGTTGATTTCGGTTGATTATCGCCTGATAAATTACAATAATGTAATTTTGTGAGTAAACGAACATAACATGAGGAGTCTATCATGTTAATATAATTAAGTCCCTCTAGAGTAAACACAAGGCAACATAGATATGTTATCGATCAAATTTAGCATAACAATGGATGGGTTACGATTCACAACCCACAAGGATAAGGAGGCCATTATTACCGACCATTTCCTATACATCAGCAAGGAAAGTCCCCCTCGATAAATAGATTCAAATTTGCTGACCTCAAGGAGCAAGGTGCCAAACCAACAATTATTTTTTGTTCATACTAGCAAGGTATAATATTACGATGGTTTCACTAGAATTTTTTTCATATAATGTTGGTTCATCGTCAATAAAGAAATCACTATGGTAATCATCCTTCTTTCCAATCTTCACCTTGCATTGTTTAAAGGGAAAGTTTTGTCA
Source organism: Lolium multiflorum (assembly GCA_030979885.1). Classification (NCBI taxonomy): domain Eukaryota; kingdom Viridiplantae; phylum Streptophyta; class Magnoliopsida; order Poales; family Poaceae; genus Lolium; species Lolium multiflorum. The sequence continues at coordinate 310,556,004 of CM061748.1, read as the reverse complement.
AATTTTTATCTAAGATACAAAAAATGTCATGAAGACATATCCAACTTACCTATCAAGGATATCTGGAAAGGATTAAAATATGGACACAAAGATATGAACTTCATTATATGAGAATTGCGTCATTTTTTTGCTTCTCTAATAAAGAATGACGTGCAATGATTAGCCAATGTCCCCTAGTCCTTCGACGATGTTACATGCATGGCTTGTCAACATCAATCATGAGAGTCTCCTGTCTACCGTCATATGTGGTGGAATGAATATTGAGCCATGAGGGAATAATATGCCTTTGAATACTCTCATGGACATCCTTATAAATTTCCAAACAACGTAACTATATAAGGAGCATCACCCCTCTTATGAGAAATCTGTATCCTTGTTTGCTCGAAAATTGGAAGGAAAGGAATGTCAGGGTTTTTGAAAACCTGCATGCTTTCTTGTTCTGATGATAAAAAACTAATGAACAACGATCTAACGATAAAGTGGTTTTAAAAGCTACGAAAAAGCACTAGTTCAATTTTCATAAGTTTATTAATGCAAAATATAACAAAGATGACGATGTGTTCCCAGACGAGGCAAAGGGGCTATCAATTGTTTGGATGTTTTGTAAGATCAAGCACTATTTTTAAATTAGGAGCCCAACATGAGGCCAATAAATAGTAGCACGGATGAAAAGGGCATCTGCGAGAATGGGGGAAAAGCTTTATAGGTACTTGTAGTTACTTAAAAATAGTGGTTATTAGACGATACATAATGCCGTTACACAGTTTAAATGACATCGGAAATCACACAAGGACTTAAAGCAATGATACATATATGGATATGTAACCAGGTACAATACGTACACATATCATTGTTTTACGTTTGGATGTCTGAACTAGCTAACCAAGTTGAAATTGCTCGCCCAAATGACACAAGAGTAGTACATCGAGCATACCTAGACACGAAGTTCAGCTCCTTCATGAACGCACGTACTTCACTCTATGTAGAAGGTGTATACTGTTTGTTGCCTACCAAGAAAGTGAATTACAATCCTTCCTGAACCTCGTATGGTCATACTAATATATAGGAGTTTAGCCTTTTGGTGACCGGTTTTCTTAAGCTGGTTATCAATTGTAGAGTATCAATGCAGATGAGGTCACAAATATAGTAAAGAGCCTGCCTGCTAGCTGCCGCATGATCAATTTGTTTATGCTGGTAATTACTTGTGGAGTGTCAATTTCACATGAGGTCATCAATATAGTAAGGGGCCGGCGTACTAGCTGCTAGGTGACCAATTTCAGGCGGAATCTGTCGCCGGCTGAACCTTCCCTTCAGTGCTAGATTCCCTAAAGGAGGCTGCTTGTTTCTATCACACACCCCTACATGGCTGTCTATATTCTATTTCTCTACTATTATAACCTCCGCCAAAACATCGATTTCAGCTTCTCTTATGTTAGTAAAATTAGCATGGCACCAAAATTTGGCAATAACCACCAAGAATTAGCATGGCAACAAAACTTCGTAACAACCAAAGACCATCGACAAAAGTTCCTCGTATGGTTGAAGCATAGTTTTGTTACTTTTACAATAAAAATACATTTCGGTAGCATCACAACAAAATCTAAAAAAAATACCGAAATGATCAATGATTGTCCTTCACAATTTTAAAATAAGTTTAATTAAAATCTTATAAATGTGCCGTGATCGTCCCGTTGCTATACCCACCCTTTATTAGCTGCCTGATTGATCTTCGAATTTCGTTCTCTGGTTGCTGTCCGGTAGTCTCCAACCATTCTCCAATTAGTCCCCCCCCCCTCTGCAAATCAGTAAATCACACACGCTTTGCCGGTCTTTATTTTCGTCACATGCGGAAGAGGGCAGCATGGTGTAGGTTTCCAAGTTGACAATGGCGCAGCGAAATATTCATACTGACGACACTCGTTCAACTTTGATAGATAAGGCAAATATATGGTGGTCTCTGGGTTACCCACTCGACCTTCTTGCTTCAATTCATTCACGCACTTCTTATCCGTGAAAGTAAGATAAGAAGAGGTCCGTCAGCTTTGGCCTTTGTCAATTAGGCGAGAGTGGTTGTGGACCCGATTTGTACGCACTCCCCCGCATCCTTCTCAGCATGTAGTGCAACTGTCGTCCACGAAATCACGAATTAACCAAGTGTCAAGTGTGTACTCCGTTGGCAGCTGCTGCTTGCAGCTACTGCAGAAGAGACAATGCTTAATTAACATCAACGTTGACCTAATCAAAGTTGTAATAACATCTCTGCCGGCAACCAAAATAGCAAACAGTATGAATATACATGTAGCCAACATAAGGTTTAATTAGGAGTTTGATTAAATTATGTTCAAAGCCTACCCCGATGTATAAGTATATACAAGACTTGAACAAAACAGTAGTAGCCAGTAGCCTACCTACACTACGTGCACAGATGAAAGATGAAATAACATAGTAGATCAAATATGCATGATAACATGTAGGATATAAATTTGCAATTGGCCGGTCAGGCCTGTTTACTAGTTCACCTTTATAAGGGTTGTAGTCTGCCAGCTACTGTTTGCAACTACTGCATAAGAGACAATGCTTAATTAACAACGACGTTGACTTAATCAAAGTTGTAAGAGCATCTCTGCCGGCAAGCAAAATAGCAAATTGTATAAATATACATATAGCCCACAGAAGATTAATTTGGAGTTTGCTTAAATTATGGTCAAAGCCTACCCCGCTGTATAAGATATATATACAGGACTTAAATACCTATAGAACTGACGCAATTAAGCATACATATAAAACTAACGTTAGGAACCTTTTGGAGTTAGCCTAAATTTGGCGTGAAGCCTACCTACACTACGTACGTACTATGTAGAAGCTTGACAACATATAGTATGAACACTACGGGAAAAACTTTCTTTGCCGTGCAACTATTTGCACGGCAAAGGGCACTATATGCACGGCAAAGGCTTTGCCGTGCGGGAACACACGGCAAAGATCGCACGGCAATGCCATCGACGGCAAAGGCTTCTTTGCCGTGTGACTCGCCAACGTTGCACGGCAAAGGCTTTGCCGTGCGATGCCGCACGGAAAAGGTCGCTTCTTTGTCGTGTGCTAAACATGTTTTATCTAAAAAAGGCCCAAATTGGTTGGTTGATCCGGGAATCGAACCTAGGACGCATAGTAGGGAAAGCATGCGACCTTGCCACTGGGCTAAGTGTTTGTTTGTTGATAACTATACCACGCCACATCTTTTGAGATGAGAAAAAATCCAGTTTTTACATCTTTGCCGTGCGCTTACACTAGGCAAAGGCTGCTTTGCCGTGCGTTTGTTAAAAACACTAGGCAAAGGCTGCTTTGCCGTGCGCTAACGTTACACGACAATGCCTAACGACTTTACCGTGCACCGAATCTTTGCCGTGCGGTGTGTTGGGTCTTTGCCGTGTACATTTCTTTGCCGTGCGGCTTCTTCCGTCATTGCCGTAAATCGTATCTTTGCCGTGCGCTCGTGTCTATCTTTCCCGTGGCCAAGATCTTTGCCGTGCGTTTTTATCTGTGCGCACGGCAAAGAAATCTTTGCCGTGCGGGAACACACGCAAAGAAAGGATGCACGGCAACGCCTATTTTTCCCGTAGTGGAAATAAATTAGCAAGTGGACGGTCAGGCATATTCGCCGGCTGCTTGCAACTACTGCAGCAAGTTCATTGTTATAAGAGTTGAAGCCTACCAGGCTTCTTGCAACTACTGCAGAACACACGAAGGAGACAAAGCTTAATTAGCAACAAAGCTGATCCGTTCGAAGATGTAAGAGCATCTCCGACGGCAACCAAAATACATATTGTTGACTTCCTTACCAAGTAGCATTTGTCATTTTGCATAAGCACAAAAGAAATATGAACAGCTATCTCCTTTATTGATTTAAGAGAAAATCAATTTTTTTGAAAGATTCTGACATCAGCTCACTAACAACCCGGCAGGTTTGGTAGTAGTTAGTACCCAAGAAGTAGGGTCTTATTGATATCACTTAAAAGTGGATCTTTAGAGTGTTATTAAGATCCTAGTAATTCGAATTGGATTGTCTTTTGGGACATCACAAACCAGTTTTGAACTGAAATTGAAAAATTTAGAGACTTATTTGTTTCCCGCCGCTACTGCTTTGTAATAAATGATATGTTACAGAAGTATAAGAAGTCAGGGCATAACTCAACATCGCATCTAACTTCATCTCAAAGAAAAGCGTGTGAAGCTTGCCAAGGCATGAAATCAGATACAGGTGTTGATGAGGTCCTGGTCGTCATGGCTGGTCCCATATTTTTCGGGCCTTAGTGAGAAGTTTATGACATGGCCCCTAAGGCAAATATATATGATGATATGGGCCCTTAAGTGTCTATTTTTACTTGCAAAATATTAAAAATTAGTATTCAACCATATATTTTTAGTCGAAGATGTCTATTAATAATTGTTGAACACAACCAGTTTCAATGACAGAAAGAATAAAAAAATAAAAATATATAACAAGTAATATTCCCTGCTAGTTTTATTACCTAAAATAAGGACTAAATTTCAGTAAGTCTATCATAATGTATGTGGCAGTGCTTCACAGAAAAGTTCTTCTGGCATTTCAGATGCGGAATCGTTAGGGATAACTTGAAGATCAATGTTATCCAAGACACCCTTCTCAATGGTAGCCAATCAATTCAAGATGTCACCATGGGTCTGATAGACAACAAATACACCATGTTTCTGCACTATAACACCTAAAACTTTTTTTTTTGAATTATCACCACCTGAATATATTTCAAAGTTGCCTATGAGTCCTTTCAACCTCTACAAGATAGGTTCAAATGAACAAAATACACGGGGGTTACAGAGAGGAGCAGAGAAAGGAAAAAAAACACACACCGCAACAAAAACACAAGGACGGGGAGAACAAAAGGCTACCCCCGCAAACCCTTGGGGGGACGGTTGATCAAAGAGAAGACTCATCACGACCCAGGCTCAGCGATCACAAAGAAGAGCCTAATGGACACGTTGGAGGGACCCAACGGAGACACTGCACCATCGACGCAATCGAAGGGCAACGCATATCCGAGACCACACTACGCACTGACACCACTGTGTCGAGGTCGCGCGTGGCCGAGACGACGCCACGATGCCTGTGTGCCACAGGATGGAGCCGAAGGGCAAGGAGCACCCACACCACACGTAGGGGTCGCCGCCGTAGTCAAAGGGCATAGCACCACCGAGGGCAACCCCAACCCCACTGGGGCTGATATACCCGAACATAGACCACCCGCGCTGAACATGCCACAGAGCTCCGACAAGAACCCGATACCGGAGCCTAGCAACCGGCAAGAAGAGGCCACCACCACAACTGCCACGACTCACCTCACATCGGAGAAGAGACCGCACCCATGGCCGCCATCTATATCACCATGGGGCATATAAGTACAGGCGGAAGCAGCTCCGGTATCGGTTTTCTGCATAACACCTAAAATTGTAAACAAATCAAATACCTTATACATGAAGATACAATCCTAATTTAACATGTAACATTCCTAATAATTTTCTGGTTGGCTAAAGAGTCAAATGAAGCAAAACGAAGGCCATCTGATAATGGACGATATATTGTACACACAATGAGGGAGCAATGAGTAGGGTCTTGAGAGGTGATCCAGGCAAGACCAATAAAGGTAGGGCCATGAGGGGAGGCGTGATCTCTAGGCGGTCGGGTCGAATAGCATGGGTCAGCGCAGACAAAGCCAAAGAGGGGATGCAAGCCCGGCTCTAATTGTTCGTTACGTGTTCAAGGGCCTAGTTTCACAATTTCCTCTTTCCTTCCCCGATTGCTAGGCTGTGCCCATAGTGACTTTCCTCTCCATGATCGCTAGATTACGCCCTACTACTCTTTCCTCTCCACAATCGCTGCGTGAGTTTTCTTGGCTATTGATCCCTTATAACCATTTTTTCTAGCTCAACACGCAAAACGGTAGCAGGGTAAGCAGATGATGCAATCATGGTCCCCTCTGAAGAGTGCAACCTTGGGCATCGCCCATGGTCACCTAGGGTCAGAGCTGTCCCTGCTAGTTGATTCTTACCTCCGCATTTTGCAGCATATACGGAAAAAAATGCTAAGCAGCTTGATGTCGCGCTGATACCTCAGGGGCGCCAGAAATATTTTCTTTTTAACAATGGAAATATATTAATACCAACATCATACCAAATATGCCCAACCTCTACAATAACATAATGTCTAAAGACAGTATAGAAATCAAGGATACACATAGCCAAAAAAGTAAAAAAACAAAAGAAGAAAGAAAACAAAAACCCTGTCGAAGCGATCCGCAGCGTTGTTGCATGACTTCGACCATCTAATTCACAGACATCACATGCATGGTTTCGATGTGGACATTGCCACATAACTAAACCACTTGTTCAAAAAAACTAAACCGCCTAGATATTACAAGGAGTGAAGTTTGATCTTCTCGAAATCCGCTGCTAGTAAGCATTGAAATGTACACGGGCTCTCGACCCACCCAACACAAGCATGCAAGATCATATCCAGCCTTCTTAACACACAAACCCCCATAATCCCTAAATCAACATCGCTAAACCGTGAAAAAAAGCTAGAACCACTGATCACCCTAGAAAATGATGTTGGCACCCGTGTTGTACTTGTCCTAAGAGTTGAGACCTGCCAGCGGCTGCTTGCAACCACTGCAGAGTAAACAAAGGTTTGTCAGGGCATCTCCAAGGGCGACCCATTTAGTCCAGTTTGGTTCGTTCGGGTCGGCCCGCTGACAGATTGTGGGTGGCAGTTCGGCCTGGCAGGCTAGAGCATTCAGCGGTGCTGCCCATTGGCCAGGCCTGGCCAGTTGACCATTGCCATACAAATTTGGCCATCACATATTTTATCATAAAGTGATAGAGATTACTGAAATAGATATTGTTCATAAATATGAATAGTTCATAATCACACAACCGCATGGTTTCACAAACGAGAGAATTTAAATCAATTATCACATGAGTCTAGCCAGGTTGGTTTCCTCGATGAATCCACATATGCTCAATCAAATCGGCTTGAAGGCGGTCGTGGGTGGTCCGACCCTGCAATGAATTACATATGCATATGCAAGAAGTATTCCCAAGATAATGCTCCATGTTGTGGCTCAACCAACTCAACCTCAAATTCCCAGTCGTTCTCATAGATGTTTCATCTCGTTCTTCCTAAATGATCATGTTGTGCATGATAACACATGTTGTCATCACTTCTCATGTTTTCTCGGCGCTCCATATTCTAGCAGGGTGTCGAACAATTGCAGTGCGTGATTGTAGCATGCCAAATGTCTTATCTACATCCTTTGGAGCCTTGCTCTTTCCTGAACCTCTTGCATTTTGCATCTTCAGGGTTAGGGACTGTCTTCACAAAGATGGACTATGAAGGGTAGATGCCATCATCTAGATAATAACTCTTATCATAAAGAATAACCATTGATCTCATAGGCAACCTGAGGAGCATTGCCTTCTGCAAATGCATGCATTCTATGCTGCCCAAAATTACAGGAAGACCCCTCTTTTCATTGATAGGCAAGAGGCGGGCAATGCCTTTAGGGGAAGTCGCGACGATGGCTAGTGAGGGCAACAAACGGCCAGATCTTTTGTCGATGTCGTAGATGGCAGCCAGTGAACGAGGTTCGTGGGCAGAACGACATGCTAGGTACTGGCGGCGGCAACATCAACCCAAAGCAGGGACAGTAGCGCTGCCTGGGGGTGGCGACAGAGATAGCAGGCGAGGGTTTGTGGCACTTTTGTATGTCTTATGTGCCACTGGCGGGAGGGCCCGGTGTGGCCAAAGGGCGGATACGGGAGGACACGCGTTGGCTAGTGTCAACACCCGGATTTTTAAGTCCAGATGCCTATTATGCCGTACATCGCAATCCCAGGAATATTGTTGTTGCGAGACATAATAGTTGAATATCATAGAGTCATCATTTATTACAACACATAATCGTCTTACAAAGGTAGATCACATGATCCAATATTACAATAGTAGTTGATCTATCGATGAACGAACATCACAAATAGCGGAAGCGAAGTAGTAGTGGCTATCTAATCCACAGGCCAACGCTTGACGTCAGGAGTAGTCCTAGTTGTCGTAGACGTCCTGCTGTCCATCTTCCTCGTACTGTTCACCTTCATAGTCCGGCCATTTGAATAGCCAGGGACAAAGCCATGAGTACTTTTAAAGTACTCGCAAACTAATACTAGTGTAAGCACCATCAATTATAGTAAGGGGATACTAAGCTCTAGGTTTATTTGCATAAAGCCAAGTTTATTTCATAAACATTTAGTAAAGATGCTTGAATCACTAGACTAACTCAAGAGGGAACATCAGTGTCATTCCCACAACTCTGTTGTGATTCAATTCAAAGTCACCATTCACCTTTCAAATTCAAGTCACAAGTTACATGTCACATTTTTTGAAAATGATCTGATGACGGAACAGTATGGCCTTTCCAAGTCCATGACCGAGGATGCGGCTATTCGAATAGGTTTAACTCTGCAGAGGTTGTACACTTGTGCCACAACAATTGCAATAGTTCGTCAGGGGTAACTGGCCCTGATTTATCGTACGCAGTACGCGAACTACCAATCCTAACCTTTCATTTACATATTCTAGTATAGGCACCTCTCCCCATGAGCTTGGCCTCCCGGTGAAAACCGCAGTCAACCCGGGAACTGCACAGGGCTTGGGCCGGACATTCACCTCATTTCACGTCATTTCACATCACTTCACCAACGGAGGCAGCCTCAAGCATAACCCCTATGACGCTTGTTCAGAGGGAACCCATACTAAAATACATAAGTTTCCAGCTAAGCCTTACCCAGATTCATTGTGGGGGTACTTGTGAAATTGGAATGGTATCGCATCCGAACCCAACCATCAGTGTTTTAGTAAAATTCACCAAGTCATTCACCAGTCATATTCACCTTCAAAATCTCTTAATAGAATGACTCATCATTCCAAGGTTTTCAAAGTCATTTCAAGATCACAAGTTCCCAACTAGAGTAGTCACTTTTGATATTGAGCACTAGCAACTAGTCCTGAGGGGTGCTAAGTATCTTGGAGCTTGCTAGGCTAAGTGTGATGCTCTTGTACTACTCTATAATTCAACCAAGTGAATCATAAATCAAAAAGTAACTTTGATAAATAAAATCAAGTAAAGCTTGTAAAGTAAAAACTTGGGATAGGAGCATTAAGCATAAAATAAAAATAATGGTGCCTTGCTCTTGTAGAGCTTTGCACAAGGGAACCTTGTAAGAGTGTTAGCTTGCAAGAATATTAGCTTGCCTTGATTGGTGAGGTGATCAAAGTTTTCTGGCTCTTCCTCCTGGTAGAAGACCTCTTCCTCTTGATAGTCCCCGGTACTAGCGTCTATAAACGAATACGAGGATACAATCACCAAACAACACTTAAGTAATCTTAATTAGCCTTATTGGCTCACCCAATTGATCTAGTATCACTACTTAACATTTATCCAAATATTATTCTAGGGTTTCCTTATTTAATATTAGGAAATTAATTTCCTCTCATTAAAATTTAGAATTAGGGTTCCTCTTTGTTTTGGGAGAAATAATTTCCTCTCATTGAATTCTTCTTAAGATTTAATCTTCTCAAATAACAAGGGATGATCCCATGTTGACCAAGGTCAACACTTCACACTTATTATTTGAGAGAAAGTTTTTAAATGAGATTCATCATCTCATGTGATTTAAATAACCATGGCAATATTAAATCCTATTTTGATTTAAAGTCTATAAGTGAGCAAGTATGAGCCTAAGCATTGTAAAGGTCAACACATTACTTCCCCACTTGTGAGAATGATTTAAATGAGGTGCTACACCTCATTGGTTTAAATTCTTAAAATTTGGAGATATTTTAAATGGGCTAGTATTGACTACATAGCCAATATTTTGATTCTAGCCCATGATCATGTACAGAACCCATATCATATTTTTACATAGTAAATTAGGGTTTGTTAAAAGTGAATTATTGCAATTGGATTCACTTCAAAATTCAAAGTGGTTGATTTTTAAGATTTATTTGAATACAGAAAAGTATCTGTTTTGTTATTTTTGCTATTCAAAAACTACACAAGGTATGGGGTTGAATCCAGTGGGGTTAGTTAGAGTAAAACATAAGCTTTCCAGAACATTTTGATTGGCTAAATTTGGATTTGTAGAATTTGAACTATTCAATTTTTAGCACTGACCAGAATTGAATAACTGCTGAAACAAATTAATTCAAAAAAAGGGAAGTGGGCTTAGGCGGGAAAATTAATGGGCCGCGAGATTTAAACGCAGCAGGCCAGCCCAGTAACGCTTCAGCGTGCCACCGCCAGCTGACAGTGGGACCCGCTGGTCAGTCTGTATTAAACCCGAAACGGTACCTGGCAGCGTGCGCCGTTAGATTAGATCGTGGATCGACGGCTGAGAGTCGTCGTTGCCGACGGGGGAGGAGAGCTCGCTGTGCCGGTGGGGTAGGGGGTCGGCGGCGCGACGGAGGCTCCAGCGTCTGTGCTGGGCGTCGTTGTCGAGGACGAGGGGCGAGGTACCGTCGGCGGGGCTCGGGGCGGCGTGAATTGGTGACGGTGATCTGCGGACTCCGGCGGCCGTCGGCTTCGAATTGGAGTAACTCCGGTGAAATTGGGGCGAGAGAGGTGTTCGAGGAGGTCAAGGAGGAGGAGGGGAGCAAGTTTGGTGTGGAGCTTGAAGCACGGGAGAGGCTCTATTTATAGGCGAGATGGTGACCGGCGGGTGCTGTGAGGGTCGTCGACGGCGTGGCGTTTCTGGATGGCGAAGGGGCAAGCTAGGGGGTGCGCGATGTAGGCAACGGCTAGGAGAGGCTACCGCGCGTGCTGGCGCAGCAAGGGGAGGACGATGGCAGGCTGGCGTCGTTCGAGTGCTCGCGGTCGGTGATCATGGCGACGGCTAGGGTGCAGGCGCAGGCATTCGAGCATGTCTAGGGGGTAGAGGTAGGGGTGGTGATCATGCGGGTAAAGGGAGAGAGGGAGAGGAGGTCGACCGAGTCCGGGCGACGGGGTGCTCTGGCGCGTCCAGGGTGGTGCTGGTGCACGCCTGGGCGTGTACTGGCGCGGTGATCACGTCTGGCAAGGGCTTGTCGTGCATGGTTTGGCGTTGGGATCTTGTCCAGCAGGCTTAGTACCTCCTGGTGAGTCTAGCTGACATGGTTTGATGGGCCAGAGAGAGGGGTTGAGGTAGGGTGGCATGGTGGTGCCCTTGAGCTCGGCATGGTGTTGTTGTGATCATGACTTTGATTTAATCGACCAAACCAGTACATGGCTTGATGCAGGGGAGGTACAGGAGCAATGATCAACAAAGATTCAAAGGGGTTTAGGCTAGAAACTGCTGGGTAAAAGGGTGTATTACAAATCCAGAATTATGCCTGCAAGGTGCTCGACAATATGGCCGCAAGAGAAAAATTGTAGAATTTTGGAAATCTTTTTGGGGCATCTCTTTCATATAAATAAAGAAGTAGAAAGGTGGTGGTGGTGGTCAATTTGGTGAAGATTTGCAGGATTTCAAAATAGGGGTGATCTTCACATAGTTTCAAAGTCCTATTTTGTCAAATCTATACCGGTCAACCTGGTCAACATTAGCATGTGTGGTCAACATGAAAGTTGTTGACCTTGACTTGGTCTTGGATGACATGGTCATAGTTGACCAAGTTTAGTTGAAGAAAAGAGAAATACAGAGGGGTAAAGTGGGGAACATTTTATAAAATGGCAAAATGACCATTATCACATGTTATTGAGATTTGATTTTTCCTTTGGTTTGATTCTGGTTTCTTTGTGTCAATTGTGTTTGTTTTTGATATATATGAGTTTTACAATCAATGGCACAAGCCAAAGTGGCCTTGGTTGAGGTTTTGCAAAAAGGGCTAAGTGTATGTGAGTGAAATTTGGGAATCTTCTCCCTATTTGATTTCTCTTTATTTGATTTGACTTTGGTTGACTCTAAGGTGGTTCTTATGAGTTTAGAAACATTTTAAGAGCATTGAACCCAATTCATTTGGTCTTGCTCAAAGATTTGCAAATTTGGCCTTAATACATAAGGGATGAGGTGTTAAATTTTAATAAACTTGTAAAGGGTTTATCTTGCTTCACTTGGACATGGGTTAGGGTCCATTTAGTGTTATATTAGGTTTAGAGAGGGTTTCCCATCATTTGGTCAAGGTTTTAAGTCATAGGGCAAGAATTGGGTATTATGGCTATGTGCCACATATGCCTCTATGCATATGTTGCATTTCATTTTAGATTTGACTTGACTTGACCCCTTTGGTGTTGTTGAGTGTTGAAATGGTATATGGAAGTGATCCAACTATTCACAACAGGTCCTAGGGTCAATAATCTCAAATTCACAAATTTGCATTTTTCTCTCATCTGCCTCTATGGCATTTTTAGTTTCTTTTTAATTTTCTTGGAAACCACTTGAATTTGGTTTGATAAGTAATAGGTAAGGTGTGTGAAGGTTTTCCAAACCTCTAAGCAAAGTAGAAAAGCTTAGGGTAAAGTTTTATAAATATTGCCATAGGCACATATGCCTTTTTCTTATTTGATTTCTTTTTCTTTTATTTTATTTGGTTGATGATCTTCACTTGATCACTTTAGGGTTTTAGGGTTTAGCACATAAGCATACTAACACTCATCATGGCAAAACACAAGATTTAAACAAGATCTATATGTATCCTACTTAATTAATAAAAGTTTTTGTTGGTTCCAAATTTTGGAACTAGTGAAATTTATTTGTTTTATTTTGAAATTCTTGGGATGTTACAAACCCTTCCCCCTTAAACAAATCTCGTCCCGAGATTTTCAGAAAAGTTAGGTTCCTAAGAGAGATTGAACATTTTATTAACAGGAAGACATACTTGGCATGGTCTGGAGTGCTTCCTGCTTCTTGGCGATCATGTGGTAGAGGCGGCCGTTGTTGTTGTTCTGGTTCCTTCTACCGGCAAAGCGACGCTGTTGCTGGGCAGGTGCAGTAGTGTTGGCGGCGATCTTGGCAAGCTTCTTGGGGCACTCATTGGAGTAGTGACCCACAACTCCACATTCATAGCAGTTCACAGTTGACTTGTCTTTGGGAGTGACGGGGGTAGCATTGCTTCCAGTCCTCGGGCCAGTGTTGGTGTTGTTGTTGTTCCCATTGTTGCTGTTGCTGTTGGGGTTGTTGTTGTTGTGGTGGCTGTTATTGTTGTTACCTCCGGGCTTCGGGGGTCCTCCGTTGTTGTTGGCGTAGTTGGGGCGATAAGTCTGAGCAGGGGGCTTGCTGTATCTTGGGGTGAATCCTCCAGAGTGGTTGTTGCGGTGTTTCTGGGCATTGTGGGGCCCATTCTGGTTCATCATTCTGCGCTTGCGGTTCTCATTGGCCTGATGCAGCTTTCCTTCCATCTGTATAGCAGAGTCCACGAGGGCTTCCAAGTCAGCGAACGGAATGTTCACTAACACCGTTTGCATCTCGTCATGCAGTCCGTTCAGAAATCTTTCCTTTCTCTTCTCATTGGTGTCGGTCTCATCCGGGGCGTACCTTGACAGAGTGAGAAACCTGTCGCGGTATTCCACCACCGACATCCTTCCTTGCTTGAGTTCACGGAACTCGTCTCTCATCTTCTTGATCAGTCCTTGGGGCACGTGGTATTTGCTGAACTTCAGCTTGAAGTCTTCCCAGGTCATCATCGTCCCGCATTCATTGCACGGGCACTTGTCCACCATGCTCGGTCCTGATAGGTAGTGGGTGGCAACGGTACTTTTTCTGCGGCTTCAACTCCCGCAACTTCGAGGTTATTCTCCATGGTCTGGAGCCAGTCATCAGCATCAAGGGGCTCTTCAGTCTTGTTGAACATCGGAGGGTTGGTGTTCTGAAAATTCTTTAGCTTTGACCCAGGGTGGTCGTGGTTTCCATGGCCGTTGTTGTTCTGAGCGATCTGTTGTAGCGCAGCGATATTGGCTTGTCGTTCAGCTCTCTCGGCTTCTCTGTCTGCCATCATTGTCTGCAGCAGTTGCATCATGACTTCCTGGGTGGTGTTGCGGGTTGGTGGGGCCATCTGAACATTGAGGTAGATGATGAGATAAGGGGGAAATTTCTATGTTTTGTTTTGGTAAAGTTTTAAAAAGTTCATAACTTAAAAATTGGAGTAGTGTTGCAGGGGTAAAACCGACAACACTTTTTCATTCATACCAAACATCACATATTACAAAGCTAACACACCGTTGGTTTGAAGAACCATTCATCGCTCTACGATACAAGGGGGATCCTGATATAACTCACACCTACGAAAGTGCTTTCATGGTACTACTCTTCGGGGTGGATTCTTCGTCTTCACGGGTGATGTGCTTGGCGAGAGGCGAGGGCGTTGTCCAAATTCCTGCGGGTTTGGTACAGCCTGAAGTCCTGATGTGCTACATAGTGGTTCATCTTCGTGTGTGGTGGGATGATCATCGATCTTCCCATGGGGTCATGTCTTGGGTAGTAGATGAAGCGAGTGTTCTTGATCTTGTTTTCATTCTGTCCACACAGACGGAAAATTGCTTCTTGCATAGCTTTGACTAGTCCTTCCTTCCAAGTGTTTCCCGTTACAGAAAACCAGATGGTTTCCCATACCGGGGCATCAAGCTTTCTTCGGAGATCAGTGGAAACTTCCCACCGAGGTGGTTCTCCGGAGTGGTTTTTGAGGGGTATTCCGAAGAACTCGGGATACGGGTGTCCTAGGTATTCTACTAGTTGCTTCAAATCCTTTTCGAAACTTAGGTCGCCTCCGTGACCAGGCTGATAGAACTCCCATTGGTACTTCATCTGTGAAGAATTATGATGAGTAAGTTAGAGAAGTGTGTCAAAATTTTAGGTAATAGTATAAGAAGAATAGAGCATAACTTTCTTATTTGAAAAAGATCTCAAAGATAAGAGGGAGAATAAGTTTTTCTTAAATAGTCATTTCATTTGTTTTGAAACTAAAATTTTCAGACGTCCATTCTAACTAGGGTCTCCTAAGGTCAAACAATGGCTCTGATACCAACTTGTCAACACCCGGATTTTTAAGTCCAGATGCCTATTATGCCGTACATCGCAATCCCAGGAATATTGTTGTTGCGAGACATAATAGTTGAATATCATAGAGTCATCATTTATTACAACACATAATCGTCTTACAAAGGTAGATCACATGATCCAATATTACAATAGTAGTTGATCTATCGATGAACGAACATCACAAATAGCGGAAGCGAAGTAGTAGTGGCTATCTAATCCACAGGCCAACGCTTGACGTCGAGTAGTCCTAGTTGTCGTAGACGTCCTGCTGTCCATCTTCCTCGTATGTTCACCTTCATAGTCGGCCATTTGAATAGCCAGGGACAAAGCCATGAGTACTTTTAAAGTACTCGCAAACTAATACTAGTGTAAGCACCATCAATTATAGTAAGGGGATACTAAGCTCTAGGTTTATTTGCATAAAGCCAAGTTTATTTCATAAACATTTAGTAAAGATGCTTGAATCACTAGACTAACTCAAGAGGGAACATCAGTGTCATTCCCACAACTCTGTTGTGATTCAATTCAAAGTCACCATTCACCTTTCAAATTCAAGTCACAAGTTACATGTCACATTTTTTGAAAATGATCTGATGACGGAACAGTATGGCCTTTCCAACTGTCCATGACCGAGGACGCGGCTATTCGAATAGGTTTAACTCTGCAGAGGTTGTACACTTGTGCCACAACAATTGCAATAGTTCGTCAGGGGTAACTTTATCGTACGCAGTACGCGAACTACCAATCCTAACCTTTCATTTACATATTCTAGTATAGGCACCTCTCCCCATGAGCTTGGCCTGTGAAAACCGCACAACCCGGGAACTGCACAGGGCTTGGGCCGGACATTCACCTCATTTCACGTCATTTCACATCACTTCACCAGTACGGAGGCAGCCTCAAGCATAACCCCTATGACGCTTGTTCGGAGGGAACCCATACTAAAATACATAAGTTTCAAAGCCTTACCCAGATTCAGGTATTGTGGGGGTACTTGTGAAATTGGAATGGTATCGCATCCGAACCCAACCATCAGTGTTTTAGTAAAATTCACCAAGTCATTCACCAGTCATATTCACCTTCAAAATCTCTCAATAGAATGACTCATCATTCCAAGGTTTTCAAAGTCATTTCAAGATCACAAGTTCCCAACTAGAGTAGTCACTTTTGATATTGAGCACTAGCAACTAGTCCTGAGGGGTGCTAAGTATCTTGGAGCTTGCTAGGCTAAGTGTGATGCTCTTGTACTACTCTATAATTCAACCAAGTGAATCATAAATCAAAAAGTAACTTTGATAAATAAAATCAAGTAAAGCTTGTAAAGTAAAAACTTGGGATAGGAGCATTAAGCATAAAATAAAAATAATGGTGCCTTGCTCTTGTAGAGCTTTGCACAAGGGAACCTTGTAAGAGTGTTAGCTTGCAAGAATATTAGCTTGCCTTGATTGGTGAGGTGATCAAAGTTTTTGGCTCTTCCTCCTGGTAGAAGACCTCTTCCTCTTGATAGTCCCCGGTACTAGCGTCTATAAACGAATACGAGGATACAATCACCAAACAACACTTAAGTAATCTTAATTAGCCTTATTGGCTCACCCAATTGATCTAGTATCACTACTTAACATTTATCCAAAAATTATTCTAGGGTTTCCTTATTTAATATTAGGAAAATAATTTCCTCTCATTAAAATTTAGAATTAGGGTTCCTCTTTGTTTTGGGAGAAATAATTTCCTCTCATTGAATTCTTCTTAAGATTTAATCTTCTCAAATAACAAGGGATGATCCCATGTTGACCAAGGTCAACACTTCACACTTATTATTTGAGAGAAAGTTTTTAAATGAGATTCATCATCTCATGTGATTTAAATAACCATGGCAATATTAAATCCTATTTTGATTTAAAGTCTATAAGTGAGCAAGTATGAGCCTAAGCATTGTAAAGGTCAACACATTACTTCCCCACTTGTGAGAATGATTTAAATGAGGTGCTACACCTCATTGGTTTAAATTCTTAAAATTTGGAGATATTTTAAATGGGCTAGTATTGACTACATAGCCAATATTTTGATTCTAGCCCATGATCATGTACAGAACCCATATCATATTTTTACATAGTAAATTAGGGTTTGTTAAAAGTGAATTATTGCAATTGGATTCACTTCAAAATTCAAAGTGGTTGATTTTTAAGATTTATTTGAATACAGAAAAGTATCTGTTTTGTTATTTTTGCTATTCAAAAACTACACAAGGTATGGGGTTGAATCCAGTGGGGTTAGTTAGAGTAAAACATAAGCTTTCCAGAACATTTTGATTGGCTAAATTTGGATTTGTAGAATTTGAACTATTCAATTTTTAGCACTGACCAGAATTGAATAACTGCTGAAACAAATTAATTCAAAAAAAGGGAAGTGGGCTTAGGCGGGAAAATTAATGGGCCGCGAGATTTAAACGCAGCAGGCCAGCCCAGTAACGCTTCAGCGTGCCACCGCCAGCTGACAGTGGGACCCGCTGGTCAGTCTGTATTAAACCCGAAACGGTACCTGGCAGCGTGCGCCGTTAGATTAGATCGTGGATCGACGGCTGAGAGTCGTCGTTGCCGACGGGGGAGGAGAGCTCGCTGTGCGGGGTAGGGGGTCGGCGGCGCGACGGAGGCTCCAGCGGTGCTCTGCGGGGTGCTGGGCGTCGTTGTCGAGGACGAGGGAGCGACTGGTACCGTCGGCGGGGCTCGGGGCGGCGTGAATTGGTGACGGTGATCTGCGGACTCCGGCGGCCGTCGGCTTCGAATTGGAGTAACTCCGGTGAAATTGGGGCGAGAGAGGTGTTCGAGGAGGTCAAGGAGGAGGAGGGGAGCAAGTTTGGTGTGGAGCTTGAAGCACGGGAGAGGCTCTATTTATAGGCGAGATGGTGACCGGCGGGTGCTGTGAGGGTCGTCGACGGCGTGGCGTTTCTGGATGGCGAAGGGGCAAGCTAGGGGGTGCGCGATGTAGGCGACGGCTAGGAGAGGCTACCGCGCGTGCTGGCGCAGCAAGGGGAGGACGATGGCAGGCTGGCGTCGTTCGAGTGCTCGCGGTACGGGCGCGGCAGGTCGGTGATCATGGCGACGGCTAGGGTGCAGGCGCAGGCATTCGAGCATGTCTAGGGGGTAGAGGTAGGGGTGGTGATCATGCGGGTAAAGGGAGAGAGGGAGAGGAGGTCCCGAGTCGGGCGACGGCGTGCGCGCGTCCAGTGGTGCTGGTGCACGCCGGGCGTGTACTGGCGTGCAAGGGCTTGTCGTGCATGGTTTGGCGTTGGGATCTTGTCCAGCAGGCTTAGTACCTCCTGGTGAGTCTAGCTGACATGGTTTGATGGGAGAGAGAGGGGTTGAGGTAGGGTGGCATGGTGGTGCCCTTGAGCTCGGCATGGTGTTGTTGTGATCATGACTTTGATTTAATCGACCAAACCAGTACATGGCTTGATGCAGGGGAGGTACAGGAGCAATGATCAACAAAGATTCAAAGGGGTTTAGGCTAGAAACTGCTGGGTAAAAGGGTGTATTACAAATCCAGAATTATGCCTGCAAGGTGCTCGACAATATGGCCGCAAGAGAAAAATTGTAGAATTTTGGAAATCTTTTTGGGGCATCTCTTTCATATAAATAAAGAAGTAGAAAGGTGGTGGTGGTGGTCAATTTGGTGAAGATTTGCAGGATTTCAAAATAGGGGTGATCTTCACATAGTTTCAAAGTCCTATTTTGTCAAATCTATACCGGTCAACCTGGTCAACATTAGCATGTGTGGTCAACATGAAAGTTGTTGACCTTGACTTGGTCTTGGATGACATGGTCATAGTTGACCAAGTTTAGTTGAAGAAAAGAGAAATACAGAGGGGTAAAGTGGGGAACATTTTATAAAATGGCAAAATGACCATTATCACATGTTATTGAGATTTGATTTTTCCTTTGGTTTGATTCTGGTTTCTTTGTGTCAATTGTGTTTGTTTTTGATATATATGAGTTTTACAATCAATGGCACAAGCCAAAGTGGCCTTGGTTGAGGTTTTGCAAAAAGGGCTAAGTGTATGTGAGTGAAATTTGGGAATCTTCTCCCTATTTGATTTCTCTTTATTTGATTTGACTTTGGTTGACTCTAAGGTGGTTCTTATGAGTTTAGAAACATTTTAAGAGCATTGAACCCAATTCATTTGGTCTTGCTCAAAGATTTGCAAATTTGGCCTTAATACATAAGGGATGAGGTGTTAAATTTTAATAAACTTGTAAAGGGTTTATCTTGCTTCACTTGGACATGGGTTAGGGTCCATTTAGTGTTATATTAGGTTTAGAGAGGGTTTCCCATCATTTGGTCAAGGTTTTAAGTCATAGGGCAAGAATTGGGTATTATGGCTATGTGCCACATATGCCTCTATGCATATGTTGCATTTCATTTTAGATTTGACTTGACTTGACCCCTTTGGTGTTGTTGAGTGTTGAAATGGTATATGGAAGTGATCCAACCATTCACAACAGGTCCTAGGGTCAATAATCTCAAATTCACAAATTTGCATTTTTCTCTCATCTGCCTCTATGGCATTTTTAGTTTCTTTTTAATTTTCTTGGAAACCACTTGAATTTGGTTTGATAAGTAATAGGTAAGGTGTGTGAAGGTTTTCCAAACCTCTAAGCAAAGTAGAAAAGCTTAGGGTAAAGTTTTATAAATATTGCCATAGGCACATATGCCTTTTTCTTATTTGATTTCTTTTTCTTTTATTTTATTTGGTTGGTGATCTTCACTTGATCACTTTAGGGTTTTAGGGTTTAGCACATAAGCATACTAACACTCATCATGGCAAAACACAAGATTTAAACAAGATCTATATGTATCCTACTTAATTAATAAAAGTTTTTGTTGGTTCCAAATTTTGGAACTAGTGAAATTTATTTGTTTTATTTTGAAATTCTTGGGATGTTACAGCTAGCCAACACATCGGTGACCCAAATTTGATGAACGGATGGGTCGGCATGCGCGAGTTGGTCCGTTTAGGTCACATCGCTAGAGCGTACGCTGTCAATCCGTCAGTCCCCGAGAATCGTTTCGGATGGCCTAATACATGATGAGCCGTCCCGCTGGAGATGCCCTTAGTGATAAAGCTGGCCCGATCGAAAGTTCTAAAAGCATCCCATTGAAGTTCTTGCCGCTTCGGCTTTGATCTTCTTGTCTCGTGTCTCTTATACAACATTGATCCTGATGGCTTTATCTTTCGTTCTTATATCGGGCTTGGACATATATGCTATGAGTGGCAGTCCACTGGGGAGTTTTATAAGTCGGACAGCAAGAAGGGATATCCCACTCTCCCATGTCACAAGTCAAGGCCATTTGGACTCCTTGGAGGCCTGGTGTTGTAAACACGGTAGGTGCATGTACAATATTTGCATGCACATATTCTATTTGGTTATCTGGATAACGAAGAGAGAGCTACCTCTCGCCTAAGCACCTTTTATATAAGAAACGATTTCAAGCTTGGTGCCATCATCCTGTGAACTTCCTATAGCTCCCATTTGAGTTGATCTTGGCGTTCATCCATATCACCATGTGGAAGCTAACGACCGGTGCGGCTGCGGCCCGGGGACCGTGGCTGCAGTCGAACAACGGCTTCCTTGGGCGGCAAGTGTGGGAGTACGATCCCGACGCTGGCACGCCGGAGGAGCGCGCCGAGGTCGAGAGGCTGCGCGAGGACTTCACCAAGAACCGCTTCCAGAGAAAGGAGTCACAGGACCTCCTCCTCAGGTTGCAGGTATACGTCCCATAGCCGACTTGCATTATCATGCCATGTTTATACTCTTTGCTTTGGAATCTATATCATACGATGAAATTCTAATGGTTTCCACGAAGAAACACAAGTGCTCGACGCTCGGAGACCCACCCTTGAACTTTCCGAATTAGCCTGCAGACGAGTTTTGATATGTGTTCTTAGTTTTTTTCTAGACTCTACACATGTAATTTTTTAAGCGTGCAAAGCATGTTTTAGGAAATATTAATAACATACAGTAGTAGGTTATAAGAAAAAACCTTAAACATGACTGGTAGAACGTGTGGCTAGCTTAGCCCGTTCGCCAAGAAAATGTTCTTTTCGGTCAAAATAGGAACACATATGCTGGCCGACTGGGAAAAAATTAACTTACACTAGCTAGCTAGATAATAAAAAATGCGTACATAAGCTTAGCTAGGTGGAATTCTGAACCCTGCCAGAAAAAAACACTAAAATGACGAAACAAGGTTATCAGGGGGGAAGATTTTCCATGATTTAACGTATGTACTATTGGAAAAAAGAAATGTACAAATGATAAATACGTACCTGATTGTATAGATCTATACATGTCTATGGTTGAGTAGAAAGAGTAACACATACACATATTACTTTTACATAAACATCCATGAAAATCGTTTTTCTGCAAAATATAAATAAATAAATATAATATTTTGAAAATCGGTTCTGCGGAAGGCTGCAATACAGTAATCTTAAAATATTAATAAAAAACTACAAACACATGATTAATTTTAGTTTATGAATCTCATGTGTATTGTTGGATCTTAGCATATTGATTTTTCTGAAGCTAGATATCAAATCAATGTGCATAGTTATATATTCTTGACTTGGTCTATTATTCATTTATTCAATTACAACCAGCATAAGACCAGAAACCATAGATATACTAGGAACTAGGCACAGGGAAGAACATCACCCACCCCCCCTTCGTTTCCGGCGAGGGTGAGGCGTGCCCAACCGAAGAGCTGATTCCCGGGGTGGTGCCGCCGGTAAGGATAATAGTTTGGGGAGGCGAGAGTCGGGAGGCGACTGAGCGGAGGCGATGGTGACTGAGTGATGCTCGGTGGACAGGAGTAGGATCAAAAATGAATTGGGGAAAAAAGAAAGGTTACCCAACTCGCAACTGCCTATATAACTGTACCGTTGGGCCAGTAGCAAGGTATAGGTTTGGCCGAAACCGTGAAACGAGCCGCGATATGGTAATAAGGTCATCCACCGCTACAATCGGACGTACCAGAACACTTCACCGCGTTGATCCAACAGCCCACAAAGCTCGCGCGGACAGGGGCTCAGCTGGCTGGGTTGTCACCAGGATTAATTGTTGTAGTAATTCTACGAAATAATAAATTAACAGTCACCATGTTTGATCCACATCATTTGAATTATTGTGAAATCTGGATTTAAAATTAATTGCTAAGTTTAAGGAAAAAATATTACTTACGGAACCTTGTAGCTTCCTTTTGGCATGTTCAAGATTATGTAGTTTTGATATGTGACCATAGTTTTTCATTTATACTCGTAGTATGTAATGGTTTAAACGTAGAAAGTAGGAGGCCTTTCTTTAAAAAAATGGCTTGAACGTGCAAAGCATTGTCTAGAAGGTTTCACATTTTGAAACTGCATAAGAAATTGCGAGGAAGACACACATACCTAGGGATTAACTCTAACTACTACCTCCATTCCAATGAATAAGGATTGTATTATTTTCAAAATGTCCACCCGTATAAATTTCGAGCAATTTTTTAGAAAACATCATTAACATGTAAACTACAAAATCAATATCATTACATATATTGTGAAACATATTTGCATATGATATCCTTTTGGATGGTAGATTTTTCTAAAAGTTTGGTCAAACTTTACTTGGTTTCACTTGAAGAAAAAACCATATTCATTGGAAGGGAGGAAGCATTTAGTTTGGCATAAGTATTAGCTTAAATGAATTGGTTTCCTTTACATTTCATCTAGAAAAATAAGAAATGTTTATTTACCTTGCATATTGATGTAATAACACACATAGTTCAACTATTGACCTAATGTTATTTCCAAAACGACGTACATGTGTGTTTTAACCAATGACGCAATTAATTTTTTTTTGCATAGGTGATATGTTATTACCATAACACTTTAATAGTTCTACAACCACATTATTGCATACCATAAACTGTGATATTCATTAAACCATAGCATTGTTTCTCAAACACTTTCCACCCACTAAAGGAGTTACCCTCACATTTGCGAGGGTCACCGCACTAGTTAGGGCAAAAGTAAAAACTGAGAGAGAGAAAGAGAGAGATGAAGGTGGGCGTTAGATTCCAAGTAGAAAAATAAACTTGACAACGCATTATTCAGGATGGAAATTATGCGTGTGAAAATTTCATTTTGATTCAGTTACCAAAAAAGAGCAATGGCTATCTGACTTTTACCACTATTTTAATATAAATGACAACTAGCACCCTGCAAAATATGAGCCATAGTTATGAGCGCGGCCTATGTTAGCTTGAGCTACATGTGGCTCCTTTTATTTTGAGAAAATGATATAACGGTGTGTCCCTATAAGTATGCAAAATCTCAATAGAAAATATTTAATATTCTAGAATCTAACTAATAACAAAACTTTTCATCAAATCACAATAAAAAGTAATATTTGCAAACCTTGAAATTAGTCGTATTTTTTTGTTCTTGTATAGCGTAGAGTAAAAGGTTTTTTGTCGATAATTAAGCACATGTAGTGCATTTGTACATCCTTATATAAATCCATTTTTTCGACATTACCAAATTTAACGCGCTACATGTAGCTCGAACTCCAAGATAATTTGAACAATAATCCATAGGAAGATTTCACCCGATTATAAAAAATGAATCTAACAATAGTCATTAGTACAACCCCTTGGTCTATGTTTTCAACATTTCACATGGGTAGATGGAAGCGCTCTCTTGGAGGAAAAAATTATCCGCTCTGGGCTTCCCCTATGGGAGACGATTGGGGCATACCCTAGCGCCCTTGTGCACCCCTCCTCCTCCCTTACCCCTCTGCCACCGTCGGCGAGGGCTGCCGGGAAAACCAGCGCAGTGCCGGCAGCAGCGACACCTTCCTTACCCGCGCGCTCGGTTTTTGTTGAGGCAAGTTCTTGGACGCCGAGAAAGTGACCGGCCCGGATTGATCTACAATCGTTGCAATAGCTGTAATGGCGCGGTTTCGTTCCAGGAAATCGTGGTGGTGTTACTCCTTTGCGGCGGTGTGCGGTCTCTGTTGAGGCCACCTCGCAATTAGGAGGTAGTGGTGATGCCGCTCATGGCTACATGCCAAAATATGGCGGATCCGGTTGGTGGTGAAAGGTTCAGTCTAGCACGGAGCGGTAGGTGGACAATTGTGGTCCGGAGTTAGGAGCACGGATGCACGAATAATGGGGCATGATCGGAGCCTGGCACACGATCATGCCACATTGCTATAAACTCAATAGCTCAATTTTTAATTACATCACTTCATGAGTTTGTTTTTCTGAACTAGGAAGCAATTAAAGCCTTTTTTTGATGAAACGAATGTTGTTTTGCACTTGGCAACAAATAAAATAACGAAGTATCTTGAAAAACTCAACCAAGGATATAGGAAGAACTACTTTTGCATATTTTAAATTTATTTGTGCAAGTTTGGTGTGTGTGATGTAAAATATTTTGATGTGAATTTTATTTAGGGTCCAATTACTATGATATAAGATGCATGTCCCCATTAAGCATTATGATGTGTGATATGAGAGATATTTATTGTTTATGTGTTATACAAATGACACCTAATTATGTTTAGTAGAACAAAATGGATATAATATGTAATATATTTTGAATTAAAAATCATGTGAATCTTTGATGCCAAGAGGCCTGACTAAATGTTGTCGCTCATATCACCATGATATCATTTTTAAGATTTCAAAGTTTAACAATAGTATTTAAATTTGTGAAAATTAATGTTATAAAACAACAATTGAGTCAAATAATGAATGATGTAACAGACCTCCAGTTAATGTTTTAAAGCTAACTCAAAGGTACTCTCTCTGTTCCTTCTTATAAGTTGTAATAGTTTTTGGAAAGGTCAGCTTTTTTACATCTTTTTTGTTTACTCCCATTGGACAAAAAGATAAAACACAGATGCTGTCAAAAGTTATATTAATTTCTAAAAACATTAATTCACTAATATGTGGGTTTATTGATGAATGTAGCTGGATTTAATGGAATGATTTAAGTATTGTAATAGTGTACATATGATTTTAAGTTATTGGTCAAATAGAAATATTGGAAACGTGTATGTCATACAGCTTTGGGAGCAACATTCAATATCTACCATTCGATCCTTATGGTGTATATTATTTACTGCAGTATGCAAAACCAAACCCTATGATGAATATTCCAAGACCAAGTCCTCAAAAGATCACAGATGTCACTGAAGAACTTATAACTACTTCTTTGAAGCGAGCTCTATATCAATATTCCACTCTTCAAGCACACGATGGACATTGGCCGGGTGATTACAGTGGAATTTTGTTTATTATGCCTATTATTGTAAGTATTTCATTCAGAAAATTATGATACATTTGAAATATGAATAGATGCTTAATTATTTATAACACGAACACAATACTATTTGGATCCAAAATACCATTTGGATATTCAATTCAATTCGGCTCCTAGCTCCATATGCTCTCTCTACCGCATAAAAACATATTTCGAAGTGTTAATATTTTTGACAAAAATTCTACATGTACATCTTCATAATATATGTGTGTTTGCTCAGTTTCGCGAGAAATAGATAATTTTTGTGGTCTATGTAAAAAGAAGGAAATTTGTCTTGTTAAAGGCCTGAATTTTAGCACCGAATTTTATCTTTTTACATAGACCATAAGGCAAGTTGAACTTTCATGAAACAACTTTGTTGACGCGTAGCATGTGAAGATGTACGTGTGATTTTTTGTTTCAGTTTTTTTTGACATTTCAAAATATGTCTAAGATGCATTTTAAAATAAAGGAGCATATACTCCCATGAGCCAAAACATCACTCCCCCATTCATTTTTCTGTTAATATATAAAAACTAAGTCAATATGTATCTTATAACATTCAACCATTATGATACAATGGTAACATTATTCTTTTTTCTTAACTAAACATATTGTTGGTTGTAAGATCATGGAATAGACATGGTTTCTTGTAAAATTAAACAATCCACATACATTAGAGGAATACTTCAAAATAGGTTTCGGTACAATCTTACGCAATGATTGCCCACAAAAAGGAAAGAATCCATGATTTGTAATATAGGATTGTAGCCAAAATACATAACATTGATGTGGAGTTCACTGAAAAGACTAAAATAACTTCTTTAAGCCCTGAATATCAAATTAGTCTGAGAAACAAAATGTGCAATAATATGAATGAGTTCACCCCACTTGACGCTATTCCGTTTATTGCAATGCACTGGCACCGATGCAAGGAATTGGTCTTCAGTCTCTTCACAACATTGTGGCTTCAGGATTGTGTGATAATAATGTGTGTGGGCCCTTGCGCCAACATGGGTTTGTGTTAGATGCGGAAAATGAGGCAGTTCCAGTCACATACATCCTTGGCATTTTGTTGGAACATTGTTCTGCCAAGCTAAACAACGTAGTGTTCATTGTCTACGGGTAGCCATAGTGACAATACAAAGAATTTGCTTGTACTCACATTCAAAGGGTGAAAATAAGATCCACATAATTATTACAATATTTAAACAACTAGTCAATAGTGAAAGTTTAAGAAAAACCCAAGGCCAAAGTAGCATCGAAGAATAACTAAACGGAAATACAATTGTACATCCACGCATGGAAGTGGGTGTTTTCGTCACAGTCCATTTATACCTTGAGATCCTTGCCCATCATACTAGATGGAAAGATTATTTTCTCTCTTCTTTTTATATCTCAAAGTACAATTGACGGTGACGGAAACACCCACACCTATGCGTGGGTGTAAAAAATCCACTCTAGTAATTGTGCCACATGTAACCAACATGTGGTTTACACTGCAAGGAATAACAACTTACCATAGACGCTATAATCTACACATGAAAAGTAGCAATTTAGTATATTAAATGATTTACATGTTGTTACACCGAAAAATTAACATACAAGGGAGTAGGCTTGGTGAATTTAATTTTATGCGCAAAATAAATACATAATTTTCAATATTTCCTTAGCTTTTTTAAACTTCACCTCAACCTATATTTTCAAAAAAATATTAAATGCATGTTTTATAAGGCTAGAAGGAAACTTAAGAGAGTCATAGAGGAATATATATTTTATGTCTTATCTACTATAAATCTATAATAGATGCGTATGATCCTAAGTTTTTCCTTTCTTAAATCACTTATGATTGTTGTATAGTACTAGAAGTGCCCACTCCAATATCGACATGTGAGAGCCCTGCATGATTAGGAGAGTTCCACCTAATAGAGCCCCCTAGGATAATAGGCTGGCGAATTGTCTCAATAACATGTTTTGATTTGGAAAACAGAGATGAAGATAATAATCTCCTAATGCTATCCCATGACCCTCTAATCCATCATTTTACACGCTATAGAGGTTATACACATTCCCACATGACACACCCATTATTTGTAAATTGAAACCAAGTGTATATGATTGACAAAAGGTTATTTCGAATATTTCCAAGTCGGCTGACTACTTATTTTGAGCAAGCTTGCTCAGAATGTACAAAGTCCCCTCCAATTGACAGTTCAGTGTGTAGATATTACTACTTATCATATTAACATGTCGAATATGTTAAAAATATCCCCTAAACATGTCAAATATTTCCAAGGCAGCAAACTACTTATCATGGTCTATTTTTAGTGCCAACCCATATTTTATAAATCTCACAAAAATCTAGTAAATAGACACTTAACACGGGGTTTAGAACAACTAGTTCCCACTCACATGTAAATTTTCAAATTCATATTTTTGTAAATCTCCTTTAACCATTTTATAAATCTCTAAGAATTTACTAAGTTACTGACATAGCCGGTCCCAAGCCCGGGTAAAGGAGGAGGGTTGTGATAGGTGGGACGAGCCAACGTAAAAAACCCAGCCACTCTTATGGAGATGAAACCCAAAGGAACCTCGTTGGGGTGTAACCCTCTTAGCGACGCGCCACATCGGAACCCGGCTGTGGTGTCAAATGGGCAAGGGTCGGGCCGTCACCCCCTTGGTGGCGCGCCGTATCTTCATCTGGATACGGTGATAAATGAGCAAGGGTTGGGTCGCCGCATCCTTAGTGCCGCGCTGCACCGACGCCCCGGTGTAGTGAAATATGAGCAAGGGTCTCCACATTTGACCGACGAGTGCGGAGGGTAAGGAAGTTAGCCGAGCCTAGGAGGATACGCTTAGGTAGCTGGAACGTAGGGTCCTTGACGGGTAAGTTACGGGAGTTAGTTGATACGGAGGTGAGGAGGCGTGTTCATGTCCTATGTGTCCAAGAGACCAAATGGAAGGGACAGAAGCGAAGGAGGTGGAGGATACCGGTTTTAAGTTGTGGTACACGGGGACAACTTCAAACAAAAATGGAGTAGGCATCTTGGTCAATAAGAGCCTCAGGGATGGAGTTGTGGACGTCAAGAGGCAAGGGGACCGGATGATCCTTGTCAAGCTGGTTGTGGGGGACTTAGTCCTCAATGTTATCAGCGCGTATGCCCCACAAGTAGGCCACAATGAGAGCACCAAGAGGGAGTTCTGGAAAGGCCTAGAAGACTTGGTTAGGAGGGTACCTATTGGTGAGAAGCTCTTCATAGGAGGAGACCTCAATGGCCATGTGGGTACATCTAACACAGGTTTTTAAAGGGTGCATGGGGGCTTTGGCAATGGCATCAGGAACCAAGAAGGAGAAGACGTCCTGAGCTTCGCTCTAGCCTATGACATGGTCGTAGCTAGCACCCTCTTTAGGAAGAGAGAATCCCATCTAGTGACGTTCAGTAGTGGTCTACACTCTAGCCAGATTGATTTTGTCCTCTCTAGAAGAGAAGATAGACGCGCCTGCATTGATTGTAAGGTGATACCTGGAGAGAGTGTTGTCCCTCAACATAAGTTGGTGGTTGCTGACTTTCGCTTTAGAATACGTGTCCAGCAAGGTAAGCGCGCCAAAGTCACTAGAACAAAGTGGTGGAAGCTCAAGGGTGAGGTATCCCAGGCTTTCAGGGAGAGGGTTATTAAGGAGGGCCCTTGGGAGGAAGGAGGCGATGCAAACATGATGTGGACGAGTATGGCGACCTGCTTGCGGAAGGTCGTTGTAGAGGAGTTTGGGGTGACTAAGGGAAGTAGAAGGGAAGCTAAGGATACATGGTGGTGGAACGATGAGGTCCTGAAGGTTATTAGGGAGAAGAAGGACTGTTTCAGATGCCTATATCTGGACAGGAGTGCAGCTTAGATGGAGAAGTACAAGGTTGCGAAGAAGGCTGCAAAGCGGGCGGTGAGTGAAGCAAGGGGTCGGGCGTATGTGGACCTCTACCAACGTTTAAACACGAAGAAAGGCGAAAGGGACATCTATAAGATGGCCAAGTTTAGGGAGAGGAAGACGAGGGATGTCAACAAAGTCAAATGCATCAAGGACGGAGAGGATCAACTTCTTGTGAAGGATGAGGCGATCAAGCGTAGATGGCGGGAGTACTTTGACAACCTTTACAATGGAGAGGTTGAGAGCTCTACCATTGAGCTAGACGACTCCTTTCATGATACCAGCATGTGTTTTGTGCGACGTATCCAGGAGTCTGAGGTTAAGGAGGCGTTAAGGAGGATGAAAGGAGGCAAGGCGATGGGTCCTGATGGTATCCCCATCGAGGCGTGGAGAGGCCTTGGAGACGTAGCGATAGTCTGGCTAACTAAGCTTTTCAACCTCATTTTTCGGTCAAACAAGATGCCCGAAGAATGAAGGCGGAGTATTTTAGTACCAATCTTCAAGAACAAGGGGGATGTTCAAAGTCGTACTAATTACCGTGGAATCAAGCTGATGAGCCATACTATGAAGCTATGGGAGAGAGTCATTGAGCACCGCTTAAGAAGGTTGACAAGCGTGACCAAAAACCAATTTGGTTTCATGCCTGGGAGGTCTACCATGGAAGCCATCTTCTTGGTACGACAACTGATGGTGAGATACAGGGAGCAAAAGAAGGACATTCATATGGTGTTCATTGATTTGGAGAATGCCTATGATAAGATACCTCAGAATGTCATGTGGTGGGCATTGGAGAAACACAAAGTCCCAATAAAGTACATTACCCTCATCAAGGATATGTATGATAATGTTGTGACAAGTGTCCGAACAAGTGATGGCGACACCGATGACTTTTCAATTAGAATAGGGCTACACCAAGGGTCAACTTTGAGCCCTTATCTTTTTGATTTGGTGATGGATGAGGTCACAAGGGATATACAAGGAGATATCCCATGGTGTATGCTCTTTGCGGATGATGTGGTGCTAGTCGATGATACCCGAACGGGGGTTAATTGAAAGTTAGAGTTGTGGAGGAGAACTCTAGAATCGAAAGGTTTTAGGCTTAATAGAACTAAAACTGAATACATGAGGTGCACTTTCAGTTCTACTAGGCACGAGGAGGGAGAGGTTAGCCTTGATGGGCAGGTGGTACCGGAGAGAGACACTTTCGATATTTGGGGTCCATGTTGCAGAAGGATGGCGATATCGATGAAGATGTGGGCCACCGAATCAAGGCTGGTTGGATGAAGTGGCGCCAAGCTTCTGGCGTACTCTGTGACAAGAGAGTGCCACAAAAGCTAAAAGGCAGGTTTTATAGGACAACTATCCGACCTGCGATGTTGTATGGCGCGGAGTGTTGGCCAACAAAGAGACGACATATCCAACAGTTAAGTGTAGCAGAGATGCGCATGTTGAGATGGATATGTGGCCACACAAGAAAGGATTGGGTAGGGAATGACGATATACGGGAGAGAGTTGGGGTAGTACCGATTGAAGAGAAGCTGGTCCAACATCATCTCAGATGGTTTGGACATATCCAACGGAGGCCTTCGCAAGCGCCAGTGCATAGCGGACGGATAAAGCGTGCTGAGAATGTTAAGAGGGGTCGTGGTAGACCAAACTTTCCATGGGAGGAGTCCGTTAAGAGAGACCTGAAGGTTTGGAATATCGACAAAAATTTAGCCATGGACAGGGGTGCGTAGAAGTTAGCTATCCACGTTCCGGAACCATGACTTGGTTTCGAGATCTTATGGGTTTCAACTCTAGCCTACCCCAACTTGTTTGGGACTGAAAGGCTTGGTTGTTGGTTGTTGATCGATGAAAATTTGAGAGATTTCATAATTCATCAATAATAATCCCAACCGTGCTCTATTAAAATTGGATAAGTAATTGATTCGCTGTTTTAATATTGGAATAATATTAATTGGGACAACCGAAAAATGACTCCAAAATAAAATAGGTGCCAAACAAATGCAATGTGAAAATTTGATTTCTTTAAAAGTTTACAACCAAGTTATATATTCTTTGATAGGAATAATAATACATTCTTACGGAGTATTTTTTGAAGCCAGCTCGGAAAACTTTGAACAAGATTTAAAAAAATTAGGTCCTTCTAAAAATTCAACAATGCTAAGGAAAATTAGAAAGACTCACAAAATGATTGTACTTATTAATATTTCTAAGTAGAAATTTTCGGATGTCGGACATGCTACTGGAATCGAACTAACTACTATATGGCACTCTACTTCTTGGCTCAACGACCAAGAAGACCGTGCTACCAAAAGGAAGACTCTCAATCAATCACCTCGTGCGTGTGGGCATTGCGGACAATATATCATTTTACCTAGATGGCCTTCAGCAGCACTTAATCCTTGCAACGGCCCTTCGAACAACCTTTTCCCACTTCAGGACCTTAGTAGTAGCGCCACTCAAATTGGCATTTTGTGATGGGAAGCAGATTCAACTAAATTGTCCCTTTACTCAAGTTTTATCTGGATACGGATGTACGCAGCTGAGACGCGCCACGTGATCCCTCCGAGTCACCCACGTCGACCCAGCTTCCATGCGGACAACTTAGCATTCGGAAAATTTATGACACAAAAACATTTATATGCATATAATTGGTTTTGAAAACTAATTATCTCCTATATGCATATTTTTGGTATTTTGTTTATTTTGTGGATTTTGGCTCCCTCTATATTGATTTCTGCAAATTATCAGATATTTTTCTCTATCTTGCAGATATTTTCATTATATGTTACGGGATCACTTAACACTGTATTATCACCGGAACATCAGCATGAGATATGCCGCTACATTTACAATCAACAGGCATGGAATAAACTCTATTATATAATTTTGTGTTGGAAGTTTAAATGTTTTTCTTTTATCTTATTATGGTATCTCTAATATGGGCAGAACGAGGATGGAGGGTGGGGAAAACAAGTTCTTGGCCCAAGTACCATGTTTGGATCATGTACGAGCTACGCATCCTTAGTGCTTCTTGGTGCGAAGCTGGATGGTGATCAGGATGCATTGACTAAGGCGAGACATTGGATTTTATCACATGGAAGTGCAACTGCAATGCCACAGTGGGGAAAAGTATGGCTCTCGGTATGTGACAAAACACATGAGATGATGCTCCTTGTTACTTTGCAATAATGTGATAACAAATACAACAAAAATGACTATCCGGTGTGGTTTTCAGTAACCAGTACTAAGCTCATATTACTTATTATAAGCTAAGATTAACGTAAGTGACACCTGTGTGCTATCCCAGATAATTGGAGTATATGAATGGTCAGGAAATCATCCGATTATACCAGAATTGTGGTTGGTACCAGATTTTCTTCCTATTCACCCAGGTACTTGTTTTTACGGATAACCATAACAATATGTCCTCTTTGATAATTTGTTGTTAACCTAATTACTTATTTTGTATATAAATGTAAAACAATTCTTCATATGCAGGTCGATTTTGGTGTTTTACCCGGTTGGTGTATATATCAATGGCATACCTTTATGGGAAGAAATTTGTTGGGCCACTAACTCCCACAATACTATCACTTCGTGAGGACCTATATTGTATACCTTACGAGCAGATTAACTGGGACGAGGCTCGTGATTCTTGTGCCAAGGTTTGTCAACTGGTTCCTGTATTTCCAACCAGTGTCTATATTTTACTCTTTTGTATTTTTTAATTTATCATTTATCATTTCCCCAACACACATTATTATTTATATATTTTTAACACTCATTGTTTTAAAACTCATAACGGGTGGCTCCCTATTAGGAGTGTGGCGCCCCCATGACGTTTTCTGACACCCCATAAATATTCTATTATGTAAAACTGATTGAAT
Source organism: Lolium multiflorum (assembly GCA_030979885.1). Taxonomy (NCBI): domain Eukaryota; kingdom Viridiplantae; phylum Streptophyta; class Magnoliopsida; order Poales; family Poaceae; genus Lolium; species Lolium multiflorum. The sequence goes on along the minus strand of CM061748.1, from coordinate 310,522,751 downwards.
GAGTTAAATACATTATCAGTTTTCTAGCTCCATATAGCCCAAGCTAAAGATCTAATAACCACCCACACTAATATGAGACTTCGATTTACAACAATATCACTTCCGAAATATTTTAGTGTATTGGGGGCTGAAGAGGGATATTAAACGTAACATGAACTATCTACCATATAATACGAGAAAAAGGTGTGTAGTATGCCATCAGAACCAATCATCTCGCAGAAACCGGCATGACGTATCCTGCATAGTTTGTACGAAAATTGAAATTAGTAAGGTGCGCCTGATCACCGGAATCATTACGTAAATGTGCATGTTCCAACCCCGAGTAAGTCAGAACAATGACAAACATGAGAGGGATATTATGTTCCTAATCGAAAGCATCTCAATGATTAGCACATGTAAATTTTCTTCCAGCGAGGACCATTAAACCTTGAACGTATCGTTATTTGTGTCTTCTTTTCGTTATAAATTACTAGTATCACCCCCGACAAACATAGGGAGGGACTAGGATTCAAGGATTCACAATAATTTGGCTAGGAACTCGGTTTTTGGGCCTCCTAAGGAACCCCATAGACTGCCATCAAAACTCACTCGGTCAAGATTTACCTATTTTCAATTTGAAAGAAATAATTAATAAGACGCTACACTAACTTTTAAAAATCCCTAAAAAGATATTTCAAGATTTGAGAATCCTTGTTTGATCTAGAGTTTTTATGTTGTTACAGGAGGACCTTCTCTTTCCACGTTCATATGCACAAAACCTTGTATTTAGTTGCCTGAACAAGTTTGTGGAGCCGATGTTGAATTGCTGGCCAGCAAACAAGCTAAGAGAGAGAGCTCTGAGTAACATCATGAAGCATATACATTATGATGATGAAGCAACTAAATATGTTAACATTTGTCCTATTAATAAGGTTAAATCATTTGTAATTTAAGTTTAATTTTATTTTACAAAACAATTCTGTTAAGTTATAACTTTTTTTCTTAGGCATTGAATATGATTTGTTGTTGGATAGAAGACCCAAACTCGGATGCATTCAAACAACATCTTCCTAGGTTTTTTGACTATTTGTGGCTTTCAGAGGATGGAATGAAGGCACAAGTACGTACAAGTTTACATTTTGTCTAGCATATATTGTTGATCTAATATGTGTCAATGTCTTGCAACTTCTAACGTGTTTAATGTTTTTTAGCCTCAACTAAATTGAAAGCCGCTGGGCTTATGAGGAATTGATTTTAATAGGCATCTGTAAGTGATGCCAAAGTACGAGCAGTACTAATTTGGGATAATAAAATGTATGTCTAGTTTTATTAGCTAGGCAATTTAAATCCCAAACTAACTGGAACATAGTCTCTTCCAGATCAGCTATTATTGAAAAAAATGAAACCATAATTTTTCCTATTTTGATTAGATTTAATTCAAATGGGTAATATATGGATATATATAAATATCTACATATTTCTATGTAATTCCCAAATGCTTGATATAAAGTCATTTAAAAAATATGTAACGAGGCATTTCAGTTGGAAACTTTGATGGAGTCAAGTGGCATATGATAATCAGGTATATGATGGTTGTCACAGTTGGGAGACATCATTCATAATCCAAGCATATTACTCCACGGGTCTTTTTGATCTTTTTGGGCCAACTCTGCAAAAAGCTCACGAGTTCATAAAGAACTCACAGGTTTGTTGTTTTGTGAGCTATATAAAAAATTGAGAACAATTCTATATTACATGCATTTTTAACCAAGCTAACATGTCTTTATTATACTTGAAGATTCTTAGCAATCATCCAAATTATGAAAGTTATTATCGCCATAGATCGAAAGGTTCATGGGGTCTTTCAAGCGTAGATAATGGTTGGTCCGTGTCTGATTGTACCGCAGAAGCTGTTAAGGTTAAGTATAATATATTTTCCCTCGTGTCCTTAAATTTGCTATCTAATAATTTTTTGTTGTAACATGCATTAAACCGGCTACCTGCTACAAATTTAGTAATAATGGTTTTAACGACATTTCATCCAGGCATTGTTGCTGTTATCAAAGATTTCACCTGATCTTGTTGGAGACCAAATTAGACAAGATAGGTTGTATGATGCCATCGACTGCATCATGTCTTTCATGGTATGAACCTTTATGATAAATCAAATATCAAAAGACTAGCATAGTCACTGTATATGTTTTCCAAGAAAAATATAAATATACCTAAGCTATAAAATGTCACCACATATAGATAGTTAATTTAAATAATGCCAAAATAATAGTTTATTGTGAACATCACTAACTTACTATAATATATCATTGTAATCCACAGTCTAGCTTAATTTAATCAACATATATGTTGTCTAAGAAATTGGTAAGTCGTCTTTGAGTCATTTATTTCATTACTCTACAAAGATCATCGAACTAATAGCAGGTTCTCTTTTTATATTTTCACTATGTTAAAGAATAAGGATGGAACCTTTTCGACTTATGAATGCAAACGGACATTCTCGTGGTTAGAGGTAAATAATGCTATTTTCTAATTTTATGAACTTAAACACTTGAAATTATTTATTAGTTTATATGCTAGATTTTGTTTTTTAAATGTCCATGGTAGCAGAGGCAACACAACATTTCATTGTAAGAATAAGAACACAAATTTCCATACATGACGATTTTAAATCCCAACTAATGTACAACCCCCAGTCAAATGAGTTAGGGTCAATTAGTTGATAGCTTTGGAACATGTTCATCCGCATATATAGTTGGGAATGTATTAGACTAGCCATACTAGAAACATGACCAGGTAGGCCACAAAAAGGTTAATATCAATAGGCTTTTGTTATTTTTCCTGTCATATTATATTTTGAAAGTTAATTTTACCTTCAATATTTCGAAAATTAGTGATAAGGTGAGCTGGTTTTTCTGGTTATGGTACTCTACCTCCTATCCAAGAACTTATAATTTATTACTTACAAACATTGTATTTCTGATCACCCTTCTCCACCCTGACAGTAAGGTTTTGTTTGTCCATCTAGGTTCTCAACCCTTCTGAGAGTTTTCGCAACATTGTCTCCGACTATCCGTAAGAGGCCCAAATTCCTTCTTACTTGAAAAGTATATTTTATTCTATATTCATATCGGTGAACTGACTCGTGGCACGTGAAAAACTGGCAGTTCCGTGGAATGCACATCCTCTGTTCTTGATGCTCTTGTACTGTTCAAAGAATTATATCCAAAATATCGTGCGAGCGATATTGAAAAGTGTATTAAAGCGGCTTCTTTATTTCTTGAGAAGACTCAAAAGAATGATGGCTCGTGGTATGTAATTTACATGTGCCAATCACTTTTAACACCTAATTTGGAATTCATAACTATCAATTTTTTTATCATGTAGGTACGGTTCCTGGGGAATATGTTTCACTTATGGAACCATGTTTGCAGTAAGGGGATTAGTTGCTTCTGGAAGAACTTATGAAAATAGTCATACCATCAGAAAAGCATGCAATTTTATGTTATGTAAGCAACAAAGTACAGGTGGATGGGGTGAAAGCTATATTTCAAGTGAAATTGAGGTAATGAATATGTTTTGTTTATTACACGAGATGTAGCATGCTTAAACACGTTTATTCATCAACCAATTTTCTTAACTAGTAATTGTCAATTAGCTATCTTCCTACAAGTATAGTGGGTGGTTTATAGCCACTTCTATAAGCAAAGTGCAAACATACGACAATCAATAATTAATTAATTGCATATATGAATTCCAGATATTATAATAAGACACATATGTAGACCTGTAATAGGAATTTTTGTTTGATGAAAAACTACAAAAAAAAGTAGGTAAAGATCAGTAGAAGTATTTGCAAGATAAACTCAAGGTCAAGCTAAAGGTTTTATTTGTAAGACCATCGTGCTTAGAAGAACAGTGGGTCCAATGCTAGTTAATACATCACTTAACCCTCAAATATTTTACTCAATGCGCTTGACCAGTATACTACTTATGTTTAAATTCCCAATGGAGGGACTTCAGGTAATAAACATTAATTAATGTACCTTATGTTCTAGGGTCCCTCACTCGCATATGCTACTAATTTTAAAAATAGGAACCCATTTCTTATCACGTTTCAATTCCCCCATCAATTGAAGGTGAACATCTATGAGCTGATAAATGTGAAGTAAAGGTAAACAATAGTTTCTTCCAAATTCAAAAACCAATAACTAGGTCTCTTTTACATATTTCCTATATTATGACCCACTCACAATTCCCACGTATGGGTTATGAGAAGGGCTATAAGGATATGTATTACAATATGAAACACCATATACTTCACCATAAAACACCATGCTCGCATGAGGTATGGGTACAAATATATAAGATTACACATATATGACAAAACTTAGTAAGTGAAGAGATGTTGATGAAGAAAACAAAGATCCCAGGTTAAATTGTAGACAATTTTGATTTCAACCTAGTATAGACTAATTCCACATGAAGGGTTACTTTGTGTGAAAAAGGTTTCGAGAAATAAAGTCTACCTACCCATTGGCTTCATCCTGTTAACTAACTAAAATAGTTCCACAGAAAAAGCCGATATTCAAAAGAATCTTTGATGCAGATTAAAAGAAATTAGAACATGGCAACTCTACCTTCTTAATGATGGAGTAGAATAAAATAAATATAACTATTGCCTAGGATTTTTTTCATACTTCATGGAATACAATGTAGAATCTGATACTAGCTAATAGGTTAGTGGTTAAAAAAGGCACACAAAAAATTGTAATAATATAGAATAATCCATTTGGTGGATAACAAAAAAAATTGTTGAAGAAAAGACAAGATCCTAAGAATAATTTTGACATATATATCAAATATTATATATCAGCAACAAAAATTAAATTGTACACACCATAGTACATCCAAGCTATAAACATGTAATGTTAAACATCTCTTGTATGTAATCATAGTGAATACTTATAATATTCATGACATTAGTGAGTAGGATTGATTTCTCATACTTTTTATGTTATGTCGCCTATGAATCTGAATTTGAATCACCATTTCATGATATTGTTGACAAATCTAGTCAGCCAACAGTGAAAGTTGAAGGTTATTTCATACTTATGAAAGATTATGTCCTTTTATTATGTTTTCTAATAAAAAAATTTACAGGATTATGTTGATAGCGGTAATCCTAATGCTGTGAACACTTCGTTTGCAATGTTGGCTTTAATTCATGCTGGGCAGGTTTGTTAATTTTTCCTTAAAGGTGTAAATTTGAAATTAGATGAAGATATTCTGATAACATGAAATAATTGTCAAACCGATGCATTATCTAACTCAAGACATTAATATATTGGGTTTCTAAATAGGTTGAACGTGATCCTATACCTGTCTATCGTGCAGCAATACTATTGATCAACATGCAACTAGAAACAGGCGAATTCCCTCAACAGGTTATTATGTTTACCTTATAATTTATCCAATAAACACTTACATTGTATGCCAAGGATATTTTTGGATGATAACTGCAACACAAAAGACACATCTACTGAAATTTAAGCAAGATAGTCTACTAACAAATTCAAGATAGTGTATGCATCCGATCACTATTAGTCCAAATGTGCAATTATGATAGTGTATGCATTCAATCACTCTTAGTCCAAATGTGCACTTACATTGATAAACCTGCACTCTTACATATCTGCAATAATTTAATTGATAATGTCCCTGCCAATTCATTGGTTTTACACAGTATCAGAATTTAGGCTCCCTCTGACTTCATTGTGTTTCTCCTTTGATATCAGGAACATATGGGATGCTTTAACTCTTCCTTCTACTTCAACTACGCTAACTACCGCAACTTATACCCCATTATGGCCCTTGGGGAGCTCCGTCGTCGACTTCTTGCAATCAATAGCTAGTATGGATACAAAAGATCGCAATACAAATAATACAAAGGCTTAATATAGGTTGTAAGTAATTGTAATAGTGCTCCCAACAACATTTCTGTTATAATTTTTGAGAATTAAGATCTCTCTCAAAATATATTATGATGTAACTATTTGCATTTTTTAATTCTTTAGACTCAACTTGTACATATTAGCCATGAATGTTACACCCTCCATGTTGCAAAGATACTCGGTATGTGGCATGATGTTTGATTCCTCCACGATATTAATCGCATAGAGAAAAAAATAGAAACCTCATTGTGCCCCTATGTGTGGTGGCTCGGAACATAGTTTGTTGACATAGAGTGGAGGGGTTCATCGATATGAAAGGATAATAGCAGATATAGTTGATGTCACAACTGTCTATGTGTCATGAAGGTTGCGGTGCACATCATTGGGCCAAAGCTCCACAAGTTAATGAAGTGGGGACAAATTTGAGAAACCCAAATATTCCACATGGATGGCATAACCAATCATTGCAGAAAGGAGATCGGGAAGCTCGGTGTCTCAAACCTGATTTTGGGGGAATATGCAAGAACACATGTTTTCCTGAGATGGAGACTACAGTGAATTGAAATGTTGTGTTTTAGGTTTTGATTCTTTCTCATATGTACATGTCAGATGCCAGTACCAGACCTGCGTCGACTGGACCTGCCTGCAACTGACGTACATGTTTGTGCAGGAGCTGAGGGGGCGGTGCCCCCAAAGCATGCTGGTGAAGGTAGATGACTGTTGTAGGGACGCCATCGTCATGAGGGTCTACCACGACGACACTGGTGACATATGTTCCAGCAAAGTTCTTCAAATTTGATGGGCGCGGCGGCGGCTTCGGGTTGGCCTCGATGTTGCTGCGAGAAGATAGGGCGTCGCCAGCGTGTGGAGGCCAGGGCGGGCGCGGCATGTCCCTGGGAGGAGGAGCTGGGTGAGGGGCGCGACGGGACGGCGGCCTTGGAATCCTCGGCGGAGAGATGGCTGCGGTGGCCGCGTGGGCGGCGTGGCGGTTGGATCTGGGAGTTCTTGTCTGCGGGCTTCGGCGTTCGTCTTCGGGCCCCGTGTTGGTGTTGGTCGGCGTCCCCTCTATGTGGCGTTCCGGCGGCGCCCACGGTGTTCTTCGGCGATGCTCCGTTGGCTACAGGCGCATTGCTCCGGAGATCGCGATCCGGCGGATGCAGGTGTGGTGGTCTGTGCCGGTCCTCTTTTGGGCGGGCGCGAGTTTCTTGGGACTCTTCGCTGGGCGAAAGCTTTGTCTTGGCGGCTGGCCAGGACCGACGACGGTGACGCCCGTGGGCGCCGCTTCCTTTCTTGAAGGCGTCGTCGAAGCTAGTGTCTCTTGATCTCCGCCTGGGCTCTCCGGGGGAAACCCTAGATCCCTCTCGGGGTCGGGCGAGGGCGGCGCTCTTGTGTCGCTTTGCCTCTTGGGGCCTCGCTTTGGACGTCCACTGGTCAGAGGGATTTGTGGAGTGTTTTGGCGGTTCGGTGGAGGCGGGTTCGTCTTCGGCCAGGTGGGACGCGGCCTCGGGGTCGGTGTGGTAATTGGAGCAGTGGCTCCGGTCTTTTCGCCTCCGCCTGTTGTGTTGAGGTGTGGTGTCGATCTGGTTGGTCGTCGACCCGTGTGGAAGCTGGCCGCCGTGTGTTTGGTGTTTCGGCCAGTTTTCCTCATAAACGGGTCAACTCTTTTCTCCTATATCAATGAAAGGCAAAGCTTTTGCCTCGTTTCAAAAAAAAAAAATGGGTGCGACTTCGTATTTGTTAAGGTGTTCAGTATCAACCATTGCCGCATGATGTATGACATCTTCGGAACGGCGGTGGAGGCTGCCCATGTCGTTGAGGCCTGAAGGGGCATAGTCTATCCGCGTGTGTATATCGCAGGTACACGGCAAAGAAAATGAGACCGACGTTAGCTGCACGTCTGATGGCTGCACGTCTGATGGCGCGACGACTTTGCCGTGTGTACCATCCAGGTACACGGCAAAGGCCAAACGCCCAGTGGCTACCACGTCGCTGCCTCGTTGCCGAATGTCGGCCGACGGGAGCATGAGCACACAGTAAACTGCAGTTCTTTGCTGAGAGTTATGACGGCAGCACACGGCAAAGTTTTTTTTTTTTTTTTTGCGAAAGAGCACACGGCAAAGTTTTGTGGCTAGAAAAAAATAGAAAATGGCAGTATGGCCACATTGCAGGTACAGAAGCTATCCGAGCTCGCGGACGGGTTAGAGGGGGCTGGATAGCCATTCTTGCTATCACTGCCAGAGGAGGCGCACCGCAGCGAGGTAGGGAGGGGGAATCGACAGGTAAGACACGGTGGGATTGTACAGGCAGCGCACGGTCAAGGTGTTGACTGCCCGCGGCGTGTGGTCGAGGTAGGGCCGAAGGCGACGAACAGGAAGTACTCGGGTCGGCAAATCATCGTAGACGTCGCTAGGGTGGCGCCGACCGAAGGGGACGTGGTGGAGGTGGTTGTCCTGCTCGCACTACTAGAAAACAGGCAATTAGTGGCGCACCATTTTTTACCATCAGTGGCGCACCACTAGTAAAACATGTACCAGTGGCGTGGTAGTAGTGCGCCACTACTACCACACCACTGCTAACAAGTACCAATGGTGCACTAGTGGTGCGCCACTAGTAAAACATGTACCAATGGCGCATTTGGCGGTGCGCCACAAGACGTAACACATGTGCGCCACAAGTAGGAGTAAAGGTGCGCCATCAAAGCCCCGCTCTGTGCGCCACAAGCAGGAGTACTAGGTGCGCCAGAGGAAACCCTTGCAGTGCGCTACTGTTTGTCGCTGTAAAAAACAAACAAAAAAATGCACGATGTGGTGCTGTGGTCCTTTTCCCCTTTTCTTACCCTTTTTATTTTCATATTTAAGACTGATTGTTATATATATATAGAAGATTTATTACAGAAAAATACAACCAACTTTTGAACTTTGCAAGTAAAACCCTAAAAGAAAAAGGGAAAAGCAATCAAGTCCATGCATCCACAGGGATGGAGAAGCTCCGTCTTCCTGCAGGCCGCTGGTCAACGCCGGTGCGGAGGTCGACGACGAGGTGGACTGCTGCCTCAGCGCCTCCTCTTCGTTTCCGCTACTCCTGGTGCCGACCATGTCTGCTTCTAGCGGTGCTTGTGATGTCCTCCGTGAGGGCGTCCGTGCCGTGGATGGAGCGTAGTGGCATGACGTCCACTGCGATGCGCCGGCGGGGGCGAGGCTGTTGGCCACCTGGACAATCCCTCCGGCGTCGACCTTGTCTGGGATGGAGAGCACCAGGGGGCGGGGGTCGAGGAGAGAACAAGGGGGCGGCGGAAGACCCCGGTGGGCGGCGCGACGTTGCGGGGGCGCAGATGAAGAGGTAGGGGCGGGGGCGGATCCTGGCTTCACACGCGAGCACGGGCCGATCCCCGCATCTGCAACGCCGATGCTGCCCCACCACTGTCCCCCGCGGCTTCGACGCATGATTTGGAGAGGAAGCAGACGCGGTGGGGAGGAGAGAGGAAAGATTAGAGGAGAGGGGAGGAGAGATGGCCATGTGCGGTGGGTGGGCGGAGAGAATTATTGGAGAGAGGATGTGGCCATGTGCGGTGGCTGGGGTTGGGGGACAGCGAGGTGCCGCGTGGCGTGGGACTGGGTTTGTGTCCGTCGGTGGGAATTTCATGCAGTGGCGCACCACATATATGTCCTCCACTGCTATTTGAAGTAGCAGTGGCGCACCTGTACGTGGTGCGCCAGTGCTAACTTCAGACCTTATTTATAATATAGCCCCACACTTACCAATGGCACATCATTTATATGTGTGCCACTGCTACCTTAACTAGCAGTGGAAGACCAAGAAGTGGTGCTCCATTGGTAAGTCTGTGGGAGGGGTGGGTCTGGCATAGCCATAGTAGTGGCGCACTGCTGAACAGGTGCGCCACTGGTAACATGACTAGCAGTGGAGCACCTCTTTGTGGTCAACTGAAGTTTGCTCAGTTGGATGCTATATAGCAGTGGCGCACTGATACGTCTCAAACGTATCTATAATTTCTTATGTTCCATGCTAGTTTTATGACAATACTCACATGTTTTATATACACTTTATATCATTTTTATGCATTTTCCGGCACTAACCTATTAACAAGATGCCGAAGCGCCTGTTTTCTGCTGTTTTTGTTTCAGAAATCCTACACAGGAAATATTCTCGGAATTGGACGAAATAAAAGCCCACGGTCTTATTTTCCACGGAGTCTTCCAGAACACCGAAGAGGAGACGAAGAGGGGCCACGAGGCGGCCACACCATAGGGGCGCGGCCCCACCCCTGGTCGCGCCGCCATATGGGGTTGGCCCCTCGGGCGTCCCCCGACTCTGCCCCTTCGCCTATATAATCGTTCCATCGCGAAAACCCTAGTACCAAGAGCCACGATACGAGAAAAGTTACTGAGACGCCGCCGCCGTCAACCCCATCTCGGGGGGTTCTGAAGATCGCCTCCGGCACCCTGCCGGAGAGGGGAATCATCACCGTAGGGCTCTACATCACCATGCCCGCCTCCGGACTGATGCTTGAGTAGTTCATCCTTTGACTATGGGTCCATAGCAGTAGCTAGATGGTTGTCTTCTCCTCTTGTGCTATCAAGTTTAGATCTTATGAGCTGCCTATCATGATCAAGATCATCTATTTGTAATGCTACATGTTGTGTTTGTTGGGATCCGATGAATATGGAATACTATGTCAAGTTGATTATCGATCTATCATATATGTGTTGTTTATGATCTTGCATGCTCTCCGTTGCTAGTAGAGGCTCTGGCCAAGTTGATACTTGTAACTCCAAGAGGGAGTATTTAAGCTAGATAGTGGGTTCATGTCTCCATTGAATCTGGGACAGTGACAGAAAGTTTTAAGGTTGTGGATGTGCTGTTGCCACTAGGGATAAAACATCAATGCTTTGTCTAAGGATATTTGTATTGTTTACATTACACACAGTACTTAATGCGATTGTCTGTTGTTTGCAACTTAATACTAGAAGGGGTGCGGATGCTAACCCGAAGGTGGACTTTTTAGGCATAGATGCATGCTAGATAGCGGTCTACGTTCTTTGTCGTAATGCCCTAAGTAAATCTCATAGTAGTCGTCATGATATGTATGTGCATTGTTATGCCCTCTCTATTTGTCAATTGCCCAACTGTAATTTGTTCACCCAACATGTTATTTATCTTATTGGAGAGACACCACTAGTGAACTGTGGACCCCGGTCCATTCTTTTACATCTGAAATACAACCTACTGCAATAATTGTTCTCTGTTGTTCTTTGCAAGCAAACATCATTCTCCACACCATACGTTTAATCCTTTGTTTACAGCAAGCCGGTGACGTTGACAACCTCACTGTTAAGTTGGGGCAAAGTATCTTGATTGTGTTGTGCAGGTTCCACGTTGGTGCCGAAATCCCTGGTGTTGCGCCGCACTACACTCCTTCACCAACAACCTTCACGTGGCCTTCATCTCCTACTGGTTCGACAACCTTGGTTTCTTACTGAGGGAAAACTTGTTGTTGTACGCATCATACCTTCCTCTTGGGGTTCCCAACGGACGTGTTCTTTACCGTCACAAGGAGCTACTTCCCGGCGCCGTTGCAAGACCTGTCACACGCCAGCAGCAAACTTTTTCTGGCGCCGTTGCCGGGGAGATCAAGACACGCTGCAAGGGGAGTCTCTCACATCCAATATCTTTACTTTGTTTGTTGTCTTGCTTTATTTTATTTTCTGTCTTGTTTGCTTTATTTGTATAAAAAACACAAAAAAATTAGTTACTTGTTTTACTTTATTTAATTCGGTTTGCTTTACTTATTTTTATTATTGTTAAAATGAATACTCCTGAGAACACTAAGTCGTGTGACTTCACTAGCACCAATAATAATGATTTCATATGCACTCCTATTGCTCCACCTGCTACTACAGCAGAATTTTATGAAATTAAACATGCTTTACTAAATCTTGTTATGAGAGAGCAATTTTCCGGTGTTAGTACTGATGATGTTGCTGCCCATCTTAATAATTTTGTTGAACTTTGTGAAATGCAAAAGTATAAGGATGTAGATGGGGACATTATAAAACAGAAATTGTTTCCTTTCTCCTTAAGAGGAAGAGCTAAAGATTGGTTGCTATCTTTGCCTAAGAATAGTATTGATTCATGGACTAAATGTAAAGATGCTTTCATTTGAAGATATTATCCTCCTGCTAAAATTATATCTTCCAGAAGTAGAATTATGAATTTTAAGCAATTGGATAATGAACATGTCGCCCAAGCATGGGAAAGAATGAAATCTTTGGTAAATAATTGCCCTACCCATGGACTAACTACTTGGATGATCATCCAAACCTTTTATGCAGGATTAAATTTTTCTTCAAGGAACCTATTGGATTCAGTTGCTGGAGGTACTTTTATGTCCATCACTTAGGGTGCTACAACAAAGCTTCTTGATGATATGATGATCAACTACTCTGAATGGCACACTGAAAGGACTCCTCAAGGTAAGAAGGTAAATTCTGTTGAAGAAACCTCCTCCTTGAGTGATAAGATTGATGTTATTATGTCTATGCTTGTTAATGGTAGATCTAATGTTGATCCTAATAATGTTCCTTTAACTTCATTGGTTGCTCAAGAAGAGCATGTTGATGTGAACTTCATTAAAAATAGTAATTTCAACAACAATGCTTATAGGAATAATTTTGGTAACAACAACTATAGGCCATATCCTTCTAATAATGGTAATGGTTATGGTAATTCTTATGGTAATTCTTACAACAATAGTAGGAGTGTACCCTCTGGTCTTGAAGTCATGCTTAAAGAATTTACTAGTACACAAACTGCTTTTAACAAATCTGTTGAGGAAAAGCTTGGTAAAATTGATGTTCTTGCTTCTAAGGTTGATAGTCTTGCTTTGATGTTGATCTTTTAAAACTGAAAGTTATGCCTAATGAAACTAAAGATATTAAGTCATTTGCTACAGAAAATGCTATCCAAGTTCGAATTAATGACAATATTAGAATGATGGCTGAATTGCATGCTAGGTGGGAAAGAGAAGAAAAACTTACTAAAGAAAATAATGTAGCTAAAGTTTGGACTATTACCACCACTAGTAATGTTGATGCTTCACATGTTGTTAAACCTCCTACTATCAATGGTAAAATAATTGGTGTTGGCAATGACAAGGTATCAACTTGTCAATGCCTATGGATTGAAGGCTAGGGTTTAGTTGGAAGTAGAGGGTAAGTAGATCTCGAAGGTTTCAGCCGGAAAGTACTCGACGATTATGAAAACTAGGGTTTGTAGACAATGATTCGATTGATTCTTCGTCCCTCGACTCCCTTTATATAGGAGGTGGAGCCGAGGGATTCGTGCTATACAAGTTTACAGAGTCCGGACGGTTTCTAACTCATCCCGCCAAACAACACTTCCTATTACAATTCTATCTTTCCTTAGTAAATCTTGGGCTCCCGAATCTTCTTATTCTTCGGGTAGTGGGCCTTCAATAAACCCCGGGTACTATCTTCGGCAGGTCCATTTGGGATGCCTATGTCAGTAGCCCCCGAGATTTTGCTTGAATCGTAGAATCAGGGAAAATCTCCCCTGTTTATTTTTATTCGAAAGCTTCAGCTTTTTTATATTTCTTCACATAAAATTCTATATTGTACAGGGATAATGGTAGTTGGGGCTAGTTCATCTGACGGATCAGGTACTAGTTAACTGCTCTAGTGGCAATCCGCAAAACCTACTTCAAAATCACGTCCCGGACATGATCTCGGATACGGGTAAACGTCGGGTGCCGCAAGGTCTTACCATTCTGTCGAGTCCAGTCAAATTTATCGGGTACCTAACGCGTCCGTTAGGATTTTTCTTCGTATCTGTTGATACGGATAAAAGTAGCAGAGCGCAGTCTTTGGCGATGCCACGCCCAGCAGAACGGATCTGGGTCTTACCTTCGCAAATTTGCGGCATTCAGAAATTGATCGCAACTTCGGCGTTCTGAGAATATATTGTCGAGTGCTTTTCCGGCTGTTGGAATGGCACATTTTATCGAGTCAATTTTGACTTATATTGTTCTCCCGATGGGAGTATATGTAGAGTTAATTATAACTCGAAATATACTCTCTTGCTTTTCTATCTTTTATTTTTGAACTTCATCGGGTACGCGAACAGCGTTCCCGATGGGAGTAGCCCCCGAGGCTACAACCAAGAACTTGTGCTTGGTTGTAGGCTCGACATTTTAGTCCACCTTGTCGCTATATTGTCGTTATTTCCCAATATGATCTCTCTTTTTTTATCTCTCGGGTGCGCGAACAGCGCTCCCGATGGGAGTAGCCCCCGAGGCTACAGCCAAGGACTTGTGCTTGGTTGTAGGCTCCCGCAATTTCTATATTGCCATACTCGAAATTTTACTTTTATCGAAGTAGCCCCCGAGCGTTTGGGCAAAAACTTGTATTTGATCAAAGGCTCCCGAAGTATTTAATAATTCCTCCTGTCGCCAATCTTCTTTTATTTTTCTTGTCGACATTCTTCCCTTAAACAAAATTGCTTCATCTCTGTTTATAATCTTGATTTTTCTGCCTTGTGGGTCCATTGTTTCCATCATGTTGACACGTCGTGCAAGTGGGGGACACACGTCCTCCGCTTTTTCTGGCGCACGTACAGTAACGCCTATCTCAGTAAAAATACCTTTTTACCCTTGTATCTAGAAGATCTTTTTTCACCACACGATTTCCTCATCCAACGGCGCACTGCTTCACCCGATTCTTATATAAACCTTTCTTCAACCTCCGTTCATCCCCTCGCTTGCGCCGCTCATCTGTTCCTCTTCGCAAAAACTTCCCCTGCGCCCAACTCTCTCTGATCATCCGCACTCACGAGCATTGCTCTGTCCATTGCTGTTGATGCCACCGCGCACGCGACTCACTCGCCAGTCCCCGGAATCCAGGATGGCCGCCGAGGATCTTGAGTGGGAGAGATCCAAAATCTCCAACCAGGACACCAACATGCTGAAGAGGCTTGGCCTCATGAAGAAGGAGGACGCCATCCGCTTTCCCAGCGAAGAAAGCTACCCCAAGCCTCCAATGGAGTATCGGGTTAGTTTTGTTGATCACCTTATCCGTGGTCTTTCGACCCCAATTCACGATTTCCTCCGCGGCCTTCTTTTCGTTTATGGGATTCAACTGCACCAGTTGACCCCCAATTCCATCCTTCACATTTCTATTTTCATCACACTTTGCGAATGCTTCCTCGGAATCCCTCCCAATTGGGCTCTGTGGAAACGCATTTTCTGCCTCCGCCGCAATGGCTCCCACAACGTCACTTATAACATAGGTGGCGTTGTTATCTGTGTTCGTACTGATGTCGATTATTTCGACGTCAAATTTCCTGATTCTGTCCAAGGATGGCGCAAAAGATGGCTCTACATTCACGAAGAAAGCGCCAACTCCGTTGAACACAACATAGTTCCTTTCGACGGAAATGCCAGAATTCAGCGCCGCTCCTGGGATGCCGAAGCCGAGGAAGAGAAAATGGCGACAGAGGCACTCATGTCTCGTATTCATCAGCTTCAAAACACTCGAGGCAAAGAGCTGTCTGGTGTTCAAATCACTGCCTACTTCCTTAGGATTAGAGTGCAGCCTCTTCAGGCTCGCAAAAATCCCCTTTGGACGTACTCTGGCAAAAACGACGCCACAGAATCTCCAACGATCTTTCTGTAAAGGACTTGGAGAAATTGGTTCGAAGAGTTTCTCGACTAGCCAAGAAGGATCCTATTCCCTCCTCTTGTCGAGTAGAACCATACAGTGCTTCCAATCCTCTTCCCGAGGTATTTTGTCTTCTCGAGTTTTTGTCTTGTTCTAAACTTTTCCTTGCATCTCATTGTATTGGTATCTCGCTAATTTTCTTTTGTCGCTATTTTCTTGCAGAACCATCCTACTATGGCTTCCCTTCCTCCTCTTCCTGAGGATGGAGAAGTCGAAGAACAAGCCATCGTTGCCGAAGATACTCAAGGTTCTTCTATTCCTGAAAGTGAAGTCGCGGGTTCTCACAAATCTGCGGCTTCTCACGAAAAAGAAGTTGAGTCTGAAGCCAGTGAGTCGACGCAATCCCTTCCTCCTGCTGTTTCTCCAAGGAACAAAAGGAAAAGGACTGATGCCGAGGATTCTGGCACCTCTAAGGCTGAAGAAGTTGTTCCTTCTCATCCGAAGGCAGCTTACGATCCTTATGTTGAATCCCTCGTCAGCTCGTAAGTCGTCTTTATTTCTCCCTTTTTTGTACTCGAAATATTTATCTTGTCTTGCTTTTTATGCTGCCGATTTTTTGATCAACAGTGATGACGAGGAAGAAGTACCAACTACTGACGTGGCTCCTCGGACAAGCACGTCACGTACTGTACTTGCTTCAGACACGCTAGTTGAAGGAGAAGAAAACTCGCCTCCTCAACAAAACGTCGTCACCACTACTCCACCATCAAGCCCCCTTGCTCCTTCACCAAAAAGGACAAGGGTTGAAAAAATTGTTGAACCTGCCCCTCAGTTGGGTAGTTCGTCGACTCTGCTCTTAGATGATGTAAGCTTGTCGACATCTATATTTTCCTTATTTTGTTTTTGCACACCTTTTCTCTTTTTCATGCCAATGTTTCTCTTGCTGTGTTCACCTTGAACAGCCTATGATCAAAGATCTTCTCCGCATCGGTTCCCAATTTATTGGATACCGTGAATATGCTAATAGAGTCGAAGGTAACGACTTTTATACTTGCTGTTTTTCCTTGATTTTTTACTCCTGTTGCTTTTCGCGATTTTGATCTTTCTTCTCTCTCTTTTCCATATCTCGACAGAGAAACTTGCAGAGGCCAACGAACGCGCCGACGCACTTGCTCGAAAACTTGAGCAAAGTGAGGCGGCTCGCAAGAAAGCCGAACTCGCTGCTAGCAAAGCCAAGGCCGAAGCTGATGAGGCCAAGGCGAAAGCTGCTGGTGTCGAGGAACTGCAGAAAAAACTTGAGGATGCTACAGCTGCCTTGGATGAGCACAAAGCTGCGCAAGCTTCTCGTGAAGAAGGAATCCTCAAGCGCCTGAAAACTCAGAGTCGCCGCACTTTCAGTAATTTTGCTGACCCCTTCTATTTTTATGAGAATCGTTGTTTCCTGTCTTTTCACTAATGCTTTGTTTCCTTGACAGCCCAAACAAACCAGGATTTTGATCTGACGAATCCTGTCAATGACCCTGTCCTTGACGCACTTTCATATCTGGAGCTTCATGGATCCGAGATTCGTGAAGGTGTGTCGAATGCTAGCGCAGTGTTGTCGGCATTGTTCCCCTACTTCTTCCCGAAGAAAGAGGAGCCTGCGACTTTCCTCAACCTTGCCAAGATGTTCAATACACCGGAAGACCTTGGACTAAAGATGCGCCAAGAAAATATGAAGGTTGCTGTCGAAAGCACTGTCGCTTTGGTTGCTGACAGTCAACAGGCTGTTGATTGGACGAAAGTTGGCGACACCGAGCAGATAGAGCAATCAAGATGGTGGTCGTTGATTAAGGCAGCCAAGCCCAACACGAAGAAGATCTTGGCCTATCTCGGGATCATGCCAGCGTCGACTCCTAGCTCATCAAGGCCGGAGGTCTAGTTGCATGCCTCTTTATTTTTCTTTCTATGTTTCTTTTGCTCTTGTCGCCAAAGTAGCCATTTGGCGACACGTACTTCCTTAGCTCCGCTGTAATGCCTTTGTAATTATTCCGAGAGATCAATGAAGAACTTCTATCTTTGCTTGTCGTTTGATTTTATCCTGTTTATATTTCAGTTGATATTTGATAACTATACTCCAACTTCCGCTCCTTCCAATGTGTCGCCTTCTTCTTCTCGCGCGAGGAGAGCTTTTGCTGATACTGCACCTGTCGACGATACCTTGTCGCAAGAACTGGATGAACTTCGACAGCAACTTCAGTATGCGAAAAAGCAAACACTTATGATGATGGAACAATCTCGCAAGTCATCTGAAGCCGAAAAAGTTGCTCTCAGCAGGCTCGCGAGGCCGTGGCTGCTAAGGAAATTGCTGCTTCCGAGGCTGAAAAGGCGACTACTCGAGAAAATTTCATGCTCGAATTAATGAATGAAGCCAGTGCAGATATGTCGGGTATGCCTGTTTCATCCTCCGATATCTTTCATCTTCATGCTATTGTCTCTTAAAGGTTTCCACTTCTTTGTTTTGATAGGTGCCTTTACTGATGCTGCTGCCGAGGAAGAGAGGGTAAATGCTAGGACAAGCCTCCTTGTTAATCTTTCCCTGGACCATGGTTCTTTGTTTTGGGCTACCCCAGAGAGGACCCGCCAAATTGTCAGATTTCAAGATCGCGCCTCTCAAACTCGCGATTTCCTTGACTTCTGTACCAAGACCTTGTCCATGGTTTACAACTCCATGTTTCCTCGGAACGTCCAACCAAAAACTCTTCCTGAATTGATGGAAAGGTTCAAGGATGCTCGCAGTATCCATGATTTTGTCAAAGCTCAACTAGTAGCTGGCGCCAGATTTGCTCTTATCATGCTCCAGATCTGCCACTCGAAGCTTGACCTTACCCAGGTTGTCGAGAAGGTTCACCAAAAGGTAAAACGTCGGAGAGTTGGTGTTGACAGGATTAACACGAAGGTTACGCCCATAGCCGAAGAAATGATTGAGGACCTGCTTCGGATGGATGCCGACTTTTTTGCCGATGGCCATTATGCCGATTTTCTTGGTGCTGCTCCTGAGGAAAACAGAGTTACTCTTGATGACATACTGAATCAAGACTAGTTATTTTCTTCTTGTAGATATTTCTTCTTTGTAATCCATGACTATATTGTAAAGCAATCATTATATTTCTCTGTTTGTCTAGCCCCCGAGTGTTTCGGTGACTCTTTACTATATTTGTATATTTGCGAGGTTTTGAACCAAGGCATTTATATATTTAAGGCGAATATGAGCCCCCGAGCTTTTTATTGAGTACTATTTTTTATTTTTATTGACTCACGAGGTATTTGAATACCAAGGCAAGGCTTTTCTTTTGTCGATGAACTATATTGAAATTCGTCGGAGCAGACTTTGATCATGTCGATAAAGAAGAAAAGTTATATTGTCACTATCTTTATTATATTGCAGCACCGCAAGCCCGCCTCATTAAAAACCTTCTCCGGCCCCACTCGGTGCCCCGAAAAAGGAAAAGAGTGCGTCTGAAAACTCGCGGGCGTTTCAGTACATTGAAGTTTTACAAGACTATATTTCGACTCTAGGCGTAGAACCGCCTAAGTTGCGCCACGTTCCAGGGGTTTGGCTCCTCCACCCCTGTCTTCTTGTCCTTTATCCTGTATGCTCCTCCTCCGATCACTTCCGTGACAATGTAAGGGCCAAGCCATGTGAGTTTTTCGTGACTTTTTTGCGTGAGCCGAAGAACTAGGTCTCCCACCTGAAAAGATCTTGGCCGCAAACGTCGACTGTGGTAATTCTTCAAGTCCTGTTGATATTTGGTTACCCGAGATAATACTTCATCTCGAGCTTCATCAAGTGCGTCGACGTCGTCTTCTAGCGCTCTTCTCGACGTTTCTTCATCATACTCAGCGACACGTGGAGAGTTGTGCTCTATCTCGATTGGTAATACTGCCTCTGCTCCATGAACCAGGAAAAACGGAGTTTCCTGCGTTGCTGTGTTTGGTGTTGTTCGGATGCTCCACAACACGCTTGGTAGTTCTTCTGGCCAGGTATGTCGAGCTTTTTCCAGTGGTCCTAACAAGCGCTTCTTGATGCCATTGCAGATGATGCCATTGGCTTTCTCGACTTGCCCATTGGTTTGAGGATGTGCAACTGACGCAAAGTTCAGCTTGATACCCACCTCTTCGCAATAATCTTTGAATTCATGGGATGTGAAGTTACTGCCGTTGTCTGTGACGATGCTGTGGGGCACTCCAAATCTGAAGACGAGGCCTTTTATGAATTTTACTGCGGATGCTCCGTCTGGTGAATTTATCGGCTTCGCTTCTATCCACTTTGTAAATTTATCGACAACTACTAGCATATACTCCTTTCCTCCTGGCCAGGATTTGTGTAACTTGCCAACCATATCAAGTCCCCATTGAGCAAAGGGCCATGACAATGGTATTGGTGCTAACTCTGCTGCTGGAGAGTGAGGTTTTGCGGCAAACCTTTGACACGCGTCGCAAGTTCTTACTATGTCCTTGGCGTCCTCGATTGCTGTCAACCAGTAGAATCCTGCCCGAAAGACCTTGGCTGCAATAGCTCGACTACTCGCGTGGTGGCCACATATTCCTTCGTGTACGTCCTTCAGAATTATTCTTCCTTCTTCGGGTGTAACACACCTTTGCAAGACGCCTGAAATACTTCGCTTATACAGTTCTCCTTTGACCACCGTGAAAGCTTTGGAGCGTCGAATTACTCGCCTTGCCTCAACTGGATCGTCGGGTATTTCTTTCCTGAGGATGTATGATATGTACGGCTGCATCCACGGTGTCTGTATCATCATGACCAGGTCCTGATCTTCTTCTTCTTCTTGCTTTTCCTTGGTAGCCCCCGAGGGTTTCTTCTCCTTCTTTTTTAATTTTGTTGGTTTGGTGGACCTCTCTGTTATCTCTTCCCAGAATACACCTGGCGGGACTGCAAGGCATTGCGACCCGATGTTTGCAAGAACGTCGGCTTCGTCGTTGCTCAATCTACTAATATGATTTACTTCGCATCCATCGAACAACTTCTCGAGCTCGTTGTACACCTCCTTATATGCCATCATGCTATCATTGACTGCGTCACATTGGTTCATAACTTGCTGAGCCACCAACTGTGAGTCGCCAAAGATTTTTAGTCGAGTTGCACCGCAGGCTTTCGCCATCTTCATCCCGTGTATGAGAGCCTCATATTCTGCTTCATTGTTAGATGCGTTAGGGAACGTCATCCGAAGGATGTACTTTAACTTGTCGCCTTCAGGTGATATGAGTACTACTCCTGCGCCAGCTCCTTCTAGTCTTTTGGACCCGTCAAAGTTCATGGTCCAGGTTCTCGACAAATCTGGAGGTCCTGTATTTTGCAACTCCATCCACTCTGCGATGAAGTCCCAAGTATTTGCGACTTTATTGCTTTTCTTTTTCATACGTGATGTCCCGAGGGAAAGTTCTATTCCCCAAAGGGAGACACGACCCGTAGCTTCTGGGTTGTTCAAGTATATTTGACAAGGGAGCTTCATTGACCACTATGATCGGATGTGCCGAAAAATAGTGACGCAATTTTCGTGCTGTCGTGAACACTCCATATGCTATCTTTTGGTACTGAGGATACCTTTGTTTTGAGGGCGATAAAACTTCGCTAACGAAGTATACTGGCCTCTGCACGCCGTGGAGTTTTCCTTCTTCTTCCCTTTCAACAACTAGCACCGTGCTCACCACTTGGGGCGTGGCTGCGATATAGCAGGAGAGGTTCCCTTTCTTTTGGCGCCACCAAAATTGGTGGTGTCGAGATTGTGCGCTTCAAATCCTCGAAAGCTCTGTCGGCTTCTTCGTTCCACTGGAATTTATCTCCTTGCTTTATCAAAGCGTAAAATGGTAACGCTTTTTCACCCAGCCTAGCGACGAATCTGCTCAAAGCTGCGACTCGCCCAGTTAGCTGTTGTATTTCTTTCAACTTTGTTGGCTTCCTCATTGTTACGATAGCTTGTATTTTGTCGGAATTTGCTTCAATCCCTCTTGCTGAGACTAGAAACCCCAGAAGTTCTCTGCTGGGACGCCAAAGGAACACTTCGTCGGGTTCAGCTTCAGGCAGAATTTGTCGAGGTTATCAAAAGTTTCTTTGAGATCCTCGATCAGTGTTGTCCCCTTTTTTGACGTTATGACGACATCGTCGATGTATACTTGTACGTTTTTTCCGATCTGTGTCGCCAAACACTTCTGCATCATTCTCTGATATGTTGCTCCCGCATTTTTTAGACCGAAGGGCATTGTTCTGTAGCAAAACACGCCGTAAGGTGTAATAAACGCGGTCTTTACTTCATCTTCTTCTTTCAATCTGATCTGGTTATAACCAGAATATGCATCCAGGAAGGAAAGACGTTCACATCCAGCCGTGGAGTCGATAATTTGATCGATCCTGGGGAAAGTGATCCTTTGGACAATGTTTATTGAGACACGTAAAGTCGACGCACATGCGAAGGACCTTAGTGTTTTTCTTCGGCACCAGCACAGGATTTGCTACCCATGTGGCTTCTGTGAATATCTCTTTGATAAAACCAGCTTCTTGTAGTCGATTGATTTCTGACAGCATGGCTTTGCGGTTTGGTTCCGAAAAACGCCGCAAAGGTTGTTTGATTGGTCTCGCTAGTGGATCCAAGTTTAGGTGGTGCTCGGCAAGTTCCCTGGGTACTCCTGGCATGTCATGGACACCATGCGAAGATTTTCCAGTGCTCACGGAGGAACTCGACGAGCGCGCTTTCCTATGCGATATCCATGTCGTTTGCGATAGATGTCGTCTTTTTCGGGTCTGTCGGGTGAATCTGCACTTCTTTTGAATTTTTCTCGGTACTGAAAGTTGATTCTTTGTTTGGCCTTCCAACGTCTGGTAGTACGTCGTAATCAGTCATGCTTTTTGACGCCAAGTACTCAGCTTGCATCCCAAAAGTTTCTGACAGCCGGTGAAAATCCTTGTCGCATTTATCGGCTAAGGCAAAGCTTCCTTTGACTGTGATTGGTCCCTTTGGCCCAGGCAACCTCCACAACAGGTATGTGTAGTGTGGCACCGCCATAAATCTAGCATATGCTGGTCGTCCCAACAGAGCGTGGTATTGCGACGGAAAATCCACGACTTCAAATTCGAGCCTCTCGATTCTATAATTTTCTCGGGTCCCAAACTGAACGTCGAGATTGATCTTTCCCAATGGATAACTTGGTTTCTCCGGTGTGATGCCGTGGAACCTTGTGTCTGTTGGTTTCAAGTTTGCTAAGGATATGTTCATCTTCCTCAATGTATCTGCATACATAAGGTTTAGCTGCCGCCGTCTATGAACACTCGAGAGACATCAAATCCCGCGATAACTGCTGGCAGAATAAGTGCTGACTGCCCTGGTCGAGGAACTTGCTGCGGATGATCTGCTATTGTGAAGCCGATATCTTGTCCTGACCAATTGAGGTACTCAACTGTTGGTGGAGGCATTTTTTCTGCCATAAACACCTGTCGTGAGATTACTTTCTGAGCTCTATTGGACGGCCTTCCTTTTTGAATCATCGACACTGCTCCGTTGGAGTTAGGATCAACGTAAGGTGGTGGTGGAGGTGCTGCCGCTATTCTGAGCTGATGCCGATTGTCATCTGTGATCGCTGGAGGAGGCGGCAAGTGAATCTCACTTCTGGGTTCTCGAGGATTTCTCTGTGCTGCCCGCGCATTAGCGTTCTCGCATACCGCAACATTGCTTGAAAATTTCGACAGTCTTTCTGCAAGTGCCCTGATTGTCTTTTACCGTTTGTCGAGGAAAAAATCTGGCACGGTCCGTTCATCATCTCTTCAGGGGACACGAAAGGCCTTGGGAATCTAGGCCCGCTATTTTGCCTGTTGCGTGAATCATCCCTGTTATCACCTCGCTGTTCATTGCTTCTCTGGTAATCATTTCTGTTGCTTTCTCCTGTATTTGTCCGAAAACCTGCCGAAATTTGTCCTGGAGCGTCGTAATTCTGGTACTGCCGAGGAAATCTTCGCCTCGGTTGATAGTTTCGACCACGGTCCTCCTCTGGCGACCTGTGCCGTTTGTTATGGACAGCGTCTTCTCCATCTGCCCATTTATTTGCTATCTCCATTAACGCGGATACTGTCTTTGGATTGGTCCTTCCCAAATCTTCGACAAAATCTCCACGCCTGACTCCTGCGACAAACGCATCTATTGCTCTCTCGTCAGATATATTTTCTGCCGAGTTTTTGATGATATTCCACCTTTGGATGTACTTTCTCATTGGCTCATCCGGCTTTTGTCGACATGCTCTCAACTCCTCTAACGACGCGGTTTTTTGCACGTGGATCTGAAGTTCTTGACGAACACGTCCTCGAAACTTTCCCAGCTGTCGATAGATCCTGGAGTGAGTTTCTTTATCCACGATCGTGCGGCTCCACTCAAATGCACCTGAATGCTCTGCATGGCTGTTGCCCTGGTTCCTCCCGTGAGCTTCACTGTCTCCAGATAGTCGACTAGCCAATCCTCTGGATCTTGAAGGCCGTCGAACTTTTTGAAATTGTCGGGTAGCTTGAATCCTGAAGGGACTCGAGTTTTTCGGACTCTCCTTGTGAAGCATGGCAAGCCGCACATATCTTCGTCGTTAAGCTCCGGAGATTGCCGATGATCCCTTCTGCTTTGTCGTGCTCTGTCGACTCTTGCTTGTGCTGCCGTATCTCTTGCTCCACTTGGTCCTTCAGGGGCTGCCGCCGTTGCGTGCAGTCGTGGACTATTTTGCCTTGCCGTTCCTTCGGGAGGCGTTGTAACAAACGCCGTCCCCATAGCTCCAACTCCTGCTATCGTCATATTGTATAGTGTTTCCCTTGGATCACCTGGAGGTGGTTTAGACGCGAGGATAAAAGCTTGTGTCGCCATATACCCAGCTTCTGGTGTCTTAGGGATAATGTTTCCTCTTGTGTCTATCGACATAAAGGACATGTCGAGGTTTTGAACCAAGTGCTCTCTTTCTGCTTCGGGTATGTGTTGTAACCTTGATCTTCCTCTGTTCCGAGCCTCCCTGTGGCTATCACCCGAAGTTCTAGATTGTCGACTCAGATCTGCCCTTCTCCTGCTGGATGCGAAGCTGCTTCCTTTCTCCTGTTCAATTCAGCTGTCTGTTTTTCCAATTCCCTCGCAGCTCGTGCGAGCCTATATTGATATGCTTGCAATTCCTTGTGGCCGTGGTAGCCATTGGTTCTGTACCGTTCATAGCTCTCGCGGCTCTGTCCCACGCTGCTTGTGAAAGTTGAACTCTATCTCGCGGCTCTGGCCCGACGTATTTGTTGCCCAGGCCTTGTCGCAGATTGGAGGGATCGACGTATGGATTTCCCAGACTGTCGAAAGCCTCAGATGTCTCCTCTTGATCTTCAATGGCGTAAATCTGATGATACTTTGTACTCAGATCTACGTTGGGTTTGGTGACATCATCGTTGAGATTGATGAAGACCTTGCCTACTGTGATAGATTTGTCGATGAAGTCGTAACTGTCGACATCGCTTGAGCCATCGCTTATATATGAGTCCGCAGATGACTCAAACGACATGTCGATGAAGATCTTGGCGAGTTTCTCTCTTGTTCTGGTGCTGATGTAGCGTGTCGCCGAAGTTTCTTCTTCTCCTGACTCGGTTGATGACGCATAGCTTGAGAAATCGGAATCGACCTTCGACGATCCCGACGAAATCGGAACCTCGACACGATACGATCCTTCCTTCTCGACGCGAAAGTGAAACCTTCCGAACGTCATCTCCATGGGCTCCGCCAGATACGCATATGCATCCAAACGGGAGGGTGGGTGAGGAACAAAATCGACAAGACCAGCAGCGATCTGTTTACCTCGATCCATTGTGTTGCTTGCGGTTGATGATGTCGAAGATCTTGAGCGTGCCATCGAGATCAGATCCTTACGCCTCTAGTTCCCACAGACGGCGCCAATTGACAAGGTATCAACTTGTCAATGCCTATGGATTGAAGGCTAGGGTTTAGTTGGAAGTAGAGGGTAAGTAGATCTCGAAGGTTTCAGCCGGAAAGTACTCGACGATTATGAAAACTAGGGTTTGTAGACAATGATTCGATTGATTCTTCGTCCCTCGACTCCCCCTTTATATAGGAGGTGGAGCCGAGGGATTCGTGCTATACAAGTTTACAGAGTCCGGGACGGTTTCTAACTCATCCCGCCAAACAACACTTCCTATTACAATTCTATCTTTCCTTAGTAAATCTTGGGCTCCCGAATCTTCTTATTCTTCGGGTAGTGGGCCTTCAATAAACCCCGGGTACTATCTTCGGCAGGTCCATTTGGGATGCCTATGTCAGGCAATGTTTCTACTTCTAATACAAAGCATGCAAAATTGCCTGAAACTGCTGAAACTGCTGAAACTGTTTGTGATAAAAGTGCTGAAATTTTTCAGAGTATTGGGGACAATGATCCCATTGCTTTAGATCATAATGGTTTTGATTTTGATAATTGTCATATCTCTGAAGTTATTAAGTTCTTGCAAAAACTTGCTAGAAGTCCTAATGCTAGTGCTATAAACTTGGCCTTTACAAAACATATTACAAATGCTCTCATAAAAGCTAGAGAAGAGAAATTAAAACTTGAAGCTTCTATTCCTAGGAAGTTGGAAGATGGTTGGGAGCCCATCATTAAAATGAAGGTCAATGATTTTTATTGTAATGCTTTATGTGATTCTTGGTGCAAGTATTTATGTTATGCCTAAGAAACTCTATGATATGCTTGACTTGCCACCTTTGAAATATTGTTATTTGGATGTTAATCTTGCTGATAATTCTATAAAGAAACCTTTGGGGAGGATTGACAATGTTCACATTACGGTTAACAATAACCTTGTCCCCGTTGATTTTGTTGTTTTGGATATTGAATGCAATGCATCTTGTCCTATTATTTTGGGAAGACCCTTTCTTCGAACCGCTGGTGCTATTATTGATATGAAAGAAAGAAATATTAAATACCAATTCCCTCTTAAGAAAGGTATGGAACACTTCCCTAGAAATAGAATGAAGTTGCCTTTTGATTCTATTATTAGAACAAATTATGATGATGATGCTTCTTCTCTTGATGTTACTTGATTTACACTTTCTGCGCCTGAAAGCGTTAAAGAAAAGCGCTTATGGGAGACAACCCATTATTTTATTTCTGCACTTTTTGTTTTATATTTGAGTCAAGGTGCTTGTTACTACTGTAGCAATACCTTTCTATCTTTACTTTATTGCATTGTTGTGCCAAGTAAAGTCTTTGATAGAAGGTTGATACTCGATTTGGATTTCTGCGCAGAAACAGATTTTTAGCTGTCACGAATTTGAGCTGTTCTCTCTGTAGGAGAATCTAAAAATTCTGTAAAAATTCATGAGTAATCCTCAGATATGTACGCAACTTTCTTTCAATTTGAGCTTCATCTGAGCATGTTAAGTGCCTCGAAAAAATTCGTCTTTACAAACTGTTCTGTTTTGACAGATTCTGCCTTTTATTTCGCATTACCTCTTTTACTGTATTTGAGTGGATTTCTTTGCTCCATTAAATTTTAGTAGCCTTAGGTAATGTCTAGAAGTGTTGGGAATGATTGTGTCCTTGCTGAACATGTGAATTTTTGATTATGCACTAAACCTCTAATGAGATTGTTTTGAGTCTTGTGTGAAGGAAGTTTTCAAGGATCAAGAGAGGAGGATGATATAATATGATCAAGAAGAGTGAAAAGTATAAGCTTGGGGATGCTCCCGTGGTTCATCCCTGCATATTTCAAGAAGAATCAAGCATCTAAGCTTGGGGATGCCCAAGGCATCCCCTTCTTCATCAACAACTTATCAGGTCACCTCTAGTGAAACTATATTTTTATTCCGTCACATCTTATGTGCTTTACTTGGAGCGTCTGTGTGCTTTTATTTTTGTTTATGTTTGAATAAATTCGGATCCTAGCATTCCTTGTGTGGGAGAAAGACACGCTCCGCTTTTTCATATTGAACACTGGTGTTCTTAGTTTTACTTTTAATGTTCATGGCGAAAGTTGAAAGCCGCTTCATTTATTGCTATTTGGTTGGAAACAAAAAATCCTTCATGTGGTAATTGATATATTGTCTTAAATAATTTGATACTTGGCAATCGTTTTGAGCTCTCAAGTAGATCATGTTTAAGCTCTTGCATCATGTGGTTTAAACCTATTAGTGGAGAACTATCATACAGCTTGTTGAAATTTGGTTTGCATGATTGGACTCTCTAAAGTCTAGATATTTTCTGGTAAAAGTGTTTGAGCAACAAGGAAGACAGTGTAGAGTCTTATAATGCTTGCAATATGTTCTTATGTAAGTTTTGTTGTACCGGTTCATACTTGTGTTTGCTTCAAACAACCTTGCTAGCCAAAGCCTTGTACTGAGAGGGAATGCTTCTCGTGCATCCAAAACCTTGAGCCAAAACCTATGCCATTTGTGTCCACCATAACTACCTACTATATGGTATTTTTCTGCCATTCCGAAGTAAATTGCTTGCGTGCTACCTTTAAAAAATTCATTCCGTCTTTGCAATACATAGCTCATGGGAAAGTAACCTAAAAAACTATAGTAGTAAAGAATATGTCATTTATATATCTTATTTCTTATAAGTTGCTTGTTGAGTGGTAACCATGCTATCTGGGGACGCCATCAACCTGTCACACCTTTGTTGAATATCATATGAGTTGCTATGCATGTTCGTCGTGTCTGAAGTAAGGGAGATTTGCCATGAGTTAAATGGTTTGAGTATGCATATTGTTAGAGAAGAACATTGGGCCGCCAACCAAAGCTATGTATCATGGTGGAAGTTTCAGCTTGGACATT
Source organism: Lolium multiflorum (assembly GCA_030979885.1). NCBI lineage: Eukaryota > Viridiplantae > Streptophyta > Magnoliopsida > Poales > Poaceae > Lolium > Lolium multiflorum. Next base: position 310,494,275 of record CM061748.1, on the reverse strand, counting down.
AATCCTCAAATCTCTTATGAGAATATTATCTGTTGTTGAATGCTTAAAGCATAAAAGAGGAGTCCATTATCTGTTTTCTATATTGTCCTGGTATGGATGTCTCAAGTTGAGATCTATCCAAATTGAGAGATCAAATGCGATCTATCTCCTTGGACCTTTGTACAGGTGGCATAGAGGTACCCCTTTGTGACACTTGGTTGAAACATATGTAATGCAATGATAATCCATGGAATCCCGAGCTAATTAGGACAAGGAGCGGGCACTATTCGTATTCGATGCATGAGACTTGCAACTTATAGGAGGTTTTATGCATAACACATATGAATTATTACTACCGTTGACAAAATTGTTTCCATGTTTTCAAAATAACAAAGCTCTAGCACATGAGTAATCCCTGCTTCCCTCTGCGAAGGGCCTTTCTTTTTCTTTATGTTGAGTCAGTTTACCTACTTCTTTCTATCTTAGAAGCAAACACTTGTGTCAACTGTGCATTGATTCTTACATACTTGCTTATTTGCACTCATCATATTACTTTGTGTTGACAATTATCCATGAGATATACATGTTGAAAGTTGAAAGCAACTGCTGAAACTTAAATCTTCCTTTGTGTTGCTTCAAAACCTTCTATTAAGAATATATTGCTTTATGAGTTAACTCTTATGCAAGACTTTTTGATGCTTGTCTTGAAAGTACTATTCATGAAAAGTCTTTGCTATATGATTCAGTTGTTTAGTCATTATTTATTTGTTAACGAACTATAGACCATTGCTTTGAATCACTTCATTCATCTCATATGCTTTACAATAGTATTGATCAAGATTATGATGGTAGCATGTCACTTCAGAAATTATCCTTTTTATCGTTTACCTACTCGAGACGAGTAGGAACTAAGCTTGGGGATGCTTGATACGTCTCAAACGTATCTATAATTTCTTATGTTCCATGCTAGTTTTATGACAATACTCACATGTTTTATATACACTTTATATCATTTTTATGCATTTTCCGGCAACCTATTAACAAGATGCCGAAGCATCAGTTTTCTGCTGTTTTTGGTTTCAGAAATCCTACACAGAAATATTCTCGGAATTGACGAAACCAAAGCCCACGGTCTTATTTTCCACGAGTCTTCCAACACCGAAGAGGAGACGAAGAGGGGCCATGAGGCGGCCACACCATAGGGGGGCACGGCCCCACCCCTAGTCGCGCGCGCCGCCATATGGGGTGGGCCCCTCGGGTGTCCCCCGACTCTGCCCCTTCGCCTATATAATCCTTCCGTCGCGAAACCCTAGTACCGAGAGCCACGATACGAGAAAAGTTACTGACACGCCGCCGCCGTCAACCCCATCTCGGGGGGTTCTGAAGATCGCCTCCGGCACCCTGCCGGAGAGGGGAATCATCACCGGAGGGCTCTACATCACTGACATAGGCATCCCTAATGGGCCTGCCGAAGATAGTACCCGGGGTTTGATGAAGGCCCACTACCCGAAGAATAAGAAGACTCGGAAGCCCAAAGATATTATTAAGGAAAGTTAGAGTTGTAATAGGAAGTGTTATTTGTAATCTTACGGGACGAGTTAGAAACCTTCCCGGACTCTGTAATTTGTACAATACGAATCCCTCGGCTCCGCCTCATATATAAGGGGGAGTCGAGGGACGAGAAAGGCATCGAATCATTGTTGAGTAAACCCTAGTTTCTATTTCGTCGAGTACTTTTCGGCTGAAACCTTCGAGATCTACTTGCCCTCTACATCCAACGAAACCCTAGTCTACTACTTGTAGGCATTGACAAGTTAATACCTTGTCAATCACCATGCCCGCCTCCGGACTGATGCGTGAGTAGTTCATCCTTGGACTATGGGTCCATAGCAGTAGCTAGATGGTTGTCTTCTCCTCTTGTGCTATCATGTTTAGATCTTATGAGCTGCCTATCATGAGCAAGATCATCTATTTGTAATGCTACATGTTGTGTTTGTTGGGATCCGATGAATATGGAATACTATGTCAAGATGATTATCGATCTATCATATATGTGTTGTTTATGATCTTGCATGCTCTTCGTTGCTAGTAGAGGCTCTGGCCAAGTTGATACTTGTAACTCCAAGAGGGAGTATTTATGCTAGATAGTGGGTTCATGTCTCCATTGAATCTGGGACAGTGACAGAAAGTTCTAAGGTTGTGGATGTGCTGTTGCCACTGAAGGAGATATGCCCTAGAGGCAATAATAAAGTGGTTATTATTTATATCTTTATGTTTATGATAAATGTTTATATATCATGCTAGAATTGTATTAACCGAAACATTAGTACATGTGTGATATGTAGACAAACAAGAAGTCCCTAGTATGTCTCTTAAACTAGCTTGTTGATTAATGGATGATTAGTTTCATAATCATGAACATTGGATGTTATTAATAACAAGGTTATATCATTGTATGAATGATGTAATGGACACACCCATTTAAGCGTAGCATAAGATCTCGTCATTAAGTTATTTGCTATAAGCTTTCGATACATAGTTACCTAGTCCTTATGACCATGAGATCATATAAATCACTTATACCGGAAAGGTACTTTGATTACACCAAACACCACTGCGTAAATGGGTGGCTATAAAGGTGGGTATCCGGAAAGTATGAGTTGAGGCATATGGATCAACAGGGATTTGTCCATCCCGATGACGGATAGATATACTCTGGGCCCTCTCGGTGGAATGTCGTCTAATGTCTTGCAAGCATATGAATGAGTTCATAAGAGACCACATACCACGGTACGAGTAAAGAGTACTTGTCAGGAGACGAGGTTGAACAAGGTATAAGAGTGATACCGAAGATCAAACCTCGGACAAGTAAAATATCGCGTGACAAAGGGAATTGGTATCGTATGTGAATGGTTCATTCGATCACTAAAGTCATCGTTGAATATGTGGGAGCCATTATGGATCTCCAGATCCCGCTATTGGTTATTGGTCGGAGTGAGTACTCAACCATGTCCGCATAGTTCTCGAACCGTAGGGTGACACACTTAAAGTTGGATGTTGAAATGGTAGTACTTGAATATGGAATGGAGTTCGAATATTTGTTCGAGTCCCGGATGAGATCCCGGACATCACGAGGAGTTCCGGAATGGTCCGGAGAATAAGATTCATATATAGGATGTCATTTTATGTGAATAAAATTGACGCGGAAGGTTCTATGGAAGGTTCTAGAAGGTTCTAGAAAAGTCCGGAAGAAACCACCAAGGAAGGTGGAGTCCACATGGGACTCCACCTCCATGGCCGGCCAGCCCTAGATGGGGTGGAGTCCCAAGTGGACTCCACCATAGGGGGCCGGCCACCCCCCACATGGGAGGTGGAAATCCCACCCTTTGGGTGGGAGTCCTAGTTGGGCTAGGTTTCATCTCTTATGGAAGTTTTTGGTTCAGGTCTTATTCGAAGACTTGGACACCAACACTTGGGATCCACCTATATAATGAGGGGCCAAGGGAGGGGGCCGGCCACCCCAAAAACCACAAGGTGGCCGCACCACTAGATGGCCGGCCCCCTCCCAAACCCTAGCCGCCCCTCTCTCCTCTATAGTTCCCGCACGCTTAGCGAAGCTCCGCCGGATTTCTCCACCACCACCGACACCACGCCGTCGTGCCGTCGGATTCAAGAGGAGCTACTACTTCCGCTGCCCGCTGGAACGGGAGGTGGACGTCGTCTTCATCAACAACCGAACGTGTGACCGAGTACGGAGGTGCTGCCCGTTCGTGGCGCCGGAACCGATCGTGATCAAGATTTTCTATGCGCTTTTGCAAGCGGCAAGTGATCGTCTACCGCAGCAACAAGAGCCTCCTCTTGTAGGCTTTGGAATCTCTTCAAGGGTTAGTCTTGATCATCCCCTCGTTGCTACCGTCTTCTAGATTGCATCTTGGCTTGGATTGCGTGTTCGCGATAGGAAAATTTTTGTTTTCTATGCAACGTTATCCTACAGTGGTATCAGAGCCGTGTCTATGCATAGATGGTTGCACGAGTAGAACACAATGGTTTGTGGGCGTTGATGCTCTTGTTATCTTTAGTTTGAGTACTTTGCATCTTTGTGGCATAGTGGGATGAAGCGGCTCGGACTAACTTTACATGACCGCGTTCATGAGACTTGTTCCTCGTTCGACATGCAACTTGTATTGCATAAGAGGCTTTGCGGGTGTCTCTCTCCTACTATAGTGAAGATTCAACTTACTCTTCTATTGACAACACTAGTATCACCGTTGTGGTTCATGTTCGTAGGTAGATTAGATCTTACTCGAAAACCCTAAACCACGTAAAATATGCAAACCAAATTAGAGACGTCTAACTTGTTTTTGCAGGTTTGGTGATGTGATATGCCATGATATGATGATGAATATGTATGAGATGATCATTATTGTATTGTGGCAACCGGCAGGAGCCTTATGGTTGTCTTTAATTTTCATGTTGAGTAGTATTTCAAAGTAGTTGTAATAGTTGCTACATGAGGTGAACAACCATGAAGACGGCGCCATGAACCTTGACGCTACGCCGACAATGATGGAGATCATGCCCGTTGATGATGGAGATCATGTCCGTGCTTTGGAGATGAAGATCAAAGGCGCAAAGACAAAAGGGCCATATCATATCACATATGAACTGCATGTGATGTTAATCCTTTATGCATCTTATTTTGCTTAGATCGCGACGGTAGCATTATAAGATGATCCCTCACATTAATATCAAGATAATAAAGTGTTCTCCTCGTATGCACCGTTGTAATAGTTCGTCGTTTCGAAGCATCTCGTGATGATCGGATGTGATAGATTCAACGATTCACATACAACGGGTGTAAGCCATGTTGCACACGCGGAATACTTGGGTTTGCTTGACGAGCCTAGCATGTACAGACATGGCCTCGGGACAACGGAAACCGAAAGGTTGAACACGAGTCATATGGATGATATGATCAACATGTTGATGTTCACCATTGAAGCTACATCATCTCACGTGATGATCGGTTTTGGTGTAGTGGATTTGGATCGTGTACCACTTAACAACTATGAGGGATGTTGTATTAAGTGGGAGTTCATTAGTAATTAGATTAAAACATGAACTAATTATCATAAACATAGTCTGAGTAGTATTTTGAATTAATTTTGTAGTATTGGCATCCGTTTACTACTATGCGCTAGTCTTGTTATTGAGATAGAAATACTGTTAAAATCTGACAAGAAACTTTACGGATTAGTACCGTATTGTTAAAGAATCAAGAATTGATTAAGTCCTATTGCAAACTTTTAGTAAACCTCACATTGTTGATTCAATGAGCTATGGTTTCAATTAGTACCTAAAGTTATCTTGTCTCCGTGAAACTTGAAGTTCAAATCTGTTTGAAAAGTAAGGAGCTGAAAATTTAGTTTTCAGAAATAATCAAGGTATGAGATATATGTGATATCTAAGACCTTATTGCAAGATGATAGAATATAAATTCGGTGAGACTACATAAACTCATAAGTTTTATGGGAATGTATGAAGGTTGAAGACGCCAGACGTCACAATCCTCCAACTATTGGGGCACTAATAATATCCGCATATCCATGAAGTTATCATCCTTAGTATGCACCGTTGTTAAGACTCGTCGTTTCGAAGCATCACGTGATGATCGGGTGTTATAGATTCTACGTGTGCTTACAACGGATGCAAGCCAGATTTGCACATACGAATACTAAGGTTAAACTTTATGAGCCTAGCATGTACAGACATGGTCTCAAAAAGGTTGTCATGAATTGATGGATAAAATTATGAGTGAAATTGTTCATCATAGTTACTAATAAGTGAAATCTAGAACACTTGTCATATGATGATCAACTTCAAAGTAAGAACCTCAAGGTTATTGGTATTTGACCAACAAACCTAGAAGTTATTGATGTTGAAGTGTTTTTCTGAATAATGAGGAAAGCTAAGAGAAACTGCAAAAGATATTCTGGCAAAAAGATAAGAAAAGACTAGAAAGTCTAGCTCAGGTGTATATAAATGATATACATGTTATGGTTGTATTCCTAGTTAAGTCACACAATGAAATTCTTGGGTATTAGTACTATATTGGTTGGTATGAAGTATCATACAAAACAACGCAATACAAGAATACAATGGCCTAAGTGACTGACAAGGAATATGATAAGAATACACGCCTGGAACAAAATAAAGTGTTATTATGTTCGTCGTTAGCATTCTATCTAGCCCTTAGAATTTATAATAAAGAACTTAATAATTGTTATTTTGCTCTGGTCAAATGAAAACAATGAGTTGTTTAAATTATGACATTACTCCATGTAAAATGGATAAGTTATTATAAATCTTAATGGTGAAACACACATACATAACACTGACGCTAAAAATGCCATAAGGCAAATGATTTGAATTCCACTTATTTGTGGAACCGCCATTTAGGTCATGTTAGAAAGGGCATGAAGGAACTCCATGCAAATGGATTTTTGGAGTCATTTGATATTTTGAATCATTTGGCGCTTGCAAATCTTTTCTAAAGAGAATGATTAAAATACCGTTCATAGGCCAAGAACGGACAACAAACTTAGTTGAAAAATACATAATGATGTATATGGTTCACCGAGCATAGTTGTGTGGGAGATTCTTCTACTTCATGAAAACTTTCAACAATGAATTGAGTATATATATGTGGATATATTCAATAAGGAAGAAGTTTGAAACATTTGAATGGATTCAAATAAATTTCAGCATGAAGTAGAAATCATCGTAATAGAAAAGTCAAATATCTATGATTGGATCATGGTGGAAATATTTGAATTACGAGTTTTAGCGAACATCTAAGAGAGTTATGAAATTGTTCTACAACTCACGTTTCTTGGAGTATCATAGTGATGATGAAGTATCCGAGAGATGTATCCAAACCTTGTTGGATTAATGATGAGATAAAATATTATGACGCCATTATATTTTTGTGGATTATGCTTTAGTGACTACCGCTTTTACACTGAATAGAGCATCATCATGATCCGTTGAAATGACACCATACGAGTTATGGCATGGGTATAAACCTTAATAGTCCTTTCTTTAAATTTTGGTCTAAGAGTTTACAACCAAAATCGGATGAATGTCTTTGTTGGTTATCCCAGAGATTTAATTGGGAATTCTTCCCACGAGACAAAGACAAAAGTGTTTGTCAATGTTTCTTATTTCCAAGAAATTGTTTCTAGTGAAGTTTTTGAGTGGGAGGACAATATAATTTGATAAGGTTTATGAACCTGAGCATAATGATCAGAGTAGCACAGCATCGGAATTTGTTTCGGAAGCGCCACGACGATCATGGCTCCCATGACTACAAAGTGTTTTAGCCATGGAGATCGAAGTACATATTGAACCTTGTAGGTATGGTTTACTTTGTGATCAAATAAATGATTTGTGAACAAAGGATTGATTTTGAACAATGATAAACCAACTACAAACAAAGAAGTTATGATGGGCCCTGACTCCGTTAAAATGGCTATACGCCATGAAATCCAAGATAGATGAATACTTTATGAAAGTAAATGGATCTATGAAATTGATAGACTTGGATGAAATATCCTTGAAGAAAGCTTGACTTGTCAAAAAATTGTTTACGACAAAGTTCAAAGAGTTGAATACGATAAGATTAGATCTTCCGTAGCAATGCTTATAGTCTATGTGGATTATTCTAGTAATCACTACATATTTCTTTTATGAGATATGCTAGTAGGATGGCAAAATACACTACTTAACAGAAGTATGTATACAAGATACAACCAAGAGTTTTGCTGGTCCGTGGAATACTAGATAGCTATACAAGCTTCAATTGGATGAAGTAAGTATCACGGAGTTGGAATCTTCACCAGATGAAATAGTCAAAGAGTTTTTTGATTTCATCAGAGATGATGAAGAGGCTTGCATTTGCAAGAAATTAAGTGGGAGCGCTAAGACACATTTATAATACTTTATGTAGGTGACATATAGTTGGTTATAAATGATATAATTATATACTTGATTAAAAGGTTTCATTGAGAATTAACTTCAATGAAAGGATATGGACTGAAACAAATTTAGTGTCAAGATCTATGAAGATAGATTGAAACACATAAATAAGTTTAAGTCAAAGTACATATGATGGATATTGAAGTAGTTCAATATAGAAATATTAAGAAAATGTTCTTGTCATGTGAAAGTTTAACAAGACTTGAGTGTATCTGACACTCAATGAGTAAAAACACATGAGTGATTATAGATCACGAATAATATGTACACAATCAGATATCATGTGCTATAAAGTGTTATGAGCATATACCAGAATGATTCATATGATGATCATTGGACGACAGTAAGAATATCCTTGAGTACTTTAGAAGAACTAAGGATATACATATATATTTTTGTATGAAGAAATGACAAACAAATCGCTGTAAGGTGTTACACCGATATTTATTTTGTCACATATCAAAATAGAATTTCAATCTCAAATTAGACTAAGTGTTGTTTTAAAGGTAGCACAATGAACTAGAAGTTGTCTATGTTAGATTTAGAAGAGTTCTAAATATTGTGATGGATTCTACAAAACGAAGGCAGAGTATGTCATTTGTTTTGACAAATGACTGAGGATGTTGAGTCAAGAAGTTCTTTGAGAACTTGGTGTAATTCCGATAGTGTCAGAACTTTGAAGCTATATTGTATGTGACAATATTAGTGACTTATTTCAGACCGCGGAATTAAGGTTCCACCATAAGATCAAACATATTTAATGCCAACTCATTTGGAAATGAGTGATGCGTTGAGACGCAAATGAATTACAAAATACATACGTTTCTGAGCGTGTCAGATCCGTTGACTAAAACCTCTCCCGTGAGCAATACATGATAAAGCACCATAAGGCCAAGGTGTTATATCTTTACAAATGTAAACTAGATTATTGACTCTAGTGCAAGTGGGAGACTGAAGGAGATATGCCCTAGAGGCAATAATAAAGTGGTTATTATTTATATCTTTATGTTTATGATAAATGTTTATATATCATGCTAGAATTGTATTAACCGAAACATTAGTACATGTGTGATATGTAGACAAACAAGAAGTCCCTAGTATGTCTCTTAAACTAGCTTGTTGATTAATGGATGATTAGTTTCATAATCATGAACATTGGATGTTATTAATAACAAGGTTATATCATTGTATGAATGATGTAATGGACACACCCATTTAAGCGTAGCATAAGATCTCGTCATTAAGTTATTTGCTATAAGCTTTCGATACATAGTTACCTAGTCCTTATGACCATGAGATCATATAAATCACTTATACCGGAAAGGTACTTTGATTACACCAAACACCCTTGGGTAAAGGTGGCTTAAGTATAAGGAAGGATGAGTTGAGGCATATGGATCAACAGTGGGATTTGTCCATCCCGATGACGGATAGATATACTCTGGGCCCTCTCGGTGGAATGTCGTCTAATGTCTTGCAAGCATATGAATGAGTTCATAAGAGACCACATACCACGGTACGAGTAAAGAGTACTTGTCAGGAGACGAGGTTGAACAAGGTATAGAGTGATACCGAAGATCAAACCTCGGACAAGTAAAATATCGCGTGACAAAGGGAATTGGTATCGTATGTGAATGGTTCATTCGATCACTAAAGTCATCGTTGAATATGTGGGAGCCATTATGGATCTCCAGATCCCGCTATTGGTTATTGGTCGGAGTGAGTACTCAACCATGTCCGCATAGTTCTCGAACCGTAGGGTGACACACTTAAAGTTGGATGTTGAAATGGTAGTACTTGAATATGGAATGGAGTTCGAATATTTGTTCGGAGTCCCGGATGAGATCCCGGACATCACGAGGAGTTCCGGAATGGTCCGGAGAATAAGATTCATATATAGGATGTCATTTTATGTGAATAAAATTGACGCGGAAGGTTCTATGGAAGGTTCTAGAAGGTTCTAGAAAAGTCCGGAAGAAACCACCAAGGAAGGTGGAGTCCACATGGGACTCCACCTCCATGGCCGGCCAGCCCTAGATGGGGTGGAGTCCCAAGTGGACTCCACCATAGGGGGCCGGCCAACCCCCACATGGGAGGTGGAAATCCCACCCTTTGGGTGGGAGTCCTAGTTGGGCTAGGTTTCATCTCTTATGGAAGTTTTTGGGTTTAGGTCTTATTCGAAGACTTGGACACCAACACTTGGGATCCACCTATATAATGAGGGGCCAAGGGAGGGGGCCGGCCACCCCAAAAGCACCACAAGGTGGCCGCACCACTAGATGGCCGGCGCCCCCCTCCCAAACCCTAGCCGCCCCCTCTCTCCTCTATAGTTCCCGCACGCTTAGCGAAGCTCCGCCGGATTTCTCACCACCACCGACACCACGCCGTCGTGCTGTCGGATTCAAGAGGAGCTACTACTTCCGCTGCCCGCTGGAACGGGGAGGTGGACGTCGTCTTCATCAACAACCGAACGTGTGACCGAGTACGGAGGTGCTGCCCGTTCGTGGCGCCGGAACCGATCGTGATCAAGATTTTCTACGCTTTTGCAAGCGGCAAGTGATCGTCTACCGCAGCAACAAGAGCCTCCTCTTGTAGGCTTGGAATCTCTTCAAGGGTTAGTCTTGATCATCCCCTCGTTGCTACCGTCTTCTAGATTGCATCTTGGCTTGGATTGCGTGTTCGCGATAGGAAAATTTTTGTTTTCTATGCAACGTTATCCTTCAGCCACTAGGGATAAAACATCAATGCTTTGTCTAAGGATATTTGTATTGTTTACATTACGCACAGTACTTAATGCAATTGTCTGTTGTTTGCAACTTAATACTGGAAGGGGTGCGGATGCTAACCCGAAGGTGGACTTTTTAGGCATAGATGCATGCTGGGTAGCAGTCTATGTTCTTTGTCGTAATGCCGTAAGTAAATCTCATAGTAGTCGTCATGATATGTATGTGCATTATTATGCCCTCTCTATTTGTCAATTGCCCAACTGTAATTTGTTCACCCAACATGTTATTTATCTTATTGGAGAGACACCACTAGTGAACTGTGGACCCCGGTCCATTCTTTTACATCTGAAATACAACCTACTGCAATAATTGTTCTCTATTGTTCTTTGCAAGCAAACATCATTCTTCACACCATACGTTTAATCCTTTGTTTACATCAAGCCGGTGAGATTGACAACCTCACTGTTAAGTTGGGGCAAAGTATCTTGATTGTGTTGTGAAGGTTCCACGTTGGCGGAATCCCTGGTGTTGCGCCGCACTACACTCCTTCACCAACAACCTTCACGTGGCCTTCATCTCCTACTGGTTCGATAACCTTGGTTTCTGACTGAGGGAAAACTTGCTGTTGTACGCATCATACCTTCCTCCTGGGGTTCCCAATGGACGCGTGCTTTACCATCACAAGGAGCTACTTCCTGGCGCCGTTGCAAGACCTGTCACATGCTAGCAGCACGCACCAGTGCAGTAATGCGTCACTGCTAGTGATCTTACGACTATGCCTTTTTCTAGTAGTGTCGGTGCGGCACAGACAAGGCGGAGCTGCAACATGGATCGGAAGCACGCCGACGACACACTCAAGGAAGAGCTGCAGCGCGTGAAAGATGACGGGTGGAGAGGAGGGCACGTCTATATGCTAGTCACAGTCGACAAGTTCACCAAGTGGATTGCAGGAAAGCTAGTTACAATAGCTGAGGCGACGGCCGCGGTAGAATTTGTGGAGTGGATCGTTTTTCACTTTACTGTGCCTCGTAGTATCATCACAAATAATGGCTCCAACTTCACGTTGGTGTAGTTCAAAGAGTTTTGCGACAAGCTTGGCATCCAACTGAAGTTTGCTCCAGTGGCGCACCCGCAAACAAACAGACAAGTTGAAAAGGCAAATGGGCTCGTATGCAGTGGCATAAAAAGAGATTGCTAACACCGTTAAAAAGGTCCAAGGGCGCTTGGTTCGAGGAACTCCCCTCCATCCTGTAGATCTTGCGAACAACTCCAAACACAACCACGCAGGAAACTCCCTTCTTCCTGGTCCATGGCGCTGAAGCTGTGATTCCAGTCGAGAACACACTGCTGGAGATTCGTGTCCTCGAAGGAACAGAAGTGTCACCGAACCCGAGAGGTCCGAACACTGGGGACTCAACAGCACTTACCCAGGTTCAGGGCCCTAGGAGAGGTAAAACCCCTACGTCATGCTTTGGTGGATGTATTGCAGTTCTCAATTGAGAAGATGACCGTACAAGTATGTAGGGTTTCGGATCCTCTGGATCCACCCCTTCTACGCAAGCAAGGCTAGCCCTTATATAGTGGAGCTGGTCCTCTTCCCTCAAAATATCTTGAGGGGGAAGGGTTTCCACATCTCCAAACTAAGGGTGGGAAGTGCCATCGCCCTTTACTGGATGGACCTAGTCCATGGTCGATTAAAGAGTCGGTCCATGGAAGGTGACGACGTGGTTGATGACGCCTCTTGCGACCGCTTGTGCCGTCCACCCGTCCTTGCACCAAAGTGGAAAGGACAGGGTCTTGGCACTCCAGTCCTCGTCAAGCCCGCTTTAGCAACAAAGGGGCAAAGGCTTCTCGCCTCCTCGGGATGGAGCTTTTGAGCTTAGCCATGACGTGCGCAACGCCGTCTGGCTTGTCTTGTAGCTTTTGGAGCCCGATCCTCCTGTCCTTGTTGAAGGTCTTGTGAGGATGGAATCTGATGCTCCCTTGGTTGATCTTATCGTCTCCAAAGGGGCTCTCTAACTCGGAGAGGCTGGTGGCTCGGGGACCTCCGCAAGGGAGTTCCTCCCCGGGCTTGTCTTCCGCTCCAGTTGTGTGTCCCCATGATGGTTTTATGCCTCGTGGAGACTCACTCGGGAGTAGCCTCCTCGAGTGATTGCTTCCGAGTAGCCACTATGGGCCCAGCAACCGTAGGTCCATGGCACCCTAGTTGCCAGGGGTCCCACAGTAGCCCCCGGGCACTTGTCCCACATGTGGCCGTTGATGGCCATGAAAGGGCAAGTGGCCAACAGTTGCTTGCACGAGTCTCTTCGTGTGTGTCAACACCCGGATTTTTAAGTCCACATGCCTATTATGTCATTCATCGTAATCCTAGGAATATTGTTGTTGCGAGGCATAATAGTTAAGTATCATAGTCATCATTCATTACAAACCATATTGTCTTACAACTTGAATCACATGATCCATATTACACAAATAGTTGATCTATGGATCAACAAACAAACATAAGTTCATAGCGGAAGCGTAAAGATAAAAGGACTCTCTAGTCCACAGGCCAACGCTTGACGTTGGAAGACTCCTAGTTGTCGTATGCGTCCTGCTGGTCATCTCCTTGGTAGTTCTGTTCATCTTCATACTCTGGCCATTTGAATAGCCAGGGACAAAGCCGTGAGTACTTTAAGTACTCGCAAACTAATACTAGTGTAAGTGCCAACAGTTCTAGTAAGGGGTGCTAAGCTCTAGTTTATTTGCATAAAGCCGATTTTAGTTCACAAGTATTTGAGAAAAGACTTAGTCATGTGCTAACTAACTCAAGTGGGAACATTAGTGTCATTCCCACAACATTTGTTGTGATTCACAACAAGTCACAAATCACCATTCATTTCACCACCATTTTCAATAATCTGACACCGGAAACTGTATGGCCTTTCCAACCGTCCGTAACAGTGGACGCGGCTATTCGAATAGATTTACACTCTGCAGAGGTTGCACTTGTGCCACAACATTTGATTTCATCCGTCGGGATTACCCCAAATCATCGTAACACAGTACGCGGATCATCAACCATAACCTTTCACTTACAAACCCTAGTATGAGCACCTCTCCCCATGAGCTTGGCCTCCCGGTGAAGACCAACTGTCAACCTGGGAACTGCACAGGGCTTGGCCGTACAATTCACCTCAATTCACATCATTTCTCAACAACGGAGGCAGCCTCGGCATAACCCCTATGATGTGTGTTCAGAGGGAACCCATACTAAGATGCATAAATTTCCAGTTAAGCCCTACCCATAATAAGGTATTGTGGGGGTACTCAATATTGGAAAGGTATCACATTCAAACCAATATCAGTTTTATCAAAAATCACCATCTTCTCTTGGTCATATTCACCTTCAAAATTCATTCAATGGAATGACTCATCATTCCAAGGTTTCAAAATTCAGTTCAAGTCACATATTCCCATCTAGAGTAGTCAAGTTTTAATAGTTAGCACTAGCACTAATCATGAGGGGTGCTATCTTGCTTGGCTAGCTTGAGACTAACTTTGCTACTCTAGTAACCTTCTTTACCTTAGACCAAAGTTAACTATAAAAGTAACTCTTGAAATAAACAAGTAAAAACTTGTAAAGTAAAAAACTTGGGATAGGCTTGTGGTAAGAAAGGTAAGACTAATGGTGCCTTGCCCCAAGGGGATTTGCACTTTGCAAGAGTATTTGCTTGCCTTGGTAGTGATCAAGGTGCTCCTCTTCCTCCTCTTGGTAGAAGCCTTCCTCTTCCTGGTATTCTCCGGTGTTCGCATCTAAATTCGAATACGAGGTATAATCACTCAACTAGTTCAAGAGCTATACTAAGCACATCATCACTTCACACAAACTATTCTAATCACACACTTAAAACAATTGGGTGCATTGGTTTTCTTAAATAAGGAAAAATAATTTCCTCTCATTACATATGTAAATGATAGTTTCCATATAGTTCTTGAGAAATAATTTCCTCTCATTGAATCTTCTTTAAGATTTAATTTCTCAAACAATCATAAATGAAATCACGTTGACCTAAGTCAACCATTCATCATCATAATTTGAGAAAATGATTTAAATGAGGTAGACCACCTCATACCATTTAATAATTCTACAAATGATTTAAAATCTCCAAGTATTTCATGTGAGAGTATTTGACCAAGGGTTCAAACCTCATATGAAAGTACTTGGGACAAGATTTAAATGAAGTGAAACACTTCATAAGATTTGCATAATAGTTTTGGACAATATCACTTAAGTAAACTAGCCATATTGTCCATTATTTAAACTAGGGCATGATCATTCGAAGTGACCACACCATTTTGTTGCAGAAACAATTAGTTCAAGTTAAATGTGAGCTATTAGAGTTGGAATTAACTAAGTATCACTTTTGGTTGATTTTTAAGATTTATTTGAATGTGCAAAAGTCTCTGACTTAATCTTTTTGTCACTTTAATTCTACAACAGATCTCACAGTGAGACCAGTTGCAAGTTGTAGATCTTTTCAGTGGCTTTCTAACAACATCAAAAGTGCTAAATTTGGCAAAGCCAAACAGATTCTATTGAATTTCAAAGTCAAGACCAGTATTGAATTTGATTTCAAATTAATTAAACTGGATTTGAATAAAAGGGCCGGCGGGAAACGAGTTTGGGCCGAAACGGTTTGAATTAAAGAAATTCGGCCCAGCAACGCATCCAGTGTGTGTGGGCTTGCTGACAAGGTGGGGGCCACCCGTCAGCGTCTCTTTAAAACCCGAAACGTTACGTGAGCTGTGGGGCGTTGGATTAGATTCGAATCGGACGGGCGAGGTTCATCGTCTTCTCCGACGAGAACCCGCATCTCTGGCGGCAAACCTAGGGGGTCGGAGGGCTAACCAGTGGTCCGGCGAGCGGCGGCGAGGTTCAGGGCGAGGTTGTCGACGACGGTGAGGCAGCCTGTAGCAGTGGCGGAGCTCGAGGCGGCTCCAATCGATGGCGATTCCTCCAGGGCTTCCGCGGCTCCGAGCTTGCGATTGCGGTGACTCCGGCGATGATCGAGGTAGTTAATGGGGTGAGGAGAAGCGGTGAAGGGTGGGGAGTGAGATGGTGTGCTTGGTTTGGTCCGGGGAGCTCTCTATTTATAGAGGCGCAAGGGTGCTGCGGGGCAGGGTTGCGGTCGACCATGGCACGGCGATTCCGGCAAGCTAGGGATCTAGGCGATGGCGCATGACAGTTCTACGGTTCCTGGCAAAGCGATTGGCGGCGACAGCGCGGTCGGGCAACGTCTGGTTGGGTCGCATTGCTTCCGTGTCGGGCGCGTCTGCGGCGGAGCAGGGTCTCCTTCTCCGGCGGCGGCGGGCATGGGTTGGTGTCGCGCGCGTGTCTGGCGCGTCCGCGGTGGCACAGCGATGCTCAACGCGTCGAGGGAGGGGCCAGGGCGAGCGCGTGCTGGCGAGGCGGCAGGTGGCCAGTGACGTCAGCGGCATGCACTGCTGCGACGCGAGCGGCATGCTGGGCGATTTTGGGCGCGCGATAACTGACGAGCTACGACGTCTTCCTCGACAACGGCGGTGCTAGGAGGTGTAGGGAGGCACGGTGGCACGCTCTGGGCAGCAGGGCCAGTGGTGAAGAAGAAGGAGAAGAGAGGGGGTGCGGCATGGTTGAGACATGGCCGGTATGGCCATGTTCTTGTCCCCTTAGGGTTCTTCCTAGGGTTGCTATGCAAGCATGAGTGAGAGAGGGGACCAGGGGACAGGTTAGAGTGAAGAGGGGCAGTAGGTTTAGTTAGGGCACTATTTGAAATAGTGTTTGAATTTAATCCATATTTGCCCAATTCAAATTCTTGCCAAATTTGGTTGAGTTCAAATGGATTCAAAAATTGAAAGTGGTGCATTTGGTTAAGTTGCAAATGACCAGAGACAACTATGGGTGGTGGTGGAATTTTAAAAATCAAAGAATAGCAAAATTTGACAAAGTGAGATTGTTGCTCATACTAAAAAGTCTTAACTTTGCATGAGCCTAGTTTTTGATCCAAGATGATTTTGTCATGGTGGTATTTACCAAAGTTGTTCACCTTGATGTGCTCTTGGATGAGGTGCAAATAATTGGGAAAGTTTAGTTTGAAAAACTTGAATTGCAAGGGCTCAAAGTAGGGACCAGATTATAAATGGCAGCTTTGACCATTATCATATGTGATCCCAATTTGAGTTTGAAATTGATTTGTTTTGTGTTTCTTTGATTCCAAAAGTCATAATAAGTGTTTAGTAACATAAAACAACTAATGGTGAGGACCAAAATGGTCTAGGGTAAAGATTTACAAAAATGGCATAAACCATATGTGAGGGTTTTAGGCTTTTCTTATTTGATTTCTTTCTCTTTTATTTATTTGGTTGGTGATCTTTACTTGATCACTTTAGGGTTTTAGGGTTTAGCACATAAATACAATAACAATCATCATGGCATATCACTCAAATGCACAAGTCCTATGCATGGCACTATATGCAAATAAACGTTTTTGTTGGTTCTGAATTTTGGATCTCTGGAATTCTTCTTCTTCCTTTTATTGAAAATTTGGGATGTTACAAACCCTTCCCCCTTACAAAAGATCTCGTCCCGAGATCTAAAAGAAAGTTAGGTACTAAAGAGATCTGGGTACTCCTTCTTCATGAAGTCTTCGCGTTCCCAAGTGGCTTCATCTTCGGTATGGTTGCTCCACTGAATCTTCAGGAACTTGATGCTTCGGGTGCGGGTGGTTCGGTAAGCTTCCTCCAAGATGCGAATCGGCACTTCGCGGTACGTCAGGTCCTTGTTGATATCCACCGATCGGTGATCGATATTCTTGAACACTTCGGTCTTCTCAGGGACTTCAAGGCACTTCCTGAGGAGTGAGATGTGAAACACGTCGTGCACGGCCGACATTTCTTCTGGTAGCTCCAGTTGATAAGATACTTCGCCTCGGCGACTCAGAACTTTGAAGGGTCCGACATATCGGGGTGCGAGCTTTCCTTTCAGCTGAAATCTCTGCATTCCTTTCAAGGGGGATACCTTGAGATAGACAAAATCTCCGATCTCGAAGGTCATCTCTCGGTGTCGCTTGTCGGCGTAGCTCTTCTGTCTTGATTGCGCCATCTTGAGGTACTCGCGGATCTTGTGTACTTTCTCTTCAGCTTCACGAAGAACATCTAGTCCAAAGACTTGGCTTTCTCCAACTTCCGACCAATTCAGAGGGGTACGGCATTTCCTTCCGTACAAGGCTTAAAAGGGGGCATCTGTAAGCTGGCTTGGTAGCTGTTGTTGTAAGAGAATTCTGCGTAAGGCAGGCAGTCTTCCCACTTGGATCCGTACTCCAGTACACATGCTCTCAGCATGTCCTCCAATATCTGGCTGACTCTTTCCGTCTGTCCATCGGTCTGAGGGTGATAGGGGGTGCTGAAATTCAGACGGGTTCCTAGTCCTTCGTACACTTTCTGCCAGAATCTTGAGGTGAATTGTGATCCTCTATCTGACACTATCGACTTCGGGGTTCCGTGCAGGGCGACTATTCTTGAGATGTACAGTTCAGCTAACTTTGGGCCTTGGTATGTAGTCTTGACAGCGATGAAATGGGCTACCTTGGTCAGTCTATCGACAACTACCCATATTGAGTCATTGCCTTTGCTGGACTTGGGCAAACCTGTGATAAAGTCCATTCCTACGGAGTCCCACTTCCATTCTGGAATCTGCAGTGGCTGTAGCAGTCATGCGGGTCGTTGATGTTCCGCCTTGACTCGTTGACAGATGTCACACTTGGCGATGTAACTGCCGATTTCTCTCTTCATTCCATGCCACCAGAATTGCTCCTTCAGGTCTTGATACATCTTGGTACCTCCGGGGTGGATTGAGTAAAGGGTGTCATGGGCTTCTTTCAGGATGACTTGCTTCAAGTCTGAGTCCGATGGTACACAAAGGCGTCCTTTGTACCAAAGAACTCTGGCTTCATCTACGGTGAATCCTGGAGCTTTGCCTGCGGCTATCTGGTTCTTGATTCCGTCGATGCTAGCTTTTCCTTTCTGGGCTTCCTTGATTTGGCTAACCAAGGTGGCTTGAAGCTCTATACTGGCTAGGAATCCTTCACTAACAAGTCCAAGTCTAAACTGTTCAAACTCTTGAAATAGGCTGGGTTGCTCGATTGCGATCATGGAGTTCAACTGACACGGCAGTCTGCTCAAAGCATCCGCTACCACATTGGCCTTGCCGGGTGGTAGTGAATCTCCATGTCGTAATCCTTGATCAATTCGATCCATCGGTGTTGTCTCATATTCAGCTCTTTCTGGGTGAAGATATATTTAAGGCTCTTGTGGTCGGAGTAGATCTCGCATCGATTACCCATGAGGTAATGACGCCAAACTTTCAAAGCTAGGACGACGGCTGCAAGCTCGAGGTCATGGGTTGGATAATTCTGCTCATGCTGCTTCAGCTGTCGTGAAAGGTATGATATCACTTTGCCTTCTTGCATCAGGACACATCCAAGACCAATCTTGGAAGCGTTGCAATAGACGTCAAAGGGCTTAGTGATGTCCGGCATGATCAGGATTGGGGCTGAGGTCAGTCTACTCTTGAGTTGTTGGAAACTCTCTTCACATTTGTCAGTCCATTCAAACTTCTTGTCCTTCTTCAACAGTTGGGTCATTGGTCGAGCGATGCTCGAAAAGCCTTCTACAAATCTGCGGTAATATCCGGCTAATCCAAGAAAAGCGCGGACCTCGGTTTGGGTGGTTGGGGCTTGCCATTCCATAACAGTTTTGATCTTGGCGGGATCTACGGCAATTCCTCCTGCAGACAAGATGTGTCCCAGGAATCCTACTTCCTTCAGCCAAAACTCACATTTGCTGAACTTGGCATACAACTGGTGGTGTCTAAGGGTTTCTAGGACAGTCTCCAAATGTTGTTCATGTTCCTCTTCGGACTTGGAGTAGATGAGAATGTCGTCGATGAAGACAACGACAAACTTGTCCAAAAAGTTCATCAAGATCTTATTCATGAGATTCATGAAATAAGCGGGGGCATTGGTTAATCCAAACGACATGACGTTGTACTCATACAACCCATATCTGGTGGTAAAGGCAGTCTTTGGAATATCGGTGGCTCGAATCTTCAGCTGATGATAACCAGTCCTAAGATCTATCTTAGAGAACACTTTGGCTCCGGTCAACTGATCAAACAGGTCTTCTATCTTGGGTAGGGGGTATTTGTTTTTGATGGTGACATCGTTAAGCTTACGGTAGTCCATACATAAACGAGTGGCACCATCCTTCTTGTCCACAAACAAAACTGGTGATCTCCAGGGGGATGCACTAGGTCTAATCAAACCTTTGGCTAACATATCATCGATCTGCTTCTTCAGCTCCACAAGCTCTGTTGGGTTCATGCTATAGGCTCTCTGGGCTATAGGTCCAGTTCCGGGGATTAACTCGATGATGAACTCGATATCCCGATCCGGGGCATACCGGGTAGATCATCCGGAAACACATCAGGGTATCGACAAACGACCCTGATTTGATCCAGAGTTGGCTTGGCTACACTTTGGTTGCAGGTGAATTTTCTGGGTAGTCTTTCAGATACATGTTCTACTAGGATACCGGTGCTGCTAGTCATGGTGATGGCTTTCTTGGCACAGTCAATCAATCCATGGTGTTTTGACATCCAGTCCATTCCTAGTACGACTTCCAAACCTTTGGTTCGCAGAATTATCATATTGGCATAGAAATCTACTTCATGGATTTTGATGGGTACATTTTTGCAAAATTTTCTGGCTTTGGTGGTTGATCCGGGAATTTGAACTATCATAACATGCTTCAAACTGATAGGTTGAATTTTACTTGTTGATGCAAAGTCTTCAGTGACAAAAGAATGAGATGCTCCGGAATCAAACAATACTCTGGCAGGTACGGAGTTGACAGAGAACATACCCAGTACAACATTTGGTGCTTCCTGGGCTTCTTCGGCGTTCATGTGGAAGAGACGGCCGTTGCGGTTATTGGGGTTGTTGGGGGCGAACTTCTTGCCGGTGGAGACACGACGTTGCTGCTGAGCAGGTGCAGCGGTGTTGCCTGCGAGCTTGGCGAGCCTCTTGGGGCACTCGTTGGAGTAGTGTCCCACTACACCACACTCATAACAAGTGATGGTGGCCTTGTCCTTGGTTGCAACGGGGATGGCGTTGCTTCCGGTTCTGGGGGCGGTGTTGGTGTTGTTGTTGTTGTTGTTGTTGGGGGCTCTGGGCGGAGCGCGGTTGTAGTAGTAGTTGTTGTTGTTTTTGTGGCCTCCTGGCCTGGAGTTTCCTCCACTCCGGTTTTGATAACCCGGGCGTGAAGTCTGCATCTGGGGCTTGTTGTTGTTTCTCGGAGTGAAACCTCCGCTTGAGCTGGGGCAATACTTCGGGGCATTGCTAGGCCCACTCTGGTGCATCATGCGGCGTTTGCGGTTCTCATTGGCTTGGTTCAACTTGCCCTCCATCTGGATGGCGGAGTCTACTAGGGCTTCAAGGTCGGCGAAGGGGATGTTGACGAGGACAGTCTGCATCTCATCATGCAGTTCGTTCAGGAATCTCTCCTGCCTCTTCTCGGTGGTGTCGGTCTCGTCAGGGGCGTACCTTGACAGGGTAAGGAACCTGTCGCGGTATTCTACCACCGTCATGCGTCCTTGTTTGAGTTCGCGGAACTCATCCCTCATCTTCTTAATAAGACCCGGGGGCACATGGTACTTGCTGAACTTGAGCTTGAAATCTTCCCAAGTCATGAATTGACCTCCGTTCATGGCATGGGTGCTAGTCCACCAGGCTCGGGCTGGTCCGGCAAGATAGTGGGTTGCGAACAAGACCATCTCGTTGGCTTCTACTCCGGCTACTTCCAAGTTGTTCTCCATGGTCTGGAGCCAGTCGTCGGTGTCGAGGGGTTCTTCAGTCTTGCTAAACACCGGAGGGTTGGTGTTCTGGAAGTTCTTGAGCTTGGATCCGGGGTGGTCATGATTTCCATGGCCTTGGTTTGCAAGGTTTTGGAGTGTTGTGATGTTGGCTTGGCGTTCAGCTCTTTCAGTCTCCCTGTCAGCCATCAGGGTTTGCAGCAGTTGCATCATGGCATCGTTGTTGCGATTGGGAGGGGCCATCTGAACATAGAGAAGATCATGAGATAAGAGGGAAATTTCTATGGTTTATTTTGAGTAGGTTCATAAAATTTGAAACTTGAAGTCTTTTCATGACAAACACAACATTCATTCATTCAACACACATTACAAGCTAACACTTAACACTTCCAATGGTTTTAAGAGCCATTCTCTCATGCTACGATACAACGGGCGGGATACAACTCACACCTACATGAGTGATCTAGTGCAACTACTCCTCCTCCTCGACATCGATCGGGACGAAGTCGTCGGGTCCTGCCTCCAGGAACTCGTAGTCCTCCTCCTCGGTGAACTCGTCCTCCTCAAAGTTACCGTCGTCGCTCAGGAAGGCTCCTCCTCCCTGAAGGTCGATACCTCCATCGTCCTCCTCCATCTCTCTCAGCTGATCCTCCTGGGCCTTGACAGTGGCCTCAAGAGATGCTATCTTGGCGCGAAGGCGCACAATCGTAGCGTCCTTCTTGGCACGCTGCTGGCGAAGGGTCTTGCGGTCGTTGTTGAGTAGCTTGATCGCCTCACCCTGCTCGATGATGTGAGCATGGGTCTGGTTCGCGTAAACGCGGGAGGCGTCCAGATCCTTCTGAGTCTGGTAGAGCATGAAGTCAAAGTGCTCAGCATGGTGCCTCAACTCCGGGTGCGGCTGCAGCTCCATGGGAACTCCCATGGCATCACGCCTCACGAGATGCGCGAAGCGAGAAGCGAGGAGGCGCACCACGTTCTGTCCACAGAGACGCGCAAGTGCCTCTTGAAGGCCACGTGCGAGTCCGTCGAGCCAGTTGCTCTCGCGGAAGGAGAAGAGGATCCTCTCCGAAGTGGGAGGCTCCATCTTGCCCCTCAAGTCAGCAGTGATCACCCACTGCAACTCTCCTCCAGGCGTATTGTCCAGCTGAATCCCGTGGAACTCGGGGTGTGGGCGTCCAAGGAAGTCCGAGACGGCGTTGAGGTCGTGCTCGAAGATCAAGCTTCCCCCATTCCCAAGCTGGTAGAACTTGGTGTTGATGGGTTCATTCGGCTCCATCTGAAAGCGAAATGGATGAGTAAGTTAGAGAGTGAACAAGTGTGGCAAAATTTTAAGTAGATTCAAATAAGGAAGAACATGATTCACCAAATTTTGAAAAAGTCTCAAAGACAAGAGTGTAAGTAAATTTTCACAAATATTCTCTTCATTTGATTTCAAAGTTAAGTTTTTCTGAACGTCCATTCTAACTAGGGCCTTCTAAGGTCAAACCTGGCTCTGATACCAACTTGTCAATACCCGGATTTTTAAGTCCAGATGCCTATTATGTCATTCATCGCAATCCCAGGAATATTATTGTTGCGAGGCATAATAGTTAAGTATCATAGTCATCATTCATTACAAACCATATTGTCTTACAACTTGAATCACATGATCCATATTACACAAATAGTTGATCTATGGATCAACAAACAAACATAAGTTCATAGCGGAACCGTAAAGATAAAAGGACTCTCTAGTCCACAGGCCAACGCTTGACGTTGGAAGACTCCTAGTTGTCGTAGGCGTCATGCTGGTCATCTACTTGGTAGTTCTGTTCATCTTGATACTCTGGCCATTTGAATAACCAGGGACAAAGCCGTGAGTACTTTAAGTACTCGCAAACTAATACTAGTGTAAGTGCTAACAGTTCTAGTAAGGGGTGCTAAGCTCTAGTTTATTTGCATAAAGCCGATTTTAGTTCACAAGTATTTGAGAAAGACTTAGTCATGTGCTAACTAACTCAAGTGGGAACATTAGTGTCATTCCCACAACATTTGTTGTGATTCACAACAAGTCACAAATCACCATTCATTTCACCACCATTTTCAAGAATCTGACACCGGAAACTGTATGATCTTTCCAACCGTCCGTAACCGTGGACGCGGCTATTCGAATAGATTTACACTCTGCAGAGGTTGCACACTTGTGCCACAACATTTGATTTCATCCGTCGGGATTACCCCGAATCATCGTAACACAGTACGCGGATCATCAACCATAACCTTTCACTTACAAACCCTAGTATGAGCACCTTTCCCCATGAGCTTGGCCTCCCATGAAGACCAACTGTCAACCTGGGAACTGCACAGGGCTTGGCCGTACAATTCACCTCAATTCACATCATTTCTCAACAATGGAGGCAGCCTGGCATAACCCCTATGATGTGTGTTCAGAGGGAACCCATACTAAGATGCATAAATTTCCAGTTAAGCCCTACCCATAATCAGGTATTGTGGGGGTACTCAATATTGGAAAGGTATCGCATTCAAACCAATATCAGTTTTATCAAAAATTGCCATCTTCTCTTGGTCATATTCACCTTCAAAATTCATTCAATGGAATGACTCATCATTCCAAGGTTTCAAAATTCAGTTCAAGTCACATGTTCCCATCTAGAGTAGTCAAGTTTTAATAGTTAGCACTAGCACTAATCATGAGGGGTGCTAACTTGCTTGGCTAGCTTGAGACTAACTTTGCTACTCTAGTAACCTTCTTTACCTTAGACCAAAGTTAACTATAAAAGTAACTCTTGAAATAAACAAGTAAAAACTTGTAAAGTAAAAACTTGGGATAGGCTTGTGGTAAGAAAGGTAAGACTAATGGTGCCTTGCCCCAAGGGGCTTTGCACTTTGCAAGAGTATTAGCTTTCCTTGGTAGTGATCAAGGTGCTCCTCTTCCTCCTCTTGGTAGAAGCCTTCCTCTTCCTGGTATTCTCCCGTGTTCGCGTCTAAATTCGAATACTAGGTATAATCACTCAACTAGTTCAAGAGCTATACTAAGCACATCATCACTTCACACAAACTATTCTAATCACACACTTAAAACAATTGGGTGCATTGGTTTTCTTAAATAAGGAAAAATAATTTCCTCTCATTACATATGTAAATGATAGTTTCCATATAGTTCTTGATAAATAATTTCCTCTCATTGAATCTTCTTTAAGATTTAATTTCTCAAACAATCATAAATGAAATCATGTTGACCTAAGTCAACCATTCATCATCATCATTTGAGAAAATGATTTAAATGAGGTAAACCACCTCATACCATTTAATAATTCTACAAATGATTTAAAATCTCCAAGTATTTCATGTGAGAGTATTTTACCAAGGGTTCAAACCTCATATGAAAGTACTTGTGACAAGATTTAAATGAAGTGAAACTCTTCATAAGATTTGCATAATAGTTTTGGACAATATCACTTAAGTAAACTAGCCATATTGTCCATTATTTAAACTAGGGCATGATCATTCAAAGTGACCACACCATTTTGTTGCAGAAACAATTAGTGCAAGTTAAATGTGAGCTATTAGAGTTGGAATTAACTAAATATCACTTTTGGTTGACTTTTAAGATTTATTTGAATGTGCAAAAGTCTCTGACTTAATCTTTTTGTCACTTTAATTCTACAACAGATCTCACAGTGAGACCAGTGGAAAGTTGTAGATCTTTTTAGTGGCTTTCTAACAACATCAAAATTGCTAAATTTGGCCAAGCCAAACAGATTCTATTGAATTTCAAAGTCAGGACCAGTATTGAATTTGATTTCAAATTAATTAAACTGGATTTGAATAAAAGGGCCGGCGGGAAACGAGTTTGGGCCGAAATGGTTTAAATTAAAGAAATTCGGCCCAGCAATGCATCCAGTGCGTGGGGGCTTGCTGACAAGGTGGGGGGCACCCGTCAGCGTCTCTTTAAAACCCGAAACGGTACGCGAGCTGTGGGGCGTTGGATTAGATTCGAATCGGACGGGCGAGGTTGATCGTCTTCTCCGACGAAAACCCGCGTCTCTGGCGGCGAACCTAGGGGGTCGGAGAGCTAACCAGTGGTCCGGCGAGCGGCGGCGAGGTTCAGGGCAAGGTTGTCGACGACGATGAGGCAGCCTGTCAACACCCGGATTTTTAAGTCCAGATGCCTATTATGCCATTCATCGCAATCCCAGGAATATTGTTTTTGCGAGACATAATAGATTGATATCACAGTACATCATTCATTACAACACATAATTGTCTTACAACAAAGGATCACATGATCCAGTCTCATTATTTTACAATAATAGTTGATCTATTGATCAAGTACAAAACACATAGCGGAAGCGAAGTAGCGGTTGTGGTCCATCTATTCCACAGGCAACTGCTGACATCAGGAGTGGTCCTAGTTGTCGTAGACGTCCTGCTGTCCTTCTTCCTGGTTCCTATACTCCTCTTCATAGTCTGGCCATTTGAATAGCCAGGGACAAAGTAGTGAGTACTTTAAAGTACTCGCAAACTAATACTAATGTAAGTACTATCAACTATGGTAAGGGGGTGCTAAGCTCTAGTTTCATTTGCATAAAGCCAGTTTTATTTCACAAGCACTTTAGTAAACAAAGCCTCTTATTTTGCCTAACTTAACTCAAGTGGGAACATTAGTGTCATTCCCACAACTCTGTTGTGATTCAAAGTCAAATTCACCTTTCAAACTCAAGTCACAAGTCACCATTCATATTTTGGAAAAGTTTTGATGACGGAACAGTATGGCCTTTCCAACTGTCCATGGCCGCGGACGCGGCTATTCGAATAGGTTTACACTCTGCAGAGGTCGCACACTTGTGCCACAACATTTGATTACATCCGTCGGGGATAACCCCGAATCATCGTAACTCGGTACGCGGATCATCAACCATAACCTTTCACTTATACATCCTAGTATAGGCACCTCTCCCCATGAGCTTGGCCTCCCAGTGAAGACAAACCGTCCTGGGAACTGCACAGGGCTTGGCCAGACAATTCACCTCATTTCACATCATTTCACTTTCAACGGAGGCAGCCTCGGCATAACCCCTATGATGCGTGTTCAGAGGGAACCCATACTAAGACACATAAACTTCAGTTAAGCCCTACCCATAATCAGGTATTGTGGGGGTACTCAAGAATTGGAATGATATCGCATCCGAACCCAACCATCAGTTTTTGGTAAGTTTCACCAAGTCATTCACAAGTCACATTCACCTTAAAAATCTTTCAATAGAATGACCCATCATTCCAAGGTTTTCAAAGTCATTGGTTTTCACAAGTTCCCATCTAGAGTAGACCATTTTAGTGTAGCACTAGCAACTAGTCATGAGGGGTGCTAACTAGCTTATAGCTTTCTAGGCTAAGTGTGATGCTCTTGTACTACTCCATATCTAGACCAAGTGAAACATGAATCAAAAAGTAAACTTTGATAAATCAAAATCAGTAAAGCTTGTAAAGTAAAAAACTTGGGATAGGACCATCAAGCATAAAGTAAAAGGTAATGGTGCCTTGCTCTTGTGGAGCTTTGCACTTGGGTAATCTTGCAAGAATATTAGCTTGCCTTGATTGAGGTGGTGGTCAAAGTTCTCTTCTCCTTCCTCTTGGTAGAAGACCTCCTCCTCCTGATAGTCCCCGGTACTAGCGTCTATAAACGAATACAAGGATGCAATCACCAAACAACACTTAAGTAGACTTAATTAGCCATAATGGCTCACACAAGATGATCTATTATCATCACAAACATTACTCAATCTTAGACTAGGTTTTCTCCTTAGGTTTTGAGAAACAAATCCTCTTATAAGGATTAGGGTTTTCTGTTTAGTTCTTTGGAGAAATAAATTCCTCTCATTGAATCTTGTTGAGATTTAATCTCCTCCAATAACAAGGTATGATCACATGTTGACCAAGGTCAACACTTCACACTTATTACTTGAGAAACATGATTTAAATGAGGTACTATACCTCATGCAATTTAAATTCTAATTGATTTAATATCCTCAAGTGAGCAAATATGAGACCATGCAACAAGGGTCATCACATTACTTCATAACACTTGGGAAAGTTATTTAAATGAGGTGCTACACCTCATAGATTTGAAAACTTAAATTTGAAATTGATTTAAATGAGCTAGTATTGACTACATAGCCAATTTTTGAATCTAGCCCATGATCATAAAAAGTAACCAAGTGATATTTTTGCATAAACAATTAGAGTTGGTGAAATGTGAATTATGGGAGGTGGAATCACCTCAAAATAGTTTATGGTTGATATTAGATATTTATTTGAAGTTTGAAAAGTTACTGATTTGTCATTTTTATTGTAGAGGATCTAGAATGAAATTTACAGTGAAACCAGTGTGATTAGTTAGAGCATTTCATAAGCTTTCTAGAACATTTTGAATCACTAAATTTGGATTTGTACATTTGAAACTATTCAAATTCTAGCAATGCATCAGTCTGTAATTTAAAGAAAAAGAATAAAACGGAATTCAAATTTTAAACGAGGGCGGGAAGAAGTTGGGCCGGCCCAGCTGCTGCCTGGGCCTGGCGTGCATGGCGCATGCACGTCGGGCACGCGCAGAACACGCAGACCGTCGGATGACGATCCGACGGTGCTGGGCTGTCGTCTTCCTCCCGACGCTGCTAGCTTGCGGGGGCCCTAACTTTCACCTCGGAGCTCGGATGAAGGTGCGGTTTGGTGTGTTGGAAATGGCTTTCCAAGGGCTACAACTTTGGTGTAGGGCTCGAGAGCTATGGTGGCAAACAAAATTGCGTCTTTTGGGTGTGGCCGCCGGCGAGCTTTTGCTCCAGTGAGCTGCGAGGAGGGCGAGAGGGAGGTGCTAGGAGGAGTAAGGGGATGCTGCTGGGTGTTGTGAGGCTGTCCAAGGCGAGGGGCGGGGTTTATATAGGCTTCAGAGAGGAGAGGCGTGACATGGCCGGCATGGTGGCCATGTCGTCGGGCGCGTCATGTGCAGGGTTCTCTGGTCCGTGCCATGGCGTCAGCAGGGAGGTAGGGGGTAGAGGAGGACGCGTGCACAGTGGTGGAGTCGCTGGCGTTGTGTACAGGGCGCGCGAGGACGAGGCCGACGTGGGCGTCCTCGTGTCATGGCGTCGTCCTGGTGCGTGGGCAGGTCAACGATGATGTCTAGCAGGTGAGTGGGAGAGAGAGGAGTGTGGTGGCGCAGTGGGAGCGGCTGAGTTGCAGTGTGCACGAAGAGGGACATGGGTGGCCACGGGTTGGTGATCATGAGCAATGGCATGAGCATTTTGGTTCACCACTTGCTCTCCTTGTCTCATGGTCATGTCTAGTAGTTGTCTAGGGTCGAGGGGAGTGTAGATGACATGGTGAGAGAGAGGGAAAAGGGCCAGGGGTAGGTGGTGACATGGTGGTGATCATGTGAGTGGCATGGTGTGGCATTGGGTGGTGCAAGTGGGTTTTGGGGGTCAACTATGGTAGGGTGGTGTTCAGAGGAGTGAGATGAGTCAACTTGACAAGGTGAGGGTGACCAGAGAGGGAGAAAGACATGGGTTGGCATGGTGATGTCATTTGGAGTGGCATGGCATGGCATTGGTTCTTTGTGCATATTTTTCTTGTGTAACAAGGTGCTGCAAGCTTAAGTGGGGTGAGGTGAGTCTAGTAGACATGGTGGGCAAGGTGAGAGGGGTCTAGAGTGTGCACATATGATCAAAGTCAAAAAGGTGTGTGACATATGTCATGTCCTTTGGCATGGTTGGTGTCATGGTGGTCATGTACTACTAGATGATGTCAAAGGAAGTTGTTAGAGGTACCAAGTGCACTATAGATGAGCCAAGATAGAAAAAGGGGAGGTGGTACATAGTGGTTGGGGGTGGTTGTACCCTATTTTTACTCTATGTAACAAATTGATCACATGCAATGGTTTCCTTTGAGTTTGACTTTTGACCAACTTTTTGCATGGATAGGTTCTAAATAATGTTTGGCACTCATTGGTAGTCTTGGTTTGAAATTTGGGGGTGGTTTGTGAAAATTCCAAAAGTGGAGGGAATCTAGAATTTGTGTTAAAGTGGCATTTTGGCTTGACTATTGTGAGCAATGGTCAATGATTTGGTCAAAGTGGTCAACACCAAAGTTGTTCACCTTGATGAGGCCTTGGATGAGGTGCAAAGAGTTGGCAGGGTTTGGTTTAAGAATCTCTCAATAAAAGGGCTCAAAGAGGGTAAGATGTTAAAAATGTCACATGTGACCATTATCACATATAACTAGGTTTTTGATTTTCTTTGATTTGATTTTGGTTTCTTTGATGCAAAAAGGATCCTTTTGAGTTTAAAAGAGTTTCCAAACCATTGGCACAAATTTATATGGCCTAGGTTAAAGATTTTCAAAAATGGCCATAAGCCATATGTGAGGGTTTTTGCAATTTCTCAAAACCTTTTCTTTCTTTTTCTTTGATCCAAAGGATCATGGTTTTGGGTTCAATTGAGGTTGGTTAGGTTTACTCATGGTTTCCAACCATTTGGGTAAGGTACATAGGGCACCAATATTTGAAGAATTAGCCATTAGCCCACATATGCCTCACAATTTGTTTTATTTTCTTTTTAAAAGTTCCTCTTTGGTTTTGAGAAGGGTAGGGTTAGGGTTTAGAAAACATTTCAAAATACTTCACACAAGCATCTTAGCAAAATTCACAACAATTGGGTAGGAGCTCTATGCACCAAACTCAATTGAGTTAAAGTTTTTGTTGGCTCCAATTTTTGGAAAAAGTAAATTCATTTTCTTTCTAGTTTTGAAAAGTTGGGGTGTTACAAACCCTTCCCCCTTAAACAAATCTCGTCCCGAGATTTTAAGAAAAGTTAGGTTCCTAAGAGATATTGAGCACTTGGATTAATAGGTAAACATACTTGGCATGGCCTGAGGTGCTTCTGGTGCTTCTGTTGCATTCATGTGGTAGAGGAGGCCGTTGGGGTTGTTCGGGTTCCTTCTGGCGGCGAAGCGACGCTGTTGCTGGGCAGGTGCACTGGTATTGGGGGCAGTCTTTACAAGCTTCTTGGGGCATTCATTGGAGTAATGACCCACAGTTCCACATTCATAGCAGGTTATGGTTGACTTGTCCTTCGGGGTGACGGGGATGGCATTGCTTCCGGTCCTTGGGCCAGTGTTGGTGTTGTTGTTGTTCCCATTGTTGTGGTTGCTGTTGGGGTGGGTGTTGTTGTTGTGATTGTTGTTGTTGTTGCCTCCGGGTTTCGGGGGTCCTCCGTTGTTGTTGGTGTAGTTGGGGCGATATGTCTGAGCAGTGGGCTTGTTGTATCTTGGGGTAAATCCTCCAGAGGAGTTGTTGCGGTACTTCTGGGCATTGTTGGGCCCATTCTGGTTCATCATTCTTCTCTTGCGGTTCTCGTTGGCTTGGTGTAGCTTCCCTTCCATCTGTATGGCTGAGTCCACAAGGGCTTCCAAGTCAGCGAACGGAATGTTCACTAACACCGTTTGCATCTCATCATGCAGTCCGTTCAGAAATCTTTCCTTTCTCTTCTCGTTGGTGTCGGTCTCATCCGGGGCGTACCTTGACAGAGTAAGAAACCTGTCGCGGTATTCCACCACGGACATCCTTCCTTGCTTGAGTTCCCGGAACTCGTCTCTCATCTTCTTGATCAGTCCTTGGGGCACATGGTATTTGCTGAATTTGGCCTTGAAGTCTTCCCAGGTCATCATTTGCCCCGCATTCATTGCGCAGGCACTTGTCCACCAGGCTCTTGCAGATCCTGACAGATAGTGGGTGGCGAATAGTACTTTCTCTGCGGCTTCAACTCCCGCAACTTCTAGGTTGTTCTCCATGGTTTGGAGCCAGTCATCTGCGTCCAGTGGCTCTTCGGTCTTGCTGAACATGGGTGGGTTGGTGTTCTGAAAGTTCTTCAACTTTGACCCAGGGTGGTCGTGGTTTCCATGGCCGTGATTGTTCTGAGCGATCTGCTGCAGTGCGGCAATATTGGCTTGTCGTTCAGCCCTATCGGCTTCTCGGTCTACCATCATCATCTGGAGCATCTGCATCATTGCGTCTTGGTTGGTGCTGCGAGTTGGTGGGGCCATCTGATCATTGAGGTAGATGATAAGATAAGAGGGAAATTTCTAGGGTTTGTTTGGTTTAAAGTTCAAAAAGTTCAAAACTTTAAAACTTGAGTAGTGTTGAGGGGGTAAAAACCAACAACACTTTTTCATTCATACCAAGCATCACACATTACAAATCTAACATACCGTTGGTTTCAAGAACCATTCATTCGTTCTACGATACAAGGGGGTCCTGATACAACTCACACCTACGATAGTGCTTGAGTGATACTACTCTTCAGGGTGGAGTCCTTGTCTTCACGGGTAATGTGCGTGGCGAAAGATGCGGGCGTTGTCCAACTCCTTGCGGGTCTTGTACAGCATGAAGTCCAGGTGTGCTTGATACGTCTCAAACGTATCTATAATTTCTTATGTTCCATGCTACTTTTATGATGATACTCACATGTTTTATACACATTATATGACATTATTATGCATTTTCCGGCACTAACCTACTAACGAGATGCCGAAGAGCCAGTTGCTGTTTTCTGCTGTTTTTGGTTTCAGAAATCCTAGTAAGGAAATATTCTCGGAATTTGACGAAATCAACGCCCAGGGGCCTATTTTTCCACGAAGCTTCCAGAAGACCGAAGAGGAGACGAAGTGGGGCCACGGGGTGGCCAAACACTAGGGCGGCGCGGCCTGGCCCTTGGCCGCGCCGACCTGGTGTGTGGGGCCCCCGTGTGGCCCCCTGACCTGCCCTTCCGCCTACTTAAAGCCTTCGTCGCGAAACCCCCAGTACCGAGAGCCATGATACGGAAAACCTTACTGAGACGCCGCCGCCGCCAATCCCATCTCGGGGATTCAGGAGATCGCCTCGGCACCCTGCCGAGAGGGGAATCATCTCCCTGAGGACTCTACACCGCCATGGTCGCCTCCGGAGTGATGTGTGAGTAGTTCACCCGGACTATGGGTCCATAGCAGTAGCTAGATGGT
Organism: Lolium multiflorum; assembly: GCA_030979885.1. NCBI lineage: Eukaryota > Viridiplantae > Streptophyta > Magnoliopsida > Poales > Poaceae > Lolium > Lolium multiflorum. Next base: position 310,461,596 of record CM061748.1, on the reverse strand, counting down.
TGTCTTCTCCTCATTGTGCTATCATTGTCTGATCTTGTGAGCTGCCTATCATGATCAAGATCATCTATCTGTAAAGCTACATGTGCGTTTGTTGGGATCCGATGGATAGAGAATACTATGTTATGTTGATTATCAATCTATTACCTATGTGTTGTTTATGATCTTGCATGCTCTCCGTTATTAGTAGAGGCTCTGGCCAAGTTTTTACTCTTAACTCCAAGAGGGAGTATTTATGCTCGATAGTGGGTTCATGCCTCCATTAAATCTGGGACAGTGACAGAAAGTTCTAAGGTTGTGGATGTGATGTTGCCACTAGGGATAAAACATTGATGCTATGTCCGAGGATGTAGTTATTGATTACATTACGCACCATACTTAATGCAATTGTCTGTTGTTTACAACTTAATACCGGAAGGGGTTCGGATGATAACCTGAAAGTGGACTTTTTAGGCATAGATGCATGCTGGATAGCGGTCTATGTACTTTGTCGTAATGCCCAATTGAATCTCACAATACTCATCATGTCATGTATGTGCATTGTCATGCCCTCTCTATTTGTCAATTGCCCAACTGTAATTTGTTTACCCAATATGCTATTTCTTATGGGAGAGACACCTCTAGTGAACTGTGGACCCCGGTCCATTCTTTTACATTGAATACAATCTACTGCAATACTGTTTCTACTGTTTTCTGCAAACAATCATCATCCACACTATACATCTAATCCTTTGTTAGCAAGCCGGTGAGATTGACAACCTCATTGTTAAGTTGGGGCAAAGTACTTGGATTGTGTTGTGCAGGTTCCACGTTGGCGCCGGAATCCCTGGTGTTGCGCCGCACTACATCTCGCTGCCATCAACCTTCAACGTGCTTCTTGGCTCCTACTGGTTCGATAAACCTTGGTTTCTTTCTGAGGGAAAACTTGCTGTTGTACACATCATACCTTCCTCTTGGGGTGCCCAACATCACAAGGAAGCTACTACGCCCACATCAACTGTGCGCAGCAGCATAATTTTCTGGCGCCGTTGCCGGGAGATCAAGACACGCTGCAAGGGGAGTCTTCACAATCCAATCTCTTTACTTTGTTTTTGTCTTGCTTTATTTTATTTACTACTTTGTTTGCTGCACTAAATCAAAACACAAAAAAATTAGTTGCTAGTTTTACTTTATTTACTATCTTGTTTGCTATATCAAAAACACAAAAAAAATTAGTTACTAGCATTTATTTTATCTAGTTTACTTTATTTACTGTTGCTAAAAATGAGTAATCCTGAAGTTGAAGTTCGTTCGTTTAAACAACAAGTGGAGAAAGTTTTAAAGATGCTTGGTATAGAATTAGTGATGCTCATCATAGGTGCACTAAGAAACACTCCACTATTATCCTACTTAGGAACTTTTATGTTGGTATATGTAGTTGGAATAGGTATGTTCTTGATACTCTTTCGGGGGTAATTTCCTAGGTACTCCTGCTTTAGAAGCTAGTTGCATCATTGAGAGTCTAGTTGGAATACCACCTGTTAATGAAACTAAAAGCGAAATCTCTCTTGAAGACGTTATGAAAAAATTGGAAACCATAGAGAAAAAATTTCCAAGCATTGAAATTAAATTGGAAATGTTGCTTGATAAAACTGATGAACTTGATAAATCCTTAGGAGGAATTGATGAAAGAATTAGTGTTCTAGGAACTTGTGTTATCCATGATAATCAAATCAATAGGATTGGTGAACTTGAAGAAGCTATGGGAACCTTGGGTTCAACTTTTTCTTCTCTTAAGTATAAGGAGAAAGCTTATGTGGGTAAGGAGCAAAAGTTTATGTATGTCTCTAAGGTGCCTAAACCAAAAAAATATTATTATAGGCCTAAAATTGACAAAGCCCTTAGTACCACTACAGATGGGGGAGCTAATGATATCAATGCTTCATCTCTTGATAATACTTGATACACACTTTCTGCGCCTAGCTGAAAGGCGTTAAAAAAAAGCGCTTATGGGAGACAACCCATGTTTTTACTACAGTATTTTTATTTTATATTTGAGTCTTGGAAGTTGTTTACTACTGTAGCAACCTCTCCTTATCTTAGTTTTATTGCATTGTTGTGCCAAGTAAAGTCTCTAGTAGAAGTATGATACTAGATTTGGATTACTGCGCAGAAACAGATTTCTTTGCTGTCACGAATTTGGGTCTAATTCTCTGTAGGTAACTCAGAAAATTATGCCAATTTACGTGAGTGATCCCCAGATATGTACGCAACTTTCATTAGTTTTAAGTTTTCTCATCTGAGCAAGTCTGGTGCCTGTTAAAAATACATTTTTACGAACTGTTCTGTTTTGACAGATTCTGCCTTTTATTTTGGGATTTCTATTTTCGTGCCCCTGCTTCGTTAGTTGTACTCAGTTTTCCCCAGCTCGTTAGTTTTTCCTCAGTTTTCCCCTCCCTCTAGTTTGAAACCCCTCGAAGACGCGGGTTGCCGTCAGGTCAGAGGCCTTACCGTTACCGTGAGGTCAGTTCCTCGCTGACCGTCTCGTGCTGACGGGTGGATCCATCTACCGCTGACGCGTGGGCCGTTTTATTTCCTGATTGTATACGCGGTGCTGCCAATGACAAATGGGGCCGCTCTATGGGGCTGCCGCAGCCAATGACCAGTGGGTCGTCTATTTATTTATAGAAAATTATATATTGCCGCTCTGTGGGGCCTCCGCAGCCAATGACCGCTGTGGTCGTCTATTTTATTTAGAGAATATAATATAGAGCCGCTCTGTAGGGGTCGCCTCAGCCCATTTTCGCAGCTTAATCTAAAGTGACTCTTATGCTAAACATTGTGTATCCCGACGTTGACCTAGCAGTGGCGGCGAGCATAGCCGTTCTGACCATGCCGATATCGGCATCGGCATTGGCATCGTTTGGAGGATGTGGTGCTCGAATAATAGTGGAAATGCGATATTATTTTTTACATGCATAATATATAGAAAATAGCTAGATCTCTAAATCGATGCATATGAAGCTACATATATATTCTTGGTCATAATCCCCTTAATTATCTAAAGGGGATGGATGCATGGCTTCACGTCGTCGTCGCTTTCATCGTCAGTATCTTCGTCGTCTGAGTAGTAGTACCTCCTGCACATTGTTCCGTCGAACACCTTCACTGTGAGCACATCATCGCCTTCATATTTGAAGTGTACGAACCAGCCGAAATCCACACCGTGCGCGATGGCGAATTTCTCCCAGCCCTTGTCGAGGTACATCCGGCCTTGTCCGTCAAATAGGACCTCCACGGTCCAGAGACGAGGACCGCAGTCAGCTGCTCGCAGATACACCTTAGCTGGCTCCTTGCCGTCAAGATAGTCCGCAAATTTTTTTGGGAGTTCCTGCAAAGAGATCGAGCGCCGATCGTTTGAAATTAGGGAACCCTTGAAATTAAAGGTTTTTTAGAACATGCCCATAATTAATCACATGCATCATATATGTGGGAACGCGTACGTACCTTCTTGACCAAAGGGTCTTCATAGACGACGATGAAGAACTCCTCTATGATCAATGGCAGTGTTGACGGTGGTGGTGGCAATGATGATGATCCACTTCCCCTTCCCCTTTCCCCTTCCGGTCCGCGTCCGAGACGTGGAAGCCATGGCAATGGATAAAGTGTATGTGAACGAAAAGAAGAGAGAGGCAGAACCTATTGACACAAGGGATGGCCGTGTGGGTGTTTATAAGGGAGAGATGACCGTTGTAGGGTTTACACAATAAAATAAGGAGGAGATGACCGTTGTGGGGGTTTATACACAATAAATTAAGGAGGAGTCGACCGTTGTGGGGGTATAGTTTATCATTTTACCGTGAAAAGTAATGCCTAAAAGGAAAGTAATGGCTACAAGAAATCGGTGATGGTTTATCGTTTTTTGCGTGAAAAGTAATGGGTACAAGAAATGGGTGATGGTGTATCATTTTTTGCGTGAAAAGTAATGGCTACACGAAATGGGTGATGGTGTATCATTTTTGTGCGTGAAAAGTAATGGCTACAACAAATCGGTGATGGTTTATCATTTTTGTGCGTGAAAAGTAATGGCTACAACAAAATCGGTGATGGTTTATCATTTTTTTGCGTGAAAAGTAATGGGTACACGAAATGGGTGATGGTGTATCATTTTTGTGCGTGAAAAGTAATGGCTACAAGAAATCGGTGATGGTTTATCGTTTTTTGCGTGAAAAGTAATGGGTACAAGAAATGGGTGATGGTGTATCATTTTTTGCGTGAAAAGTAATGGCTACACGAAATGGGTGATGGTGTATCATTTTTGTGCGTGAAAAGTAATGGCTACAACAAATCGGTGATGGTTTATCATTTTTGTGCGTGAAAAGTAATGGCTACAACAAAATCGGTGATGGTTTATCATTTTTTGCGTGAAAAGTAATGGGTACACGAAATGGGTGATGGTGTATCATTTTTGTGCGTGAAAAGTAATGGCTACAACAAATCGGTGATGGTTTATCATTTTTTGCGTGAAAAGTAATGCCTAAAAAGAGTTTATAATTTAGCTCGTGAAAAATAATGCAGAAAACCAAACTTTGCGTGAAGCTAACCGACGACAGAGAGAGAGAGAGGGTGGTGGCCCCGACCAGAGAGAGATAGGGGTTATCCTGCCCGTTAGATCATACGATCAACGGTCGCGGGCACGATCCGCGTGACATGGGCTAGACCAATCAGGGCAATGTTGGGCGTCTGTGAGAGTTTGTGAAGGGAGAGGGCAAAACTGAGTAGTATCAAGAAACCAAGGGCAAGTGAGTAGTAAACAGACTAAGGGATTCAAATATGAGATTTAAAAAATGGAAAATGCGTGTTTTGTACAATGAAACCCATCTTGGCCTACCTCAAACTATTTGCAATACAAATCTACATGAGTGTGAAAATTATGGTCTCATTCAGACAAAGTATGTTTTGGGGAAAGCTGTTTTGGGTAGGGCTTATTATGGAAAACCATGCACCTTCATAGCTACTAGGTGATTTGAGAAGTGGCAATTTGTGGTGAAACTTGATTTATCTACGATTTATCTATGATTTGAGAAGTGGAAATTTGTGGTAAAGACTCCATGAGTAAGTGCCACTCCTTTTCGGAATTTTTTGCACATTAAATAACTCATTTAACTAGTTAATCCCATTTGTTGACTCTCTGTTGACCAGCCACTTGAGGGTAAAACTGAGTATATTGCACTAGCCAGTATTAGCACTCAAGGTGAAAACTGAGCATACAAAAAATGCTAGTATATGACTCGAGGGTATACATGAGTATATCTAAATTTCCAGGGTTAGACTCGAGGACGCGTGTTGCGGTGCAGAAGTGGAAGACGTGCCATTGTTGACGCGTGTCGCGGTGCAGACGTGGAAGACGTGCCATTGTTGACGCGGGTCGCATTTAGGACGCGTAAGCCCCTCTCTCCCTCCCTCTGCACACAGTACGTCTCATTATCGCTCACGCACGAAACCACCCCTTCACGTCCCATCAACTTCTCCAAAAAACCCCAACCGCCGTACGAGCCCTCCCCTGCCGGCGATGGAGAAGAAGAATGCGCCGGCGGCCATCGCCCCCGAGCCCGTCGCCTCCGAGCCCGTCGCCTCCGAGCCCGTCGCCGCCGAGCCCGTCGCCGCCGAGGGCGGCGCATCCGAGGGCGGCGCATCCAAGCGCGGCGCCTCCGTGAACTGGGCCGGTCTCACGGCTGACGGACCACTTCACAAGATCGGCGAATGCTTATTGGCGAAAGAGGAGTACGTGGACAGCTACTCTGCTATGAGGCAAGTCTGTAGAAATTGGCGCTCAGGTTTACCTGATCCCGACGTGCACCTGCACGAATGGATCATGCTACACCACGCCCTTCCACGCGCCGCTGAGTTCACCTTCCTCCATCTCGGCACATCCCGCTACGTCACCATAGATCTATCTGCAGTTCGTGCAAGGTTCAAATTCCTCGGCTTTTCCCGTGGCGTCACCATAGATCTTATTTTCAATCTTAGTGCTGAATGTTATCTTTTCAATATATTTTAGATTCTACTTCGTCGGCTTTTCCCGTGGCGTCATCGTGCTTGCCCAGAAGAACCCGCCGCACAAGATACGGCTGCTGAACCCACTCACAAAGAAATCGAACACGATGTTTGAGGCGCAGATGCCATCTGTTTTTCTGAAATCAGTCGCTGTTATCAAATCCCCGACTATGGTCTTCGTTGCCGCACATTACCCGCCGGAAATTGGTTGGGTCGATGAGAGCACTCCAACTAAGGATATAAATGAAGATTGGGGAGAAGGAAGATTTTCGATCAAGAACCATTGTCTGCGTTGCATTACCCCGTTCAATGGTGAACTGTATGCAGTAGCTGCGGACAATTTTGAGATCGGAAGAATAGTGTGCACCAATGTACAGTTGCAGCAGCGCGCGAGCACTGTCAAGATGGAGACACTAATTTCATTTCCAGAACTTGGACGTCAGAAGTTCTACCTTGTGAAGTCGGATGGTGATCTGCTGCTTGTGTTGTTGGTCAGCGAGGCTTTGGCGGGCAGACCATTGGTGTACCGTGTGGACACTCAGAGCCGCTCTCTCCATCCGGTCAGTAACATTGGCAGTAATGCCTTCTTCGTGAATTATACCCGGTGTATCTCCGTCGACACCAGAGTGTACCCGACACTTCAACCTGGCAGCATCTACTACACGGATTTGGGTTATATCAGAGAGTACTCTCATGATACAAAGGCCTGGGATGAGTGGCCACTACGTGTGGATAGAATAGGACTCTACGGTTTGAGAAATGAACACAGGCCATACCGTTTGGAGGATGTATTGGCCTCACACTGCAGACGGAAGGAGTTCAATGAATATTTCCTTGTGGTAATGCACGAATGGAGGGAGGAAGAAATATATGGGGAGGATTGAAGAACAAATTCATTCATCCTGGGGTCCCTATCCTAATCTTCTTGTTGTCCATACATTGCGTGCGTCTTGTATATTTTTCAGCTTAGTTTGTCGTGAACATTAACAACGTTATTGGCTGCTTTTGGCTGCTGTATGCAGTTTATGTATTATACTTAGTTTTCTGATTATGCTGTTGTGAATTTATCATATACTAGCTTCTAGATTTGCTGCCATATTGGGCAAAAAACGAGGGCCAAAAGGCATAAATAAGAGAGATTTGCTACTAGATTTTCTACTAGATTTGCTGCCATATTGAAGAAAGACAGAAATAGAAGCTTCTCTAGATTTGATACTAATTTGGTGAAAAAGACAGAGAGAGAAAGAGGGGAAAAGGTGCTCTTAAAAATGCCAATTTGGGCCGAGAGAGACAAAACCCAGCTCCTGCTCACGTGCAACCAAACGCTTCTCGTCCTATCCCACGCGGTCCCTTTCTACCAGCCCCACACGACGCGGCCCCACAGACGACGCGGCGCAACACGTCAGCACAGAACGTCCAAAACCCAGCTCCTGCTCACGTGCAACCAAACGCTTCTCGTCCTGTCCCACGCGGTCCCTTTCTACCAGCCCCACGCGACGCGGGCCCACACGACGCGGCCCCACACGTCAGAACGGAGCGGTCAACTTAACGGGAATCCTGCCGTCTGAGCTGCCTTCTGCGGGTTTCAAACAAGGACTTGGGGAAAAGTGAGGAAAAACTAAGGGGCTGGGGAAAACTGAGCACAACTAAGGAACCGAGGGCACGAAAATAGAAAACCCTTTATTTTGCATTGCCTGTTTTGTCATGCTAGATGGATTTCTTTGATCCATTGACTTTCAGTAGCTTTGTGCAATGTCCAGAAGTATAAAGAATGATTGTGTCACCTCTGAATATGTGAATTTTAATTACGCACTAACCCTCTAATGAGTTGCTTTAAGTTTGGTGTGGAGGAAGTTTTCAAGGATCAAGAGAGGAGGATGATACAACATGATCAAGGAGAGTGAAAGCTCTAAGCTTGGGGATGCCCCGGTGGTTCACCCATGCATATATCAAGAAGACTCAAGCGTCTAATCTAGGGGATGCCCAAGGCATCCCCTTCTTCATCGACAACATTATCAGGTTCCCCTCGAAACTATATTTTTATTCCATCACATCTTATGTACTTTGCTTGGAGCGTCTGTTTGTTTTTGTTTTTGTTTTGTTTGAATAAAATGGATCCTAGCATTCATTGTGTGGGAGAGAGACACGCTCCGCTATTGCATATGGACAAATATGTCCTTAGCTTTACTCATAGTATTCATGGCGAAAGTTTCTTCTTCGTTAAATTGTTATATGGTTGGAATTGGAAAATGATATATGTGGTAATTGGTATAATATCTTGACTAATGTGATACTTGGCAATTGTTGTGCTCATGTTTAAGCTCTTGCATCATATACTTTGCACCTATTAATGAAGAAATACATAGAGCATGCTAAAATCTGATTTGCATGTTTGGTCTCTCTAAGGTCTAGATAATTTCTAGTATTGAGTTTGAACAACAAGGAAGACGGTATAGAGTCTTATAATGTTTACAATATGTCTTTTATGTGAGTTTTGCTGCACCGCTTCATCCTTGTGTTTGTTTCAAATAAACCTTGCTAGCCTAAACCTTGTATCGAGAGGGAATACTCTCATGCATCCAAAATCCTTGAGCCAACCACTATGCCATTTGTGTCCACCATACCTACCTACCACATGGTATTTCTCCGCCATTCCAAAGTAAATTGCTTGAGTGCTACCTTTAAAATTTCTATTCTCTACCTTTACAATATATAGCTCATGGGACAAATAGCTTAAAACTATTGTGGTATTGAATATGTACTTATGCACTTTATCTCTTATTAAGTTGCTTGTTGTGCGATAACCATGTTTCTGGGGACGCCATCAACTATTTCTTTGTTGAATATCATGTGAGTTGCTATGCATGTTCGTCTTGTCTGAAGTAAGGGTGATTTATCATGATCAAATGGTTTGAGTATGCATATTGTTAGAGAAGAACATTGGGCCGCTAACTAAAGCCATGATTCATGGTGGAAGTTTCAGTTTGGACAACAAACCTCAATCTCTTATGAGAATATTATCTGTTGTTGAATGCTTATGCATTAAAGAGGAGTCCATTATCTGTTGTCTATGTTGTCCCGTATGGATGTCTAAGTTGAGAATAACCAAAAGCGAGAAATCCAATGCGAGCTTTCTCCTTAGACCTTTGTACATGCGGCATAGAGGTACCCCTTTGTGACACTTGGTTGAAACATGTGCTATGCTATGATAATCCATGTAAATCCAAGCTAATTAGGACAAGGTGCGGGCACTATTGGTATACTATGCATGAGGCTTGCAACTTGTAGGATATAATTTACATAACTCATATGCTTTATTACTACCGTTGAAAAAATTGTTTCTTGTTTTCAAAACCAAAGCTCTAGCACAAATATAGCAATCGATGCTTTCCTCTTTGAAGTACCTTTCTTTTACTTTTATGTTGAGTCAGTTCACCTATTTCTCTCCACCTCAAGAAGCAAACACTTGTGTGAACCGTGCATTGATTCCTACATACTTGCATATTGCACTTGTTATATTACTTTACATTGACAATATCCATGAGATATACATGTTACAAGTTGAAAGCAACCGCTGAAACTTAATCTTCCTTTGTGTTGCTTCAATACCTTTACTTTGAATTATTGCTTTATGAGTTAACTCTTATGCAAGACTTATTGATGCTTGTCTTGAAGTACTATTCATGAAAAGTCTTTGCTTTATGATTCAATTGTTTACTCATGTCATTTACCATTGTTTCAAATCGCTGCATTCATTACATGTGCTTACAATAGTATTGATCAAAATTATGTTGGTAGCATTGTCACTAAGCAATTATCTTTGTTATCGTTTACCTACTCGGGACGAGTAGGAACTAAGCTTGGGGATGCTTGATACGTCTCAAACGTATCTATAATTTCTTATGTTCCATGCTACTTTTATGATGATACTCACATGTTTTATACACATTATATGACATTATTATGCATTTTCCGGCACTAACCTATTAACGAGATGCCGAAGAGCCGCTTGTCTGCTGTTTTTGGTTTCGAAATCCTAGTAAGGAAATATTCTCGGGACGAAATCAACGCCCAGGGGCCTATTTTTCCACGAAGCTTCTAGAAGACCGAAGAGGAGACGAAGTGGGGCCACGGGGTGGCCAAACACTAGGGCGGCGCGGCCTGGCCCTTGGCCGTGCCGACCTGGTGTGTGGGACCCCCGTGTGGCCCCCTGACCTGCCCTTCCGCCTACTTAAAGCCTTCGTCGCGAAACCCCGCACCGAGAGCCATGATACGGAAAACCTTATCGAGACGCCGCCGCCGCCAATCCCATCTCGAGGGATTCAGGAGATCGCCTCGGCACCCTGCCGGAGAGGGGAATCATCTCCGGAGGACTCTACACCGCCATGGTCGCCTCCGGATTGATGTGTGAGTAGTTCACCCCTGGACTATGGGTCCATAGCAGTAGCTAGATGGTTGTCTTCTCCTCATTGTGCTATCATTGTTTGATCTTGTGAGCTGCCTATCATGATCAAGATCATCTATCCGTAATGCTACATGTGCGTTTGTTGGGATCCGATGGATAGAGAATACTATGTTATGTTGATTATCAATCTATTACCTATGTGTTGTTTATGATCTTGCATGCTCTCCGTTATTGGTAGAGGCTCTGGCCAAGTTTTTACTCTTAACTCCAAGAGGGAGTATTTATGCTCGATAGTGGGTTCATGCCTCCATTAAATCTGGGACAGTGACAAAAAGTTCTAAGGTTGTGGATGTGTTGTTGCCACTAGGGATAAAACATTGATGCTATGTCCGAGGATGTAGTTATTGATTACATTACGCACCATACTTAATGCAATTGTCTGTTGTTTACAACTTAATACCGAAAGGGGTTCGGATGATAACCTGAAAGTGGACTTTTAGGCATAGATGCATGCTGGATAGCGGTCTATGTACTTTGTCGTAATGCCCAATTGAATCTCACAATACTCATCATGTCATGTATGTGCATTGTCATGCCCTCTCTATTTGTCAATTGCCCAACTGTAATTTGTTTACCCAATATGCTATTTCTTATGGGAGATACACCTCTAGTGAACTGTGGACCCCGGTCCATTCTTTTACATTGAATACAATCTACTGCAATACTTGTTTTACTGTTTTCTGCAAACAATCATCATCCACACTATACATCTAATCCTTTGTTACAGCAAGCCGGTGAGATTGACAACCTCACCGTTAAGTTGGGGCAAAGTACTTGGATTGTGTTGTGCAGTTCCATGTTGGCGCCGGAATCCCTGGTGTTGCCGCACTACATCTCGCTGCCATCAACCTTCAACGTGCTTCTTGCTCCTGGTTCGATAAACCTTGGTTTCTTTTTGAGGGAAAACTTTCTGTACACATCATACCTTCCTCTTGGGGTGCCCAACATCACAAGGAAGCTACTACGCCCACATCAACTGTGCGCAGCAGCAGTGCTACATAGTGGTTCATCTCCGTGTGCGGTGGCATGGTCATTGGTTTTCCCATGGGGTCATGTCTTGGGTAGTAGATGAAGCGAGTGTTCTTGATCTTGTTCTCATTTTGTCCACACAGACGGGCAATGGCTTCTTGCATAGCTCTGACTAGTCCTTCCTTCCAGGTGTTTCCCGTTACAGAAAACCAAATGGTTTCCCATATAAGGGCTCTTAGCTTTCTTCGCAGATCTGCAGTAACTTCCCACCGAGGTTGTCCTCCCGACGGATTATTGAGGGGTACTCCGAAGAACTCGGGATACGGGTGTCCTAGATATTCAACTAGTTGCTTCAAATCCTCCTCAAACATTTGGTTTCCTCCTTGGCCAAGATGATAGGACTTGCAGGTGTACTCCATCTGTGAGAAATTTGGATGAGTAAGTTAGAGATGTTATCAAGGGTGCAAACCTTTATGTAGAATTTTCAAGAAAAGTAGAGCATGAATTTCTCATTTTGAAACAGATCTCAAGGATAAGAGTGAGAATAAGTTTTCATAAATATTCATTTCATTGGTTTTGAAACTAAGTTTTTCATACGTCCATTCTAACTAGGGTCTCCTAAGGTCAACAATGGCTATGATACCAACTTGTCAACACCCGGATTTTTAAGTCCAGATGCCTATTATGCCATTCATCGCAATCCCAGGAATATTGTTTTTGCGAGATATAATAGATTGATATCACAACACATCATTCATTACAACACATAATTGTCTTACAACAAAGGATCACATGATCCAAGTCTCATTACAATAATAGTTGATCTATTGATCAAGTACAAAACACATAGCGGAAGCGAAGTAGCGGTTGTGGTCCATCTATTCCACAGCAGCTGACGTGGAGTGGTCCTAGTTGTCGTAGACGTCCTGCTGTCCTTCTTCCTGGTTCTGATACTCCTCTTCATAGTCTGGCCATTTGAATAGCCAGGGACAAAGCCGTGAGTACTTTAAAGTACTCGCAAACTAATACTAATGTAAGTACTATCAACTATGGTAAGGGGGTGCTAAGCTCTAGATTCATTTGCATAAAGCCAGTTTTATTTCACAAGCACTTTAGTACACAAAGCCTCTTCTTTTGCCTAACTTAACTCAAGTGGGAACATTAGTGTCATTCCCACAACTCTGTTGTGATTCAAAGTCAAATTCACCTTTCAAACTCAAGTCACAAGTCACCATTCATATTTTGGAAAAGTTCTGATGACGGAACAGTATGGCCTTTCCAACTGTCCATGACCGCGGACGCGGCTATTCGAATAGGTTTACACTCTGCAGAGGTCGCACACTTGTGCCACAACATTTGATTACATCCGTCGGGATAACCCCGAATCATCGTAAATCAGTACGCGGATCATCAACCATAACCTTTCACTTATACATCCTAGTATAGGCACCTCTCCCCATGAGCTTGGCCTCCCAGTGAAGACAAACCGTCAGCCTGGGAACTGCACAGGGCTTGGCCAGACAATTCACCTCATTTCACATCATTTCACTTTCAACGGAGGCAGCCTCGGCATAACCCCTATGATGCGTGTTCAGAGGGAACCCATACTAAGACACATAAACTTGTTAAGCCCTACCCATAATCAGGTATTGTGGGGGTACTCAAGAATTGGAATGATATCGCATCCGAACCCAACCATCAGTTTTTGGTAAGTTTCACCAAGTCATTCACAAGTCACATTCACCTTCAAAATCTTTCAATAGAATGACTCATCATGCCAAGGTTTTCAAAGTCATTGGTTTTCACAAGTTCCCATCTAGAGTAGACCATTTTAGTGTAGCACTAGCAACTAGTCACGAGGGGTGCTAACTAGCTTATAGCTTTCTAGGCTAAGTGTGATGCTCTTGTACTACTCCATATCTAGACAAAGTGAATCATGAATCAAAAAGTAAACTTTGATAAACCAAAATCAGTAAAGCTTGTAAAGTAAAAAATTGGGATAGGACCATCAAGCATAAAGTAAAAGGTAATGGTGCCTTGCTCTTGTGGAGCTTTGGACTTGGGTAATCTTGCAAGAATATTAGCTTGCCTTGATTGAGGTGGTGGTCAAAGTTCTCTTCTCCTTCCTCTTGGTAGAAGACCTCCTCCTCCTGATAGTCTCCGGTACTAGCGTCTATAAACGAATAGAAGGATGCAATCACCAAACAACACTTAAGTAGACTTAATTAGCCATAATGGCTCACACAAGATGATCTATTATCATCACAAACATTACTCAATCTTAGACTAGGTTTTCTCCTTAGGTTTTGAGAAACAAATCCTCTTATAAGGATTAGGGTTTTCTGTTTAGTTCTTTGGAGAAATAAATTCCTCTCATTGAATCTTGTTAAGATTTAATCTCCTCCAATAACAAGGTATGATCACATGTTGACCAAGGTCAACACTTCACACTTATTATTTGAGAAACATGATTTAAATGAGGTTCTATACCTCATGCAATTTAAATTCTATTTGATTTAATATCCTCAAGTGAGCAAATATGAGACCATGCAACAAGGGTCATCACATTACTTCATAACACTTGGGAAAGTGATATAAATGAGGTGCTACACCTCATAGATTTGAAAACTTAAATTTGAAATTGATTTAAATGAGCTAGTATTGACTACATAGCAAATTTTTGAATCTAGCCCATGATCATACAAAGTAACCAAGTGATATTTTTGCATAAACAATTAGAGTTGGTGAAATGTGAATTATGGGAGGTGGAATCACCTCAAAATAGTTTATGGTTGATTTTAGATATTTATTTGAAATTTGAAAAGTTGCTGATTTGTCATTTTTATTGTAGAGGATCTAGAATGAAATTTACAGTGAAACCAGTGGGATTAGTTTGAGCATTTCATAAGCTTTCTAGAACATTTTGAATCACTAAATTTGGATTTGTACATTTGAAACTATTCAAATTCTAGCAATGCATCAGTCTGTAAGAAAAAGAATAAAACGGAATTCAAATTTTAAACGAGGGCGGGAAGAAGTTGGGCCGGCCCAGCTGCTGCCTGGGCCTGGCGTGCATGGCGCATGCACGTCGGGCACGCGCGGAACACGCAGACCGTCGGATGACGATCCGACGGTGCTGGGCCGTCGTCTTCCTCCCGACGCTGCTAGCTTGCGGGGGCCATAACTTTCACCTCGGAGCTCGGATTAAGGCGGGGTTGGGTGCGTTGGAAAGGTCTTTCCAAGGGCTACAACTTTGGTGTAGGGCTCGAGAGCTATGGTGGCAAAAAAATGGGCGTCTTTTGGGTGTGGCCGCCGGCGAGCTTTTGCTCCGGTGAGCTGCGAGGAGGGCGAGAGGGAGGTGCTAGGAGGAAGAAGGGATGCTGCTGGGTGTTGTGAGGCTGTCCAAGGCGAGGGGCGGGGTTTATATAGGCTTGAGAGAGGAGAGGCGTGACATGGCCGGCATGGTGGCCATGTCGTCGGGCGCGTCATGTGCAGGGTTCTCTGGTCCGTGCCATGGCGTCAGCAGGGAGGTAGGGGGTAGAGGAGGACGCGTGCACAGTGGTGGTCGCTGGCGTTGTGTACAGGGACGAGGCCGACGTCGGCGTCCTTTGAGGGCGTCGCGTCGTGGCGTCCTCCTGGTGCGTGGGCAGGTCAACGATGATGTCTAGCAGGTGAGTGGGAGAGAGAGGAGTGTGGTGGCGCAGTGGGAGCAGCTGGGTTGCAGTGTGCACGAAGAGGGACATGGGTGGCCACGGGTTGGTGATCATGAGCAATGGCATGAGCATTTTGGTTCACCACTTGCTCTCCTTGTCTCATGGTCATGTCTAGTAGTTGTCTAGGGTCGAGGGGAGTGTAGATGACATGGTGAGAGAGAGGGAAAAGGGCCAGGGGTAGGTGGTGACATGGTGGTGATCATGTGAGTGGCATGGTGTGGCATTGGGTGGTGCAAGTGGGTTTTTGGGGTCAACTATGGTAGGGTGGTGTTCAGAGGAGTGAGGTGAGTTAACTTGACAAGGTGAGGGTGACCAGAGAGGGAGAAAGACAAGGGTTGGCATGGTGATGTCATTTGGAGTGGCATGGCATGGCATTGGTTCTTTGTGCATATTTTTCTTGTGTACCAAGGTGCTGCAAGCTTAAGTGGGGTGAGGTGAGTCTAGTAGACATGGTGGGCAAGGTGAGAGGGGTCTAGAGTGTGCACATATGATCAAAGTCAAAAAGGTGTGTGACATATGTCATGTCCTTTGGCATGGTTGGTGTCATGGTGGTCATGTACTACTAGATGATGTCAAAGGAAGTTGTTAGAGGTACCAAGTGCACTATAGATGAGCCAAGATAGAAAAAGGGGAGGTGGTACATAGTGGTTGGGGGTGGTTGTACCCTATTTTTACTCTATCTAACAAATTGATCACATGCAATGGTCTCCTTTGAGTTTGACTTTTGACCAACTTTCTGCATGGATAGGTTCTAAATAATGTTTGGCACTCATTGGTAGTCTTGGTTTTAAATTTGGGGGTGGTTTGTGAAAATTCCAAAAGTGGAGGGAATCTAGAATTTGTGTTAAAGTGGCATTTTGGCTTGACTATTGTGAGCAATGGTCAATGATTTGGTCAAAGTGGTCAACACCAAAGTTGTTCACCTTGATGAGGTCTTGGATGAGGTGCAAAGAGTTGGCAGGGTTTGGTTTAAGAATCTCTCAATAAAAGGGCTCAAAGAGGGTAAGATGTTAAAAATGTCACATGTGACCATTATCACATATAACTAGGTTTTTGATTTTCTTTGATTTGATTTTGGTTTCTTTGATGCAAAAAGGATCCTTTTGAGTTTAAAAGAGTTTCCAAACCATTGGCACAAATTTATATGGCCTAGGTTAAAGATTTTCAAAAATGGCCATAAGCCATATGTGAGGGTTTTTGCAATTTCTCAAAACCTTTTCTTTCTTTTTCTTTGATCCAAAGGATCATGGTTTTGGGTTCAAAAGAGGTTGGTTAGGTTTACTCATGGTTTCCAACCATTTGGGTAAGGTAAATAGGGCACCAATATTTGAAGAATTAGCCATTAGCCCACATATGCCTCACAATTTGTTTTATTTTCTTTTTAAAAGTTCCTCTTTGGTCTTGAGAAGGGTAGGGTTAGGGTTTAGAAAACATTTCAAAATACTTCACACAAGCATCTTAGCAAAATTCACAACAATTGGGTAGGAGCTCTATGCACCCAACTCAATTGAGTTAAAGTTTTTGTTGGCTCCAATTTTTGGAAAAATGAAATTCATTTTCTTTCTTGTTTTGAAAAGTTGGGGTGTTACACAGCCGGTAGCAGTGGCGGAGCTCGAGGCGGCTCCAATCGACGGCGATTCCTCCAGGGCTTCCGCAGCTCCGAGCTTGCGATTCCGGCGACTCCGGCGATGATCGAGGTAGTTGATGGGGTGAGGAGAAGTGGTGAAGGGTGGGGAGTGAGATGGTGTGCTTGGTTTGGTCTGGGGAGCTCTCTATTTATAGAGGCGCAAGGGTGCTGCGGGGCAGGGTTGCGGTCGACCATGGCACGGCGATTCCGGCGAGCTAGGGAGCTAGGCGATGGCGCAGGACTGTTCTACGGTTCCTGGCGAAGCGATTGGCGGCGACAGCGCGGTGGGGCGGCGTCTGGTTGGGTCGCATTGCTTCCGTGTCGGGCGCGTCTGCGGCGAAGCAGGGTCTCCTTCTCCGGCGGCGGCGGGCATGGGTTGGTGTCGCGCGCGTGTTTGGCGCGTCCGCGGTGGCACGGCGATGCTCAACACGTCGAGGGAGGGGCCAGGGCGAGCGCGTGCTGGCGAGGCGGCAGGTGGCCAGTGACGTCCGCGGCGTGCACTGCTGCGACGCGAGCGGCATGCTGGGCGATTTTGGGCGCGCGATCTCCGGCAAGCTACGGCGTCTTTCTCGACAACAGCGGTGCTAGGAGGTGTAGGGAGGCACGGTGAAACGCTCTGGGCAGCAGGGCCAGTGGTGAAGAGGAAGGAGAAGAGAGGTGGTGCGGCATTGTTGAGACATGGCCGGCATGGCCATGTTTTTGTCCCCTTAGGGTTCTTCCTAGGGTAGCTATGCAAGCATGAGTGAGAGAGGGGACCAGGGGACAGGTTAGAGTGAAGAGGGGCAGTAGGTTTAGTTAGGGCACTATTTGAAATAGTGTTTGAATTTAATCCATATTTGCCCAATTCAAATTCTTGCCAAATTTGGTTGAGTTCAAATGGATTCAAAAATTGAAAGTGGTGCATTTGGTTAAGTTGCAAATGACCAGAGACAACTATGGGTGGTGGTGGAATTTTAAAAATCAAAGAATAGCAAAATTTGACAAAGTGAGATTGTTGCTCATACTAAAAAGTCTTAACTTTGCATGAGCCTAGTGTTTGATACAAGATGATTTTGGCATGGTGGTCTTTACCAAAGTTTTTCACCTTGATGTGCTCTTGGATGAGGTGCAAAGAATTGGGAAAGTTTAGTTTGAAAAACTTGAATTGCAAGGGCTCAAAGTAGGGACCAGATTATAAATGGCAGATTTGACCATTATCATATGTGATCCCAATTTGAGTTTGAAATTGATTTGTTTTGTGTTTCTTTGATTCCAAAAGTCATAATAAGTGTTTAGTAACATAAAACAACTAATGGTGAGGACCAATATGGTCTAGGGTAAAGATTTGCAAAAATGGCATAAACCATATGTGAGGGTTTTAGGGTTTTCTTATTTGATTTCTTTCTCTTTTATTTATTTGGTTGGTGATCTTTACTTGATCACTTTAGGGTTTTAGGGTTTAGCACATAAATACAATAACAATCACTCAAATACACAAGTCCTATGCATGGCACTATATGCAAATAAAAGTTTTTGTTGGTTCTGAATTTTGGATCTCTGGAATCTTCTTCTTCCTTTTATTGAAAATTTGGGATGTTACAGTGTGGGTCCGCCAGTCAGAGCAGTTGGTTGCATCTGATCCATGCACACCAAATGGCAGAAGATCTCCCGCCATCATATTGAAAACTGCGGTGTGACAATACACGACCTTGTGGTTGTGCGCTGAGTTTCTGGGGCACGTGGCGCCTCCCAGTGATTAATGCGCGGCGATCGAAGCGCCAGCGCACCCATCTTCTCGGGTTTAAGGAGGGGAGAAGGTTTGTCGCCTTCCCCACTCCCCACTCTTATTCTTCCTCTCCCCACCACCGAATGGCGCCGAGGAGGTATTCAATTTTCGAGAAGGGCAAGGCTCCCGGAGCGCCGCAAGTCGCGGATCCTGTGGTGAAGAGGCCACGAGGCCGCCCTCCCGAGAGCGGGAAGTGTGGCGGTCGAGGTGGAGGTAGAGGCTGGAGAAGTGTCGTCGTTGGTGCCCACGGGGAAGGAGGAAACTATGTCAGCGAAGCGGCCACGTGGCCGTCCTCCTGGGAGCCGCGACAAGACACCTCACCGTCGGCGCGGTGCTCCGGCACCGAGTCCAAATTTGGCTCCAGATCTGGCTCTGTCTTGTTCGGAGAGGGGGGAGCCTAAGATGGTCGAGTCCCTTCGCTCTTGGGACCTCCTCATCACACTTGATGCTCCTGACTTGAAAAGGAGGATTCGTCTGCTCGAGCGCCTCGCACATGAGACCCTTCGTGAGATGCCGTGCGGCATGACGCTGTGCCATACCGGAGGTCGACGCCATTGGCACGTCGCCGCCTAGGGTCCCAAGATAGGGGTATTGGTGCTTGAACTGGGTTGGAGGAGCTTTTTCGAGGAGAATGGACATTCCTTCCTTCCGGTTGGACCTGTGAGTTCCCACCGAAGATCCACCCTGCGAGCGGTTGATCGTGCTCCGGGAGAGGCCGGATCCTGTCATAGGTGGAAAGGGTGTACTCCTTCTGGTGAAGGGAGTGTAATTAGCAGTAAGATATTGTAGACCTTTGCCCATGGGCGTTATTTATAATATGCATATGCTTTTGAATGAAATCGTTTCCTGTTAGTGTGCTCTAGCAACCCTCGTGGAGGTTCCGTACGTCGTTGTGTTCAGCCACATATCGTCTCGGAGGCTATCCTCCGGTCAAAGTAGCATAGCAATTAGTCTGATCAGGACCAATCACTTGCCACTTTCCAGGCAAGGTAGCTGATGTAACTCGCGAGGGTGTGCCTCGGAGTCCCCCGATAGTATGCTTAGAAGGAACAAGAGCGCATAAGAACCACACAAAAAGTTTGCGAGAGTAGGAGGCAGAGGAAACTTATCTTTGAAGCGAGGTGCCCCCGCAAAGGAACTTATCCTGAGAGGATCCTCCACGAGAGGCGTCTTGTAATGGTGGCCGTCGATTCCGCGGAGCATCTTAAATTCCTTTGCCACGATGATGCATGGCTTGATTCCTCGCGAGGCAGCCCAAATATAGGCTTCTTCTACGCCTATTCCCAAAAATGTAGCGGTGGTCGAGGCAAGCACATGGCGAGGTGGCTGTGGCTAGGCGTGGCGTGCTGTCCCGGGGCTTCGAAGTCGGCGAGGTGCCACGGCGAGATGCGGTCAAGCTGACTCTGATAAGACACCATGCCCAGCCCCCCTCGAGTGTTGCACGCAGAGGGGTACTCCAGAACATAAGAGTGTTGGCTGCCCCGAAAGGGCAAGTGGCCCGCCGTTGCTGAGGTGACCGTGCCACGCGGGCGCTTTGGTCCGTGTGAATGCTCGCATCTGGGCTGTGCACACCAAACGAACGTTGATCCGTGGCCCTTGATCTAGCAACTGCCGCGGAGTGGGCCGCGGCTCTGCGGTTGTGCGCTGAATTTTGGGGGGCGCGTGGTGCTCAAAGTGCCAGCACATTTCCTTGCCCCCTCTACTCCTCAGTCTTCCCCCTTTTCTCTTGTCTCCATCAGATGGCGCCGAAGAAGCTCTCCATATCCAAGAAGAATAAAGGTCCTGCCGCGCCGGAGGGAGCAGGCCCTGCGGCGAGGAGGCCGCGCAGTCGTCCTCCGAGGAGCGGGAAGCGTGGAGGCCGAGGCGGAAGTCGAGGCAGTCGCAGCGGCGGCCGTGGGGGGCCTGCTTGTGGGGTGTCGTCCTCCGCGGCGGTAGGAGATGGTGAAGCTCCGGCAGCGAAACGGCCGCGAGGTCGTCCGCCTGGGAGCCGCAACAAGAGGAAGAGCAATCCGGAGGCCAATCCGCCTCCACCTCCCCCGCCTCTGCCAGGCGTGGTGAAGTTAGAGGACGGCGACCTTCTGCCTTACATCGACTTCATTTCCATCCTTAGCGCTCCCGACTGGAAGGAAAGGCTCCCGCTTCCCAAGCAATCTGCTCTTGGCGCTGCTGGTATCCTGCCTCCGCTAGTCATACTATCACATGCCAAGGGTAGACGTGACTGGAGCTCGAGATTTCCTCTTCCGGGAACATGTCCTTTACCGCCGGTTGGGACCAATTCATCCACGATAGCGGGCTCTTGTATGGCAACATCCTCCGATTCCTCTACCTCGGTGACGAACGCTTTTCGGTCTATGTGTGGAACAACCTTTGGTGCCAGGTAACCATTTTGCATGGTCTAATGTAGTCAGGTGGGAGATTTGACTCTTCCGAACTCCCAAGGTCAGCTGAGGAGAAGAGGAAGTAGGCTCCTCGAGGTGCAGTATCTTGTATGTAAGTCTTGCCCCATGGGCCAAACTGTAACATAACCTTTCAGTCAGAGTATGCATTTTGCGCTGATCGCTCCGCTTGTTCTCGGAGAGGCTTCTTGCTTCACCGCTTTCTGCCGTACGTCGTCTCGGACACTGTCCCCCGACCCTTGTGGCCTAACCGTTGGTCATGTAGACCGTTGTTAGCCAGGCCCCAGTCGGGGCAGCTAGAATGGCTCACGAGGGTTTGCCCCAGAGTCCTCCGGCCACGTGCTCAGGAGAAGCAGAAGTGCGCAATCACCGTGCCCAGAATCAACGAGAGTTTGAGGCGGGAGGACACTTAGCGTTCGTGGCGTGAGGCCCCTGCCCGTGGCTTCATCGCAGATCTTTCCAGAGGAGAAATCCAGACTGCTTGCGAAGCTGACTCTTTGAGGGAGTGGTTTTGGGCATCCACTGATGCTAATGGTGGTTGTATTGTGGCAGCGCGCCGGGGGGTACCTAGTTGAAATTTGACAATGACCCTTTGATACGTCTCCGACGTATCGATAATTTCTTATGTTCCATGCCACATTATTGATGTTATCTACATGTTTTATGCACACTTTATGTCATATTCGTGCATTTTTGGGAACTAACCTATTAACAAGATGCCGAAGTGCCGGTTTTCTGCCGTTTTTGGTTTCAGAAATCCTAGTAAGGAAATATTCTCGAATTGACGAAATCAAAGCCCAGGGGCCTATTTTTCCACTGCTTCCGAAGTCCGAAGACGAACGAAGAGGCCACGAGGCAGCCGAGCACAGGGCGACGCTCCCGCCTCGGCCGCGCGCCCTATGGTCTGGGCACCCGTGCCGCCTCTGACCTACCCTTCCGCCTACTTAAAGCCTCCGTGACGAAACCCCCAGTACCGAGAGCCACGATACGGAAACCTTCCAGAGCCCCGCCGATCCCATCTCGGGGATCCAGGAGATCTCCGGCACCCTGCCGGAGAGGGGAATCATCTCCCGGAGGACTCTACGCCATGGTCGCCTCCGGTGTGATGTGTGAGTAGTCTACCCTGGACTATGGGTCCATAGCAGTAGCTAGGTGGTTGTCTTTTCCCCATTGTGCTATCATTGTCGGATCTTGTGAGCTGCCTAACATGATCAAGATCATCTATCTCGTAATTCTATATGTTGCGTTTGTTGGGATCCGATGAATAGAGAATACTTGTTATGTTGATTATCAAAGTTATATATGTTGTTTATGATCTTGCATGCTTTCCGTTACTAGTAGATGCTCTGGCCAAGTAGATGCTTGTAACTCCAAGAGGGAGTACTTATGCTCGATAGTGGGTTCATGCCTGCATTGACACCTGGGACAGAAAGTTCTAAGGTTGTGTTGTGCTGTTGCCACTAGGGATAAAACATTGATGCTATGTCTAAGGATGTAGTTGTTGATTACATTACGCACCATACTTAATGCAATTGTCCGTTGCCTTGCAACTTAATACTGGAGGGGGTTCGGATGATAACCTGAAGGTGGACTTTTTAGGCATAGATGCAGTTGGATGGCGGTCTATGTACTTTGTCGTAATGCCCAATTAAATCTCACTATACTCATCATGATATGTATGTGCATGGTCATGCTCTCTTTATTTGTCAATTGCCCAACCGTAATTTGTTCACCCAACATGCTGTTCGCCTTATGGGAGAGACACCTCTAGTGTGGACCCCGGTCCAATTCTCTTTACCGAAATACACCCACCGCAATACTTGTTCTACCTGCTTTCTCGCAAACAATCATCTTCCACACAATATGGTTAATCCTTTGTTACAGCAAGCCGGTGAGATTGACAACCTCACTGCTTCGTTGGGGCAAAGTACTTGGTTGTGTTGTGTTCCACGTTGCCGGAATCCCGGTGTTGTGCCGCACTACATCTCGCCGCTATCAACCTTCAACGTGCTTCTTGGCTCCTCCTCGTTCGCGATAAACCTTGGTTTCTTTCTCAGGGAAAACTCGTCGCCGCCGCGTTGCATCATACCTTCCTCTTGGGGTTGCCCAACGAACGTGTGAAATACACGCCATCAAGCATATTTTCCGGGGCGCCGTTGCCGGGAACCGAAGAAAAGCCGCACTACGTAGATCTCTAACCCCCATCGGGCCAACTCCGCGCCAGCAACATATTTTCCGGCGCGTTAAGCCGGGGAGATCAAGACATCAAGGGGAGTCTCCACTTCAATCTCTTTACTTTGTTTTTGTTCTGCTTTATTTTATTTACTACTTTGTTTGTTGTATTATATCAAAATACAAAAATTAGTTGCTAGTTTTACTTTATTTGCTATCTTGTTTGCTATATCAAAAACACAAAAAAAAATTAGTTTACTTGCATTTACTTTATCTAGTTTGCTTTATTTACTATTGCTAAAATGGCCAACGCTGAAATACTAAGTTGTGTGACTTCACAACCACAAATAATAATGATTTCTTATGCACACCTATTGCTCCACCTGCTACTACAGCAGAATTCTTTGAAATTAAACCTGCTTTATTGAATCTTGTTATGCGAGAGCAATTTTCTGGTGTTAGTTCTGATGATGCTGCTGCCCATCTTAATAATTTTGTTGAACTATGTGAAATGCAAAAATATAAAGATGTAGATGGTGATATTATTAAACTAAAATTGTTCCCTTTCTCATTAAGAGGAAGAGCTAAAGATTGGTTGCTATCTCGCCTAAGAATAGTATTGATTCATGGACTAAATGCAAGGATGCTTTTATTGGTAGATATTATCCCCCTGCTAAAATTATATCTTTGAGGAGTAGCATAATGAATTTTAAACAATTAGATACTGAACATGTTGCTCAAGCTTGGGAAAGAATGAAATCTCTGGTTAAAAATTGCCCAACCCATGGACTGACTACTTGGATGATCATCCAAACCTTCTATGCAGGACTAAATTTTTCTTCACGGAATTTATTGGATTCAGCTGCTGGAGGTACCTTTATGTCCATCACTCTTGGTGAAGCAACAAAGCTTCTTGATAATATGATGATCAACTACTCTGAATGGCACACGGAAAGAGCTCCACAAGGTAAGAAGGTAAATTCTGTCGAAGAAACCTCTTCCTTGAGTGAAAAGATTGATGCTATTATGTCTATGCTTGTGAATGATAGGACTAATATTGATCCTAATAATGTTCCATTAGCTTCATTGGTTGCACAAGAAGAACATGTTGATGTAAACTTCATTAAAAACAATAATTTCAACAACAATGCTTACCGGAACAATTCTAGTAACAACTATAGGCCATATCCTTATAATAATGGCAACGGCTATGGTAATTCTTATGGGAATTCTTACAACAATAATAGGAGTTCACCCCCTGGACTTGAAGCCATGCTTAAAGAATTTATTAGTACACAAACTGCTTTTAACAAATCTGTTGAAGAAAAGCTTGGGAAAATTGATATACTTGCTTCTAAAGTCGATAGTCTTGATGCTGATGTTGATCTTTTGAAATCAAAAGTTTTGCCTAATGATAATCATCATGATAAAATTACTACTACAGCAAATGCCATTCAAGTTAGAATTAATGAGAATATAAGATTAATGGCTGAACTACGTGCTAGGTGGGATAGAGAAGAAAATGAAAAACTAGCTAAAGAGAAGAATATAGCTAAAGTTTGGACTATTAACACCACTAGTAATGCTAATGCTACACATGTTGCTGCACCTCCTACTAATACTAATAAAAGAATTGGTGTTAGCAATGTTTCCACTTCTAATGCAAAGCGCGAGAAACTGCCTGAAACTGCTAAAACTGCTGAAACTGCCTGTGATAAAGCTGCTGAAATTTTTTCCAACATTGGGGATGATGATCCCATTGCTTTAGATTATAATGGTTTGAATTTTGATAATTGCCACATCTCTGAAGTTATAAAGTTCTTGCAAAAACTTGCTAAAAGTCCTAATGCTAGTGCTATAAATTTGGCTTTCACACATCATATTACAAATGCTCTCATAAAAGCTAGAGAAGAGAAACTAGAGCGTGAAGCCTCTATTCCTAAAAGAGAGGATGGGAGCCCATCATTAAGATGAAGGTTAAAGATTTTGATTGTAATGCTTTATGTGATCTTGGTGCAAGTATTTCTGTTATGCCTAAGAAAATTTATGATATGCTTGACTTGCCACCGTTGAAAATTGTTATTTGGATGTTAATCTTGCTGATCATTCTACAAAGAAACCTTTGGGTAAAGTTGATAATGTTCGTATTACCGTTAACAATAACCTTGTTCCCGTTGATTTTGTTGTCTTGGATATTGAATGCAATGCATCTTGTCCCATTATATTGGGAAGACCTTTCTTCGAACCTGTTGGAGCTATCATTGATATGAAGGAAGGTAATAAAATATCAATTTCCTCTCAAGAAAGGTATGGAACACTTCCCTAGAAAGAGAATGAAGTACCCTTTTGATTCTATTATGAGAACAAATTATGATGTTGACACTTCGTCTCTTGATAATACTTGATACACACTGCGCCTAGCTGAAAGGCGTTAAAGAAAAGCGCTTATGGGAGACAACCCATGTTTTTACCTACAGTACTTTGTTTTTATTTTGTGTCTTGGAAGTTGTTTACTACTGTAGCAACCTCTCCTTATCTTAGTTTTGTGTTTTGTTGTGCCAAGTTAAGCCGTTGATAGAAAAGTAAGTACTAGATTTGGATTACTGCGCAGTTCCAGATTTCTTTGCTGTCACGAATCTGGGTCCACCTCCCTGTAGGTAACTCAGAAAATTATGCCAATTTACGTGCATGATCCTCAGATATGTACGCAACTTTCATTCAATTTGACATTTTCATTTGAGCAAGTCTGGTGCCATTTTAAAATTCGTCAACACGAACTGTTCTGTTTTGACGATTCTGCCT
Organism: Lolium multiflorum; assembly: GCA_030979885.1. Lineage (NCBI taxonomy): Eukaryota > Viridiplantae > Streptophyta > Magnoliopsida > Poales > Poaceae > Lolium > Lolium multiflorum. The sequence continues at coordinate 310,435,654 of CM061748.1, read as the reverse complement.
TTTATTTCGCATTGCCTCTTTTGCTATGTTGGATGAATTTCTTTTGATCCACTAATGTCCAGTAGCATTATGCAATGTCCAGAAGTGTTAAGAATGATTGTGTCACCTCTGAATATGTCAATTTATATTGTGCACTAACCCTCTAATGAGTTGTTTCGAGTTTGGTGGAGGAAGTTTTCAAGGATCAAGAGAGGAGTATGATGCAACATGATCAAGGAGAGTGAAAGCTCTAAGCTTGGGGATGCCCCCGGTGGTTCACCCCTGCATATATCAAGAAGACTCAAGCGTCTAAGCTTGGGGATGCCCAAGGCATCCCCTCTTCATCGACAACATTATCGTTCCTCCCCTGAAACTATATTTTTATTCCATCACATCTTATGTGCTTTTTCTTGGAGCGTCGGTTTGTTTTTGTTTTTGTTTTGTTTGAATAAAATGGATCCTAGCATTCACCTTATGGGAGAGAGACACGCTCCGCTGTAGCATATGGACAAGTATGTCCTTGGTTTCTACTCATAGTATTCATGGCGAAGTTTCTCCTTCGTTAAATTGTTATATGGTTGGAATTGAAAATGATACATGTAGTAATTGCTATAAATGTCTTGGGTAATGTGATACTTGGCAATTGTTGTGCTCATGATTAAGCTCTTGCATCATATGCTTTGCACCCATTAATGAAGAAATACATAGAGCATGCTAAAATTTGGTTTGCATATTTGGTTTCTCTAAGGTCTAGATAATTTCTAGTATTGAGTTTGAACAACAAGGAAGACGATGTAGACTTATAATGTTTACAATATGTCTTTTATGTGAGTTTTGCTGCACCGGTTCATCCTTGTGTTTGTTTCAAATAAGCCTTGCTAGCCTAAACCTTGTATCGAGAGGGAATACTTCTCATGCATCCAAAATACTTGAGCCAACCACTATGCCATTTGTGTGCACCATACCTACCTACTACATGGTATTTTCCGCCATTCCATAGTAAATTGCTTGAGTGCTACCTTTAAAATTCCATTCTCCACCTTTGCAATATATAGCTCATGGGACAAATAGCTTAAAAACTATTGTGGTATTGAATATGTAATTATGCACTTTATCTCTTATTAAGTTGCTTGTTGTGCGATAACCATGTTTTCTGGGGACGCCATCAACTATTCATTGTTGAATTTCATGTGAGTTGCTATGCATGTTCGTCTTGTCTGAAGTAAGAGAGATCTACCACCTTATGGTTAAGCATGCATATGTTAGAGAAGAACATTGGGCCGCTAACTAAAGCCATGATCCATGGTGGAAGTTTCAGTTTTGGACATATATCCTCAATCTCAAATGAGAAAATTATTAATTGTTGTTACATGCTTATGCATAAAAGAGGAGTCCATTATCTCTTGTCTATGTTGTCCCGGTATGGATGTCTAAGTTGAAGAATAATCAATAGCGAGAAATCCAATGCGAGCTTTCTCCTTAGACCTTTGTACAGGCGGCATAGAGGTACCCCTTTGTGACACTTGGTAAAAACAATGGCATTGTGATGATCCGGTAGTCCAAGCTAATTAGGACAAGGTGCGGGCACTATTAGTATACTATGCATGAGGCTTGCAACTTATAAGATATAATTTACATGATGCATATGCTTTATTACTACCGTTGACAAAATTGTTTCATGTTTTCAAAATCAAAGCTCTAGCACAAATATAGCAATCGATGCTTTTCCTCTATGAGGACCATTCTTTTACTTTCAATGTTGAGTCAGTTCACCTATTTCTCTCCACCTCAAGAAGCAAACACTTGTGTGAACTATGCATTGATTCCTACATATTTGCTTATTGCACTTATTATATTACTCTATGTTGACAATATCCATGAGATATACATGTTACAAGTTGAAAGCAACCGCTGAAACTTAATCTTCTTTTTTGTTGCTTCAATGCTTTTACTATGAATTATTGCTTTATGAGTTAACTCTTATGCAAGACTTATTGATGCTTGTCTTGAAGTGCTATTCATGAAAAGTCTTTGCTTTATGATTCACTTGTTTACTCATGTCATACACATTGTTTTGATCGCTGCATTCACTACATATGCTTTACAAATAGTATGATCAAGATTATGATGGCATGTCACTCCAGAAATTATCTGTGTTATCGTTTACCTGCTCGGGACGAGCAGAACTAAGCTTGGGGATGCCGATACGTCTCCGACGTATATACTTCTTATGTTCCATGCCACATTATTGATGTTATCTACATGTTTTATGCACACTTTATGTCATATTCGTGCATTTTCGGAACTAACCTATTAACAAGATGCCGAAGTGCCATTGTTGCTGCTGTTTTTGGTTTCATAAATCCTAGTAAGGAAATATTCTTAATTGGACGAAATCAAAGCCCAGTGGGCCTATTTTTCCACGAAGCTTCTAAGTCCGAAGACGAAACGAAGAGGGGCCACGAGGCAGCCAGCATAGGGCGGCGCGGCCTGCCCGGCCGCGCGGCCCTATGGTCCTGGCACCTCGTGCCGCCTCTGACCTACCCTTCTACTTAAAGCCTCCGTGACGAAACCCCCACCGAGAGCCACGACACGGAAAACCTTCCAGACGCCGCCGCCGCCGATCCCATCTCGGATCCAGGATCCTCTCCGGCACCCTGCCGAGAGGGGAATCATCTCCCGGAGGACTCTACGCCGCCATGGTCGCCTCCGGTGTGATGTGTGAGTAGTCTACCCCTGGACTATGGGTCCATAGCAGTAGCTAGATGGTTGTCTTCTCCCATTGTGCTATCATTGTCGGATCTTGTGAGCTGCCTAACATGATCAAGATCATCTATCTGTAATTCTATATGTTGCGTTTGTTGGGATCCGATGAATAGAGAATACTTGTTATGTTGATTATCAAAGTTATGCTTATGTGTTGTTTATGATCTTGCATGCTTTCCGTTACTAGTAGATGCTCTGGCCAAGTAGATGCTTGTAACTCCAAGAGGGAGTACTTATGCTCGATAGTGGGTTCATGCCCGCATTGACACCGGGACAGTGACAAAGTTCTAAGGTTGTGTTGTGTTGTTGCCACTAGGGATAAAACATTGATGCTATGTCTAAGGATGTATTTGTTGATTACATTACGCACCATACTTAATGTGCAATTGTCTGTTGCCTTGCAACTTAATACCGGAGGGGGTTCGGATGATAACCCGAAGGTGGACTTTTTAGGCATAGATGCAGCTTGGATGGCGGTCTATGTACTTTGTCGTAATGCCCAATTAAATCTCACTATACCATCATGATATGTATGTGCATGGTCATGCTCTCTTTATTTGTCAATTGCCCAACCTGTAATTTGTTCACCCAACATGCTGTTTGTCTTATGGGAGAGACACCTCTAGTGAACCGGACCCCGGTCCAATTCTCTTATCTAAATACACACGTAATACTTGTTCATGTTTTCGTAAACAATCATCTTCCACACAATACGGTTAATCCTTTGTTACATAAGCCGGTGAGATTGACAACCTCACTGCTTGTTGGGGCAAAGTACTTTGGTTGTGGTGTGCAGGTTCCACGTTGTGAATCCCCGGTGTTGCGCCGCACTACATCTCGCCGCCATCAACCTTCAACGTGCTTCTTGGCTCCTCCCGGTTCGATAAACCTTGGTTTCTTTCTGAGGGAAAACTTGCTGCTGTGCGCATCATACTTTCTCTTGGGGTTGCCCAACGAACGTGTGAAATACACGCCATCAAGCATATTTTCCGGCGCGTTGTCGAACGAAGAAAAGCTGCACCACAGAGATCTCTAACTCCCACGTCAACTCCGCGCCAGCACCCTTCCTCGCTGGGCGAGCCCCCGTGCTCTTGGCCAACTCTGCTGTCCACGAGGCATGTTATGGCCACCAACCTGGGCCTTCCCGTCCTTGCAAGTCCCTCGGGGAGGCAACTGTGAGATTCTTGGGGTGGCCTTAAAAGGCTTCTGATGCACGTCTCTTCAGCCTCCTTGCATAACCGTAAGACTCTACATGGCAGATATTGTCCTGCGCATCCGTCCATCTTTGCCCCTTGTGGAGACGACCATGGGACTCCATTCGCGGGCTCCAAAGAATGACCGCCATGTATGCGTGTTCTTGTTGGCTCCTCGAGGAGGTGACCGTAAGACTCTGCATGTAGGCTCTGAAGGCAACCGTCATGTATGCGTGTTCCTGTTAGTTCCTCGGAGAGGAAACCGTAAGACTCTGCATGTAGGCTCTGACGTGCTGAGCACGTGCCACTGCTGCGGTGTTTTTGTTGGTTCGTGGAGCAAGGATACGCCTCCGACGATCGAAATTTCTTATGTTCCATGCTACTTTATGATGATATACACATGTTTTATACACACTTTATGTCATTATATACATTTTCCTAACTAACCTATTGGCGAGATGCCAAAGGCCGCTCTCGTCTGCTTTTGGCTCAGTAAATCCTGTAAGGAAATATTTCTATTGGACGAAATCAACGCCCAACATATTAGAATTCCAATGGCTTCCAACACCCGAGAGCTACCAGAGGAGGCCCCCCGTGGGCCCCACACATGGCGCCGTGCCCTGGCCGCGCCCCCATGTCGCCACCTCATCGCCCCTCCGACTCCGCCTCTTCCCCCTTTAAAGGTCCCTGACCTAAATCTTCGAGGGAGGAATAAGCCACGGACGAAACCTTCCAGAGCGCCGCCATCGCGGGCCAAGATCCGGGGGACAGGAGTCCCTGTTCCGGCACGCCGGACGGGGAAGTGCCCCCGGAAGGCATCTCCATCGACACCACCGCCATTTTCATCACCGCTCTGCTCCCATGAGGAGGGAGTAGTTCTCCATCGAGGCCAAGGGACTGTACCGATAGCTATGTGGTTAATCTCTCCTATGTACTTCAATACAATGATCTCATGAGCTGTCTTACATGATTGAGATTCATATGAGCTTTGTATCACTATTAATCTATTTGCTACTCTAGTGATGTTATTAAAGTACTCTATTCCTCCTTCATGATGTAATGGTGACAGTGTGTGCATCATGTAGTACTTGGCGTAGTTTATGATTATGATCTCTTGTAGATTATGAAATTAACTATTACTATGATGGTATTGATGTTATCTATTCCTCCTTTCATAGTAGGTGACATGGTGCATGCTATGTTAGTACTTGGTATAATTGCAATGATCTATCATGCACTCTAAGGTTATTTAAACATGAATATCGAATATTGTGGAGCTTGTTAACTCCGGCATTGAGGTGCTCTTGTAGCCCTACACAATTAGTGTGTTATCATCCAACAAGAGAGGAGGGTTTTATTATGTGATCAATGTTGAGAGTGTCCACTAGTGAAAGTATAATCCCTAGGCCTTGTTCCCAAATACTGCAATCATCGCTTGTTTACCGTTTTACCGCATCTTTACTTACTACACGCCAACAAGCACTATCCGTTGCTACTACTCATATTCATTTATACCACTTGTATTTCACTATCTTTGCCGAACTAGTGCACCTATACATCTGACAAGTGTATTGGGTGTTGGGGACACAAGAGACTTCTGCATTGTGATCTGATGGTTGCTTGAGAGGGATATCTTTGACCTCTTCCTCCCGAGTTCAATAAACCTTGGGTGATCCACTTAAGGGAAACTTGCTTCTGTTCTACAACCTCTGCTCTTGGAGGCCCAACACCGTCCACAGGAAAAGGAGGCGAGACACAAGCACTTTTCTGAGCATTGGAGGAAAGGTACACCACATCTGTCCCGTTAAACACTTTTGGTACCGTTCAACTTTCTCAGCTATTTCTTTAGATCTGCAATTGCATCTTTTTGTTTCTTGTTTACACTAGTTAGGCATAATGGAAAACAACAAAAATATGAGAGATCTTTATGAACTTTATCTTGAATTAGGACATGATGTGTTTGAAGAGAGAATTAAGAAAACACATGGAACTTTATATGCATGCTATAATGTTATTACTATGAATGCTTTGAACACCATTGTTGCTAATGCTATGGAAAATTCTAAGCTTGGGGAAGCTGATTTTTATGAGCATGATATTTTTAATCCCAAGCATTGAGGAAATTTACTTTGATGATACTTTGCCTCCTATTTATGATGATTATAATGATAGTAGCCTTTTGGTGCCACCTACTATGGAGGATAAATTTGATTATGATTACAATATGCCTCTTATATTTGATGATAGCTACTTTGTTGAATTTGCTCCCACTACTACTAATAAAATTGATTATGCTTATGTGGAGAGTAATGATACTTTTATGCATGAGACTCATGATAAGAATGCTTTATGTGATAGTTATATTGTTGAGTTTATGATGCTACTGAAATTTATTATGAGAGAGGAAATATGGTTATATGCATCTTAATAATATTAAGTTTCCTCTCTATATGCTGAAATTTTTGAAGCTACACTTGTTTTATCTTCCTATGCTTGTCACTTTGCTCTTCATGAACTTGTTTATTTACAAGATTCCTTTTCATGGGAAGTGGGTTAGAATTAAAAGTGTTTCTTATTTGCTTCTTGATGCTCTCTTTTGCTACAACTCTTATTTCTTGCGAGTGCATCATTAAAACTGCTGAGCCCATCCTAATGGCTATAAAGAAAGAACTCTTGGAGATAACCCAATGTTTTTTTACTTCTGCACTTTTTGTTTTATATTTGAGTCTTCAGTTGTTACTACTGTAGCAACCTCTCCTTATCTTGGTTTTATTGCATTGCTGTGCCAAAGGGAAGTCTCTAATAGAAGGTTGATACTAGATTTGGATTACCCCTATTGTAAATGGGCATTTCTTGTCGTCACGAATTTGGGCAAAGTGTTCTCCGTAGGTGAATTCTAAAATCTGACACTTACGTGATGATCCCTTAGTGTTGCACGCAACTTCTATTCAATTTGAGAATTTTCACCTCGAGCAAGTCCGTGCCCTAAAATTCGCCTTTACTGGGACCGTTCTGCTTTTTGATGACTTCGCTTGAGTTTCACATTGCCTCTTTTGCCATGTTGGATGGATTTCTTCCATTAACTTTCAGGAGTTTTGTGCAATGTCCAGATGTGTAAAGGTTATCTCTCAACATGTGAATTTTTAATTATACTCAACCCTCTAATGAGTTTGCTCTGAACAGTGGAGATAGTTTTCAAGGGTCAAGAGATGAGGATGATACAATGTGATCAAGGAGAGTGAAAGGTCTAAGCTTGGGGACTCGGTTGCCCCCATATTTCAAGAAGACTCAAGTATCTAAGCTTGGGACGCCCAAGGCATCCCCTTCTTCATCAACAATTTATCAAATACCTCAAACCATATTTTTATCTTAAGCCACATCTTATGTAGCCTTGCATTTGGAGCGTTCTATGTGCTTTTATTCTTGTTTTTGTTATTTTCATTCTCTTATATAAATGCTTGGGGGGGAGAGAGACACGCTCCATTGGTTCATAAGAACACATGTGTTCTTAGCTTTACTTTTAATGTTCATGCATGCATAAGTTGAAACCGTCGCCTATTGTTATACATAAAATTTAAATGATACATGTGGTAATTGTATAATGTCTTGAATAATTTGATACTTGGCAATTGTTGTGCCTGGTGTTTAAGCTCTTGCATCATATACTTGCACCTATTAGTGAACACATAGATCTTAACCATTACTTCATTTTTATGATTGGCCTCTAATACTAGATATTTTCTCGTGAGGGTTTAACAGTCAAGGAAGACAGTAGAGTCTTATAATGCTTAAAATATGTTCTTATGTAAGTTTTAGTTTGACAAGTTCATACTTGTGTTTGCTTCAAATAACCTTGCTAGCCTAAGCCTTGTATTGAGAGGGAATACTTCGCATGCATCCCAAAATCCCTGAGCCAAACACTATGCCACTTGTGTCCACCATACCTACACCTACTACGTGGTATTTCTCTCCTATTCCAAAGTAAATTGCTTGAGGTGCTACCTCTAAAATTTCCACTCTTTATCTTTGCAATATATAGCTCATGTGTCAAAATAGCTTAAAAACCATTGTGGTAATGAATATGTGTTATGTATCTTAGTTCTTATTGCTTGTTGAGGATAACCATGTCTCGGGGGACGCCATCAACTGTTTCTTTGTTGAATATCATGTGAGTTGCTATACATGTTCGGCTTTGTCTGGCAAGGGGCATTTATCATGACTGCCGGTTTGAGTATATATTGTTAGAGAAGAAACATTGGGCCCGCCAACTAAAGCCATGATCCATGGAAGTTCGTTTGGACAACAAACCTCAATATCTTATGAGAATATTATCTCGTTGTTGAATGCTTATGCATTAAAGAGGTGTTCATTATCTCTGCTAGTTCATGTTGTCCCGTAGACAGGATGTCTGGTTTATAATAATTCAAAAGTGAACATAATGCGAGCTCTTAGACCTTTGTACAAAGTGGCACATAGGTACCCCATTGTGACACTTGGTTAAAACATATGCTATGCAATGATAATCCATGTAAATCCAAGCTAATTAGGAAAAGGTGCGGGCACTATTGTATACTATGCATGAGGCTTGCAACCCTAAAGGAGAACACTATTACGGACATATGCTTTATTACTACTGCTGACAAAATTGTTTCTTGTTTTCGTAAATAAAAGCTCTAGCACAAATATAGCAATCCATGCTTCCTCCTGAAGGGCCCTCTTCTACTTTTTAATGCTGAGCGATGTACCCATTTCTTTCTATCTCAAGAAGCAAACACTTGTGTTAACTGTGGCATTGATTCCTACATACTTGTATATTGCACTTGTTATATTACTTTATGTTGACAATATCCATGAGATATACATGTTACAAGTTGAAAGCAACCGCTGAAACTTATATCTTCCTTTGTGTTGCTTCAATGCCATTACTTTGAATCTATTGCTTTATGAGTTAACTCTTATGCAAGACTTATTGATACTTGTCTTGAAAGTACTATTCATGAAAGTTTTGCCATATGATTCAATTGTTTACTCATTGTATTTACCATTGCTTCGAATCGCATTCATTCCATATGTTTACAATAGTATGATCAAGATGATAGCATGTCACTTAAGAAATTATCTGTTATCGCCACCTACCGAGACGAGCAGGAACCAAGCTTTCAGATGCCCGATACGTCCACGTATCGATACCTCTATGTTCCATGCTACTTTTTATGATGATATACACATGTTTTATACACACTTTATGTCATTATTATGTATTGGAACCAACCTATCGACGAGATGCCAAAGGGTCAGTTGCTGTTTTCCGTTGTTTTTGGTTTCAGAAATCCTAGTAAGGAAATATTCTTAATTGGACGAATCAACGCCCAAAGCATCTTAGAATCTTCCACGTAAGCTTCCGTAACACCCGAGAGCTACTGAGGAGGCCCCGTGGCCCCACATGGTGGCGACACACCGGCCCCCGGTCGCGCCTCACCGTGTCGCCACCTCCCGCCCTCCGACTCCGCCTTCGCCTATTTAAAGGTCCCCGACCCAAATCTTCGAGAGGAATAAGCCACGTACGGGAAACCTTCCAGAGCGCCATCGCGACAATATCTGGGGGATAGGAGTCTCTATTCCGCACGCCGCGGGACGGGAAGTGCCCCGTAAGGCATCTCCATCGACACCACCGATCTTCACGTATCGATAATTTCTTATGTTCCATGCCATATTATTGATGATATCTACATGTTTTATGCATACTTATGTCATATTTATGCGTTTCGGAACTAACCTATTGACGAGATGCCGAAGGGCCGCTTGCCTGTTTTGGTTTCACAAATCCTAGTAAGGAAATATTCTCGACTGACAATCAACGCCAAGATTAGAATCTCCCAAGCATCCGTAACACCCGAGAGTCGCCGTAGTGGACCGCAGGCCCACACATGGTGGCGGCGCGGCCAAGAAGCCAGCGCCGCCTATGGTGTGGTGGCCCCTGGTGCCCTCCGAGGCTGCCCTTCCGCCTATTTAAAGCCTCCGTCAAAACCCTATCACGATCGACGAAACCCGCAAAACTTCCGTGAGCCGCCGCCATCGCGAAGCCAAGATCTCGGGGACAGAGTCTCCTTCCGCACGCCGCCGGACGGGGAAGTGCTCGTAAGGCTTCTCCATCGACACCACCGCCATCTTCATCACGCTATTGTCTCCCATGAGGAGGGAGTAGTTCTCCATCGAGGCTCGGGGCTGTCTCGGTAGCTATGTGGTTAATCTCTCTCCTATGTACTTCAATACAATAATCTCATGAGCTGCCTTACATGATTGAGATTCATATTATGATGCTTGTAATCTAGATGTCATTATGCTAGTCAAGTGGGTTTTATTTATGTGATCTCCTGAGACCTCTTGTCCCACGTGTGTAAAGGTGAAGTGTGTGCACCGTGTGGGTCTCTTAGGCTATATTTCAAGTAATACTTATTCACTGTTATGAATGGCATAGTTAAGTGCTTATTTATATCTCTTTATGATTGCAATGTGTTTTGTATCACAATTTATCGCATGCTACTCTAGTGATGTTATTAAAGTAGTTTGTTCCTCCCCGCACGTGTAATGGTGATGTGGTGGTGCATCGTGGTAGTACTTGGCGTAGGCTATGATTGTGATCCTTTGTAGATTATGAAGTTAACTATTGCTATGATGGTATTGATGGGATCTATTCCTCCTTTCGTAGTGTGATGGTGACAAAGGTGCATGCTATGTTAGTACTTGGTTTGGTTATGTTGATCCGTCATGCAATTTAAGGTTATTTAAATATGAACATCGAATATTGTGGAGCTTGTTAACTCCGGCATTGAGGGTTCGTGTAATCCTACACAGCTAGGTGTTCATCATCCAACAAGAGGGTGTAGAGTCTAGCATCTATCTATTTATTCTGTTATGTGATCAATGTTGAGAGGTCTACTAGTGAAAGTATGATCCTAGTTTGTCTAAATATCGCTGCGTCGTTTGTTTACCGTTTTATCGTTACTACCGTGCGTTACTACCGTTTGTTCACTCGTCCCGGCAAAGCACCTTTCCGTGCCGTTGCTTCGCTTTTATTTACACCACATGTATCACTATCTTCGTCGAACTAGTGCACCTAATTAGTGTGTTGGGGACACAAGAGACTTCTTGCTTTGTGGTTGTGGGGTTGCACGAGAGGGATATCTTTGACCTTCTCCTCCCCGAGTTCGATAAACCCTGGGTGATCCACTTAAGGGAAACCTTGTCGTTGTTCTACAAACCTCCGCTCTTGGAGGCCCAACACTGCCTACAGGAAAAGAAGGTGAGACATCAAGCTATTTTCTCGCGCCGTTGCTGTGGAGGAAAGGTAAAAGGCACTGATACTCCGTGCCTGTACGCACTTTTTCGGCGCCATTGTGTGTGCTTGAAGCTATTTCCTTTAGATCTCCAATTGCATCTTTTTGTTTCTTGTTTACACTAGTAAGGCATAATGGAAAACAACAAAATATGAGAGATCTTTATGAACTTTATCTTGAATTAGGACATGATGTGTTTGAAGAGAGAATTAATAAACCCATGGAACTTTATATGCATGCTAATGGGAATGTTATTAATATGAATGCTTTGAACACTATTGTTGCTAATGCTATGGAAAATTCTAAGCTTGGGGAAGCTGGTTTTGATGAGCATGATCTTTTTAGTCCTAAGCATTGAGGAGAAAATTTACTTTGATGATACTTTGCCTCCTATTTATGATGATTATAATGATAGTAGTCTTTTGGTGCCACCTACTATGGAGGATAAATTTTATTATGATTACAATATGCCTCCTATATATGATAGCTACTTTGTTGAATTTGCTCCCACTACAATAATAAGAATGACTATGCTAATGTTGGGAAGTAATAATTTTATGCATGAGACTCATGATAAGAATGCTTTATGTGATAGTTATATTGTTGAGTTTGCTCATGATACTACTAAAGTTATTATGAGAGAGGAAATATGGTTGTAGAAATTTTCATGTTACTAAAACACATCTCTATATGCTGAAATTTTTTGAAGTTACACTTGTTTTATCTTTCTACGCTTGTTGCATTATGCCTACATAACTTGTTTATTTACAAGATCCCTTTTCATAGGAAGCATGTTAGGCTTAAATTTGTTTTGAATTTGCCTCTTGATGCTCTCTTGTTTTAAATACTACTTGCGAGTGCATCATTAAACCTTGAGCCCATCTTAATGGCTATAAAGAAAGCACTTCTTGGGAGATAATGATGTCTACCCCCCCTCCTTCGTAGATGTTGTTGGGCTCCAAGAGCGAGGTTTGTAGAACAGCAAAGCAGCAAGTTTCCCTTAAGTGGATCACCCAAGGTTTATCGAACTCAGGAGGAAGAGGTCAAAGATATCCCTCATGCAACCCCGCAACCACAAAGCAAGAAGTCTCTTGTGTCCTCAACACACCTAATAGGTACTAGTTCCAAAGAGATAGTGAAACACAGGTGGTATGAATATATAGTAGCAGTAGCATGGTGCAGAAAATGCTTGCGGGCGTGTAGTTGATGGTAGTAGATTGCAGAACAAGAGTAAAACAAAGAAACAAGAAGAAAAACCCAGCAGCATTTAGGAACAAGGCCTAGGATTACACTTTCACTAGTGGACACTCTCAAACATTGATCACATAATGCAATAGATAAATGCATACTCTACACTCTTGTTGGATGATGAACGCATTGCAGGATTACACGAACCCTCAATGCCGGAGTTAACAAGCTCCACAATTTGTTCATATTTTAGTAACCTTATAGTGTAAGATAGATCAAAAGACTAAACCAAGTACTAGCATAGCATGCAGACCGTCACCTTTACACACGCAAGGAGGAATAGAATCATTTTAATAACTTTGCTAGAGTAGCACATAGATAGTAGTGATACAAAACTCATATGAATCTCAATCATGTAAAGCAGCTCATGAGATTATTGTATTGAGGTACATGGGAGAGAGATGAACCACATAGCCACAGCGGAAATTTCGGGGTGGACTAATTCCTCCTCATCATGGAGGCACGATGGCGAAGATGGCGGTGAAGACGGCGGAGATGGCTCCGGCAATTCCCTGTCCCGGCAGGTGTCAAATGAGTTCGGGTCCCCCGACTGAGCCAAGATGCCCGGAGTCTTTCTCTCGGAGTTTCGTCAATTGGTGCACCGCTTTAGGTCGAAAGGGCGATAGGCGAAGAGGCGGGGGGCACTGGGGGCGCCACACCCCAGGCCGGCGCGGCCCAGCCCGGCCGCGCCGCCATGTGGTGTGGTGGCCCCTCCCCTCTCCGACTCTTCGTCGGTGTTCCGGAAAAATAGGAGGTTTGGCGCTGATTTCGCCCAATTCCGAGAATATTGCTGAACAGCCTTTCGGAACCAAAAAACAGCAAAACAGAACCTGCACCGGGCATCTTGTTAATAGGTTAGTTCTAAAATGCATGAAAATGATATAAAGTGTGAACAAAACATGTTGGTATTGTCATAAAACAACATGGAACATCGGAAATTATAGATACGTTGGAGACGTATCAGCATCCCTTGCTTAGTTCCTCCTCTCCCTAGTGTAAACGATAAAAGATAATTCTCGATGACATGCTACCAACATAATCTTAATCATACACTGTGAAGCATATGAGATGAATGCGCGATTCAAAACAATGTAAATGCAATGAGTAAACAATTGAATCATATAGCAAAGACTTTTCATGAATAGTACTTTCGAGACAAGCATCAATAAGTCTTGCATAAGAGTTACTCATAAAGCAATAAATTCATAATAGACATTGAAGCAACACAATGGAAGATTAAGTTCAGCGGTTGCTTTCAACTTGTAACATGTATATCTCATGGATAGTTGTCAATGCAGCAATATAACAAATGCAATAAGCAAGTATATAAGAATCAATGCACAGTTTACACAATGTTTGCTTTGAGGTGGAGAAAGATAGGTGAACTGACTCAACAATAAAAGTAAAAGAATGGTCCTTCAAAGAGGAAAGCATCATTGCTATATTTGTGCTAGAGCTTTTATTTTGAAAACATGAAACAATTTTGTCAACGGTAGTAATAAAGCATATGTATCATGAAATTATATCTTACAAGTTGCAAGCCTCATGTATATATACTAATAGTGCTCGCATCTTGTCCTAATTAGCTTGGACTACCTGGATCATCACAATGCACATGTTTTAACCAAGTGTCACAAAGGTACCTCCGCTACTGTATAAAGGTCTAAGGAGAAAGCTCGCATTGATTTCTCGCTATTGATTATTCTCAACTTAGACATCCATACCGGGACAACATAGACAATGATAATGGACTTCTTTTTATATAAGCATGTAACAACAATTAATAATTTTCTCATATGAGATTGAGGATATATGTCCAAAATCAAACTTCCACCATGGATCATGGCTTTAGTTAGCGGCCCAATGTTCTTCTCTAACAATATGCATGCTTAACCATAGGGTGGTAGATCTCTCTTACTTCAGATAAGACGGACATGCATAGCAACTCACATGAAATTCAACAATGAATAGTTGATGGTCCCCAGTGAACATGGTTATCGCACAACAAGCAACTTAATAAGAGATAAAGTGCATAATTACATATTCAATACCACAATAGTTTTTAAGCTATTTGTCCCATGAGCTATATTGCAAAGGTGAATGATGGAATTTAAAGGTAGCACTCAAGCAATTTACTTTGGAATGGCGGAAAATACCATGTAGTAGGTAGGTATGGTGGACACAAATGGCATAGTGTTGTTTGGCTCAAGGATTTGGATGCATGAGAAGTATTCCCTCTCGATACAAGGTTTAGGCTAGCAAGGCTTATTTGAAACAAACACAAGGACGAACTAGTACAGCAAAACTCACATAAAAGACATATTACAAGCATTATAAAACTATACATCGTCTTCCTTGTTGTTCAAACATCTTACTAGAAAATATCTAGACTCTAGAGAAACCACTCATACAAACCCAAATTTTAACAAGCTCTATGTATTTCCTCACTAATGGGTGCAAGGTATATGATGCAAGAGCTTAAACAAGAGCACAACAATTGCCAAGTATCACATTATTCAAGACATCACACCAATTTCTACATGTAGCATTTTCCAATTCCAACCATAATAATTTAACGAAGCAGTTTCAACCTTCGCCATGAATATTATGAGCTAAGAACACATGTGTTCATACGAACCAGCGGAGCGTGTCTCTCCACACAAGCATTTATTCAAACACAAAACAAAAACAAAAGCATACGGACGCTCCAAGTAAAGCACATAAGATGTGACCGAATAAAAATAGTTTCAAGAGAAGGAACCTGATAATTTGTCGATGAAGAAGGGGATGCCTTGGGCATCCCAAGCTTAGACGCTTGAGTCTTCTTGAAATATGCAGGGATGAACCACGGGGCATCCCCAAGCTTAGAGCTTTCACTCTTCTTGATCATAGTATATCATCCTCCTCTCTTGACCCTTGAAAACTTCCTCCACACCAAACTCGAAACAACTCATTAGAGGGTTAGTGCACAATAAAAAATTAACATATTCAGAGGTGACACAATCATTCTTAACACTTCTGGACATTGCATAATGCTACTGGACATTAGTGGATCAAAGAAATTCATCCAACATAGCAAAAGAGGCAATGCGAAATAAAAGGCAGAATCTGTCAAAACAGAACAGTTCGTATTGACGAATTTTAAAATGGCACCAGACTTGCTCAAATGAAAATGCTCAAATTGAATGAAAGTTGCGTACATATCTGAGGATCAGCACGTAAATTGGCTTAATTTTCTGAGCTACCTACAGGGAGGTGGACCCAGATTCGTGACAGCAAAGAAATCTGGAACGCAGTAATCCAAATCTAGTACTTACTTTTCTATCAACGGCTTTACTTGGCACAACAAAACGCAAAACTAAGATAAGGAGAGGTTGCTACAGTAGTAAACAACTTCCAAGACACAAATATAAAACAAAGTACTGTAGCAAAATAACACATGGCTTATCTCCCAAGAAGTTCTTTCTTTATAGCCATTAAGATAACAGTTTTAATAATCCATTCGCGGGAAATAGTATTTGAAGCAAAAGAGAGCTTCAAGAGGCAAATTCAAAACAAATTTAAGTCTAACATGCTTCCTATGAAGAGGAATCTTGTACACAAATGAATTCATGAAGAACAAAGTGACAAGCATA
Organism: Lolium multiflorum; assembly: GCA_030979885.1. Classification (NCBI taxonomy): domain Eukaryota; kingdom Viridiplantae; phylum Streptophyta; class Magnoliopsida; order Poales; family Poaceae; genus Lolium; species Lolium multiflorum. Next base: position 310,419,496 of record CM061748.1, on the reverse strand, counting down.
AGAGGATAAAACACGAGTAACTTCAAGATTCTCAACATAAAGAGGGGAAACTTAATATTATTAAGATGCATATAACCATATTTCCCTCTCTCATAATAACTTTCAGTAGCATCATTGATGAAATCCACAATATACCCATCACTTAAAACATTCTTATCATGGTTCATATGCATAGAAGTATCATTAATTTTGGCATAAGAAGAGTTATTCTCATTAATAGTAATTGGAGCAAGATTATTATCAAGAATTTGAACATGGTAAACAAGTTGCATATTAAAAGAATTGTTTTTGGTAATCCAATCATGACTATGACAAGTTTCATAAGGATAATTATAACCTATATCATAGCATTCTTTATAATAATCATCAAAGATCGGAGGCACAGCATGTCATCATAAGAAATAGAATAGTTATCTTTTCAGTCGGTTTATCTATGACCATATCATCATTGTTATTAGAAGGAGATGTATCAAACATATAATGATCAGTAGCAAAAGGATTTTCAAACACCTCTTCCCCAAGCTTGCTTTCTATATTATTATGGGAGGAAGCATGGATAGCACCGACACTATGGCAATTATTATCATCATTTTCAGAATTAGTTTCCAGAGATTTGCAATATCAAAAGTAGTGTGTTCATTCAAATCATGATTGCTAATGTATGTAAAGGGCATAGGAAGATCATCGTATTCAGATTCATTATCACAATAATCATTAGGAGCAACATACTTACGTTTAAGCGTTATCTCATTCACGACGCCGATACTCTTTCTTTTTATTTCCTTCTTCTTCTTCTTCGTTCCCTTCTTCTTCTTCTCTTCCTTCTCCTCATTTCCTTCTTTAGGAGGAAGAGGCTTGAAGGGTAGCTTGTCCGCATAACTGATGTACTTTCGAAACAATAGAAGAAACTTGGGAGGATCCCTCCTTTTCATTAATTAGTTGAAACACACAGCGGTCCTATCATATTTTGGCAAGGTGTCATCTTCTAAAATATTTTGTATGTAATTTTGTATGACTATTATCAATGCAATAAGAAAAACACCCATGCAGGACATCATCAATATCAAGATCACTCATATGTAACAAAGAGATTTTTCTCGACAATTCTTCACACCCCAAAAATAAAGTGAGTTCATCATGCTGATTAGGAGTAATTTCATCATCACAATACAAGTTTGCAGCACTCATTGGGTTCAAATTATCATTGGAGGAGCATTGAAAATTAAAATGACCCACTTCATGGCAAACTTCACAAATAAAAGGATAGACGGCACAAACTTTTTTACCAAGATCATCTAGAGCCCTAAGCCACTTTCTAGTTTTTTCATTAATATGATGGATGCAATATTCATCTTTGACTTGATTAATTCCACAGGGTCTATGCATTCCACAAAAATTAACATGCTTATAAGAAATAGCATTCTTAGGAGTTTGAGCATGCTTATTGCAATAATTAACAACAATTTCATTCTTCATGCAAGCCTCTTTAAAAGGTTCATGATACTTATCAAAATTCTTCTTAGGCAATTCAAATGAAAAGCAAAGGATTTATAAAGATTTGCAGCAACTTGAGAGTCAAGACCATAAGTAGCACTCATATTTTAAATTTATCAGTATCCATAAAGGCTTCAATGCATTCATAATCATAATTTATACCCGACTCTTTACCTTTGTCGTTCTCCCATCCTTCAGCGTTGTCCTCAATCCGATCAAGAAGATCCCACCTAGCTTCAATCTCCTTGCTTGTGAAAGATCCCTCCGAACACGCGTCCAGTATAGTCCTTGTGTTGTCCTGAAAGCCTCGCATAAAAATTATTAACAATAACATTACGGGGGAGCTCATGAATGGGACATTTGAGCATTAGAGATTTCAATCTCCCCCACGCTTGAGAAATACTCTCTCCATCACGAGGATAAAAGTTATAAATATAATTCCTATCAATATGCACTTCATTAGAGGATAAAATTTAGAATAAAAGAGAGATCCTCCCAACCAAGAGAATGCCTATTCTCCAACAATTTATACCAATGCGCCGCTTTACTAGACAGCGAAACGGAGAATAGCTTCTTCTTCACTTCATCCATAGAGATACCTGCACACTTGAATAACCCGCATAATTGTGCAAAACAAAATGAATGATCTCTGGACAGTTCCATCCCCTTTATAGTGATTGTCCATAACACGTTCAATAATTTTCATAGGTATTTTATAAGGAATACTTTCAAGGTGGATTCAAAATATCAGAAGCATCATTAGAGTTATCGCATATGGGAGATAAAGCATTATCAAAACAAATTTTCTCCCCTAAAGATGGGAAGCTAAAAAGATCACAAAAACTAGCTTCCCCAAGCTTAGACTTCTTCATAGCATTAGCAGTAATTGCATTCATACTAATAACATCGCTACTAGCATGCAAATAAGGTTCCATAGGTTTTTTAATTTTCGCATCAAACAATTCTAAATCAGGAAAAAGACTAAAAAGCTCACCAATTTTTTGTTGTTTTCCATTATGCCTAACTAGTGTAAACAAGAAACAAAAAGATGCAATTGCAGGATCTAAAGGAAATAGCTTCGAGTACTTACAATGGCGAAATAGCTTAGTAGCCAAGGTCCGGAGTGTGAGTACCTTTTACCTTTCCTCCCCGGCGCCAAAAGTAGCTTGATGTCTACGTTCCCCCTCCTTTTCCTGTAGACGTGTTGGGCCTCCAAGAGCAGAGGTTTGTAGAACAGCAGCAAGTTTTCCCAAGTGGATCACCCAAGGTTTATCGAACTCGGAGGAAGAGGTCAAAGATATCCCTCTCATGCAACCCCGCAACCACAAAGCAAGAAGTCTCTTGTGTCCCCAACACACCTAATAGGTGCACTAGTTCGGCAAAGAGATAGTGAAATACAGGTGGTATGAATATATAGTAGTAGCAACGGTGCCGAAAATAACTGCTGTGTAGTTGATGGTGGTAGTATTATAGTAACGTAAAACAAGAAGCAGTAGTAACGCAGCGTATTTAGGAACAAGGCCTAGGGATTACACTTTCACTAGTGGACACTCTCAACATTGATCACATAACGAATAGATAAATGCATACTCTACACTCTTGTTGGATGATGAACGCATTGCGTAGGATTACACGAACCCTCAATGCCGGAGTTAACAAGCTCCACAATTTGTTCATATTTTAGTAACCTTATAGTGTAAGATAGATCAAAAGACTAAACCAAGTACTAGCATAGCATGCACACTGTCACCTTACACACGTGCAGGAGGAATAGAACTACTTTAATAACTTTGCTAGAGTAGCACATAGATAGTAGTGATACAAAACTCATATGAATCTCAATCATGTAAAGCAGCTCATGAGATTATTGTATTGAGGTACATGGAGAGAGATGAACCACATAGCTACAGCGGAGCCCTCGGGGGTGGATTACTCCCTCCTCATCATGGAGGCAGCGATGGGTGAAGATGGCGGTGAAGACGGCGGTGGAGATGGCTCGGGGGCACCGTCCGGCAGGTGCCGAAACAGAGTTCTGTCCCGAATTGAGTTTCGCGATGCGGCGCCCGGAGTCTTTCTCGAGTTTCGTCAATTGGTAGCGTTTTAGGTCGAAAGGGCTTTTATAGGCGAAGAGGCGGCGCGGGGGCCAGGGAGGCGCCACACCCCAGGCCGGCGCGGCCTAGGCCTGGCCCGCGCCGCCATGTGGTGTGGTGGCCCCTGGCCCCTCTCCGACTTCTTCGGTGTTCGGACGCTTCCGGAAAAATAGGAGGTTTGGCGTTGATTTTCGTCAATTCCGAGAATATTGCCCGAACAGCCTTCTGGAACCAAAAACAGCAGAAAACAGGAACTGGCACTGTGGCATCTTGTTAATAGGTTAGTTCCGTAAAATGCATGAAAATGATATAAAGTTTGAACAAAACATGTTGGTATTGTCATAAAACAAGCATGGAACATCGGAAATTATAGATACGTTGGAGACGTATCAGATAACCCATGTGTTATTTTGCTACAATACTTTGTTTTATATTTGTGTCTTGGAAGTTGTTTACTACTGTAGCAACCTCTCCTTATCTTAGTTTTGTGATTTGTTGTGCCAAGTGAAGCCTCTAATCGAAGGTTGATACTAGATTTGGATTTCTGCGCAGAAACAGATTTCTATCTGTCACGAATCTGGGCTGTTTTCTCTGTAGGTAACTCAGAAAAATATGCTAATTTACGTGCGTGTTCCTCAGATATGTACGCAACTTTCATTAGTTTTGAGTTTTCTGATTTGAGCAACGGAAGTATTTATTAAAACTTCGTCTTTACGGACTGTTCTGTTTTGACAGATTCTGTCTTTTATTTCGCATTGCTTCTTTCGCTGTGTTGGGTGGATTTCTTTGTTCCATTACCTTTCAGTAGCTTTGAGCAATGTCCAGAAGTGTTAAGAATGATTGTGTCACCTCTGAACATGTGATTTTTGATTATGTACTAACCCCTCTAATGAAGTTTATGAGAAGTTTGGTGTGAAGGAAGTTTTCAAGGGTCAAGAGAGGAGGATGATATACTATGATCAAGAAGAGTGAAAGCTCTAAGCTTGGGGATGCCCGGTGGTTCACCCTGCATATATCAAGAAGACTCAAGCATCTAAGCTTGGGGATGCCCAAGGCATCCTCTTCTTCATCGACAACATTATCAGGTTCCTCCCCTGAAACTATATTTTTATTCCATCACATCTTATGTACTTTACTTGGAGCGTCTGTTTGTTTTTGTTTTTGTTTTGTTTGAATAAAATGGATCCTAGCATTCATTGTGTGGGAGAGAGACACGCTCCGCTGGTTCGTATGAACACATGTGTTCTTAGCTTTTAATGTTCATGGCGAAGATTGAAACTGCTTCGTTAATTTGTTATATGGTTGGAATCGGAAAATGGTACATGTAGTAATTGCTAAAATGTCTTGGATAATGTGATACTTGGCAATTGTTGTGCTCATGTTTAAGCTCTTGCATCATATAATTTGCACCTATTAATGAAGAAATACATAGAGCTTGCTAAAATTTGGTTTGCATAATTGGTCTCTCTAAGGTCTAGATAATTTCTAGTATTGAGTTTGAACAACAAGGAAGACGGTGTAAAGTCTTATAATGTTTACAATATGTCTTTTATGTGAGTCTTGCTGCACGGTTCATCCTTGTGTTTGTTTCAAATAACCTTGCTAGCCTAAACCTTGTATCGAGAGGGAATACTTCTCATGCATCCAAAATCCTTGAGCCAACCACTATGCCATTTGTGTCTACCATACCTACCTACTACATGGTATTTTCTGCCATTCCAAGTAAATACTTCATGTGCTACCTTTAAACCTTCAAAATGCTTCTCAATTTGTGTTAATGTTTTATAGCTCATGAGGAAGTATGTGGTGTTTTATCTTTCGATCTTGTCATTTACTTTTGACAGATTTCACAATGGACTAGTGGCTTCATCCGCTTATCCAATAATTTTGCAAAAAGAGCTGGCAATGGGGTTCCCAGCCCAATTAATTACAACTTGCATTAATAATTCTCTTCACATGTTTTGCTCTGATTCATCAGTAAGCAACTTAATTTTGCAAATAGACACTCCTTCATGGTATGTGAATGTTGGAAGGCACCCGAGGATTCGGTTAGCCATGGCTTGTGTAAGCAAAGGTTGGGAGGAGTGTCACCCATAAATAAATAAAAACTAAAGTACATGTGTAAACAAAAGAGAAGAGGGATGATCTACCTTGCTGGTAGAGATAACGTCCTTCATGGGAGCCGCTCTTGAAAGTCTGGTTGGCGAGGTAGTTAGAGTACCCATTACCATTCATTGACAACAACAAACACCTCTCAAAACTTTACTTTTATGCTCTATATGATTTCAAAACTTAAAAAGCTCTAGCACATGATTTAATCCCTGCTTCCTCTGCGAAGGGCCATTCTTTTACTTTTATTGTTGAGTCAGTTCACCTATCTCTCCACCTTAAGAAGCAAACACTTGTGTGAACTGCATTGATTCCTACATACTTGCATATTGCACTTGTTATATTGCTTTGCATTGACAACTATCCATGAGATATACATGTTACAAGTTGAAAGCAAAGCTGAAACTTCATCTTCCTTTATGTTGCTTCAATACCTTTACTTTGATTTATTGCTTTATGAGTTAACTCTTATGCAAGACTTATTGATGCTTGTCTTGAAGTACTATTCATGAAAAGTCTTTGCTTTATGATTCAATTGTTTACTCATGTCATTTACATTGTTTTGATCGCTGCATTCATTACATATGCTTACAATAGTATGATCAAGGTTATGATGGCATGTCACTTGAAATTATCTTTTATATTTACATCGGACGAGCAGAACTAAGCTTGGGGATGCGATACGTCTCGACGTATCGATAATTTCTTATGTTCCATGCCACATTATTGATGATATCTACATGTTTTATGCATACTTTATGTCATATTTATGCGTTTCCGGAACTAACCTATTGACGAGATGCCGGGCCAGTTGTGTTTTCTGTTGTTTGGTTTCAGAAATCCTAGTAAGGAAATATTCGGAATCGGACGAAATCAACGCCCAAGATCTTAGAATCTCCCAGCATCCAACACCCGAGAGTGTACCACCACAGGGGCCCACACATGGTGGCGGCGCGGCCAGAGGCCCGCGCCGCCTATGGTGTGGTGGCCCCAGCCCCTCCGAGGCTGCCCTTCCGCCTATTTAAAGCCTCCGCCGCGAAAACCCTATCACGATCGACGAAACCCGCAGAAACCTTCCAGAGCCGCCGCCATCGCGAAGCCAAGATCTGGGGACAGAGTTCCCGCACGCCGCCGGACGGGGAAGTGCCCCCGGAGGCTTCTCCATCGACACCACCGCCATCTTCATCACCGCTGCTGTCTCCCATGAGGAGGGAGTAGTTCTCCATCGATGCTCGGGGCTGTACCGGTAGCTATGTGGTTAATCTCTCTCCATGTACTTCAATACAATAATCTCATGAGCTGCCTTACATGATTGAGATTCATATGATGATGCTTGTAATCTAGATGTCATTATGCTAGTCAAGTGGGTTTTACTTATGTGATCTCCGGAGACTCCTTGTCCCACGTGTGTAAAGGTGACAGTGTGTGCACCGTGTGGGTCTCTTAGGCTATATTTCACAGAATACTTATTCACTGTTATGAATGGCATAGTTAAGTGCTTATTTATATCTCTTTATGATTGCAATGTGTTTTGTATCACAATTTATCTGCATGCTACTCTAGTGATGTTATTAAAGTAGTTTATTCCTCCTGCACGGTGTAATGGTGATAGTGTGTGCATCGTGTTGTACTTGGCGTAGGCTATGATTGTGATCTCTTGTAGATTATGAAGTTAACTATTGCTATGATGGTATTGATGTGATCTATGCCTCCTTTCGTAGTGTGATGGTGACAGGTGCATGCTATGTTAGTACTTGGTTTGGTTATGTTGATCTGTCATGCACTCTAAGGTTATTTAAATATGAACATCGAATATTGTGGAGCTTGTTAACTCCGGCATTGAGGGTCCGTGTAATCCTACAGTTAGTGGTGTTCATCATCCAACAAGAGGGTGTAGAGTCTAGCATCTATCTATTTATTCTGTTATGTGATCAATGTTGAGAGTGTCCACTAGTGAAAGTATGATCCCTAGGCCTTGTTCCTAAATATCGCTATCGCTGCTTGTTTCTGTTTTACCGCGTTACTGGTGCGTACTGCTTGTTCACTGTCCTGGGCAAAGCACTTTTCTCGTGCTACTGCTTATTTACACCACCCGTATTTCACTATCTCTTCGCGAACTAGTGCACCTATTAGGTGTGTTGGGGACACAAGAGACTTCTTGCTTTGTGGTTGCAGGGTTGCATGAGAGGGATATCTTTGACCTCTTCCTCCCGAGTTCGATAAACCTTGGGTGATCCACTTAAGGGAAAACTTGCTGTTGTTCTACAAACCTCTGCTCTTGGAGGCCCAACACTGTCTACAGGAAAAGGAGGGCGTAGACATCAACCACCGCCATCTTCATCACCGCTGCTATCTCCCATGAGGAGGGAGTAGTTCTCCATCGAGGCTAAGGGATGTACCGGTAGCTATGTGGTTAATCTCTCTCCTATGTACTTCAATACAATGATCTCATGAGCTGCCTTACATGATTGAGATTCATATGAGCTTTGTATCACTATTAATCTATTTGCTACTCTAGTGATGTTATTAAAGTACTCTATTCCTCCTTCATGATGTAATGGTGACAGTGTGTGCATGTAGTACTTGGCGTAGTTTATGATTATGATCTCTTGTAGATTATGAAGTTAACTATTACTATGATGGTATTGATGTGATCTATTCCTCCTTTCATAGTATGATGGTGACAGTGTGCATGCTATGTTAGTACTTGGTATAATTGCAATGATCTATCATGCACTCTAAGGTTATTTAAACATGAATATCGAATATTGTGGAGCTTGTTAACTCCGACATTGAGGTGCTCTTGTAGCCCTACACAATTAGTGGTGTTCATCATCCAACAAGAGAATGTAGAGTGGTTTTATTATGTGATCAATGTTGAGAGTGTCCACTAGTGAAAGTATAATCCCTAGGCCTTGTTCCCAAATACTGCAATCATCGCTTGTTTACTGTTTTACTGCATCTTTACTTACTACACGCTAGCAAGCACTTTTCTAGTGCCGTTGCTACTACTCATATTCATTCATACCACTTGTATTTCACTATCTCTTCGCCGAACTAGTGCACCTATACATCTAACAAGTGTATTGGGTGTGTTGGGGACACAAGAGACTTCTTGCATTGTGATCGCAGGGTTGCTTGAGAGGGATATCTTTGACCTCTTCCTCCCTGAGTTCGATAAACCTTGGGTGATCCACTTAAGGGAAACTTGCTGCTGTTCTACAAACATCTGCTCTTGGAGGCCCAACACTGTCTATAGGAAAAGGAGTGTGCGTAGACATCAAGGTAACCGTAAGACTTTACATGTAGGTCGGGTCGTGACATCTTGTAGGTTCCTCGTGGAGGAAACCGTAAGATTTGCACGTAGGGGGCGTCCTGTATGCATGTTCTTGTTGGTTCCTCGAGGAGGTAACCGTAAGAATTTACATGTAGCCTCTGACGTAACTCCTTGTTGGTTCCTTGGGGAGGTAACCGTAAGGTTCGCGCGTGGGGGTGTCATGTATGCCTATTCTTGTTGGTTCCCCGGGGAGGTAATCATAAGACTTTACATGTAGGCTTTGACGTGACTCCTTGTTAGTCCCTCGAGGAGGTAACTGTAAGGTTTGCACGTGGGGGTGTCCTATATGCGTTCTCTTGATGGCTCCTCAGGGAGGTAACCATAAGATTCACATGTAGGCTCTGATGTGTAACCTTGTAAGTCCCTCGGGGAGGCGACTGTAAGGTTTGCACATGTATAAAGAGGTATCCTGTCAGCGGATTCTGTTGGTTCCTCGAGGAGGTAACCGTAGATTTGCGCCTAAGGATTTACCGCGACTCCTTATTGGCTCCTCGGGGAGGTAACCGTAAGGCTATGCGTGTTTTTTTGCTCGTGTGTTGTGTTTCTCGGGTACTCATGTTACATGAGTGAATCAGACTCCGGAGGCCCTAGAGAGGTGGCTTAGTGCAGTTAGCGACCCCGCCGCAAGAGCTCAATTTCCGGGCATGGAGCTGATGGGTTGCCTCGACTACGGCATGATACCTAGTCCAAGCTTGTGCATCACAGTTTATCGAGAACTCAGGGAAGACCTTGAGACAATTATATCGGGATTTAGGAGAGTAAATCTGATGGCAATCCGCGCGTAGCGCATTCTTGAAGGTCTTGGCGACTATTTTGATTACAATGCTACCTCCAAAAGATCCCTCCAAAAAGAAACACGACTTGAGGGTCTCGCGCCAGACATGCCTTAGAGTGTCAGCTCGACGCGCCCCTATTTGCTGCCTGCAGAACACTTGCCGCTTCAGATTCCTCAAGAAGAAATATGGCCTGAGGGACTCGCATCAGGTGTTCCTTGGGGACGCAACCCGACGCGTCCCTATTTATCCCCCGCAGAACACTTGGCGATGTCTAGATAGGAGGCATGATAATATGTAGATGGGTAAGCGAGGGCCGCGTACTGATGGCGCAAGACCCCAGCCCCCGGGCCTTGCCTACTCCTGGCATGCTAGGGAATCCTCCTCTGATGTGCCTGGAACCCGTGTACCGTTGGGGTGCTTGAGAGGAGACTTTGACTTGAAGCGGTGGAAAAACCTTCCTTGCGGTGAGGGCTCTGCCAAACTATCCTCGTCCGGCTCCTTGTTAGCATGTTCATATGCCATCTGAAAGAGCTAGGCGACAGTGACCGACTCTGGAGAGAAGATCAGACCTTCCACTATCTGTTGGTTGCTGGTGCCTTCCCCGAAAGCGCTCACCACCAGCGTTTCACTGACCTTTGGAAGTCGGAGGTACAGGTCGGTGAGACGCTGTGTGAAGGAAAGCAGCGGCTCCCCTGGGCGCTGCTTCAAACGAAGGAGATCTCGTAGCGCAGGCGGGCACGAGGTGTACTCTGGTTGCTCTGTTGAGGTGGAGACTTCTTTCCTTTTGCTGCATTAGCGCTTGGCGCGCCCGACGCCGCCACCACGCTTCACCTTGACTCGCCCTCGGCCGAGGGGCAAGAAGGGCTGCCCGGCAACCTGAGCGCCTTTCATTGTAGCACCTGCTGAGCCCCCAGCGATTGTCTCAACTTCGGCCACCGCGTGAGCGAGCCCAAAGATGCTGGCCAGCTACTAGTCAGAGCTTGTCCCTTCCGGGCGGAGCTGGAGCAGCTCCTCCATCAGCCTCAGAGTGGTCTCAACGATCGGCTCTCGGTGACGGTCAGCCAGCGCAGCGGATTCCGCCGGGTTGGCCATGAAGGTATAGCCGAAGGCTGTCGGAGAAGAACGACGATGGATTGAGTCCCCTACCTGGCGTGCCAAATGCAGGAGATTCGTGTCCTCGAAGGAACACGGGTGTCACCGAACCCGAGAGGTCCGAACACTAGGGACTCAAGAGCTCGTCGTCGCCTTCCTGACGGTAACATTGCAGATAGAGACTCAACAGTTACCCAGTTTCAGGGCCCTCGGAGAGGTAAAACCCCTACGTCATGCTTTGGTGGATTTATTGCAGGTCTCAATGGAGAAGATGACCGTACACGTATCTAGGGTTTAGGATCGCTCTGGATCCACCTGTTCTACGCTAGCAAGGCTAGCTCTTATATAGGCGAGCTGGTCCTCTTCGCCCGAAATAGCTTGAGGGGAAGGATTTCCACATCTCCAAACTGAGGGCGAGAAGTGCCCTCGCCCTTTACAGGATGGACCTTGTCCATGGTTGATTAAAGAGTCGGTCCATGGCAGGTGATGAGGTTTTGATGACGCCTCTTGCGGCCGCTTGTGCCATCCACCCGTCCTTGCACCAAAGTGGCAAGGACATGGTCTTAGCGCTCCAGTCCTCGTCAAGCCCGCCTTAGCACCAAAGTGGCAAAGGCATCCGCCTCCTCGGGATGGAGCTTTTGAGCTCAGCCATGACGTGCGTGATGCCTGTCCGGCTTGTCTTGTTTATTTTGGAGCCCACTCCTCCTATCCTTGCTGCAGGTCTTGTGAGGATGGATTTTGATGCTCCCTTGGTTGATCATATCGTCTCCAAAGGGGCTCTCTGACTCTGAGAGGCTGGTGGCTTGGGGACCTCCGCGAGGGAGTTCCTCCCCGAGCATGTCTTCCGCTCCAGCTGAGTGTCTCCATGAGGGTTTAATGCCTCATGGAGCCTCACTCGGGAGTAGCCTCCTCGAGCGATTGCTTCCGAGTAGCCACTATGGGCCCGGCAACCGCAGGTCCATGGCACCCTATTTGTCAAAGGTCCCACACACACGATGCTCCACGAGTTACAAAATACAAAGAGGTCGCAACCACCAAGGCGCTTGAAGATGATGTGGACGTACTCGATGAAGCTCGTGATGTGGCATTCTCCTGGGCGACTATGTATCAGCAGAATCTGCGGAACTACCATAGTCGTCGACTACGACCTTTATTGTTTGAGGTCAGTGACCTAGTCCTTCGACTGAAGCAAGAAAAGCATCGAAATCTCGAGTCTCCCTGGCTCGGGGGTAGATGCTAAGGAAGCACTCACAGAGCATGACGAAGCACGCGATGTGGAGAATAGAATTTGTTGTGAGCTAGTGAAGCTGCACACCGTAAACAAAGAGCAGCCCACAAAGAAATTCATGACTGGGAGAGAGAGAGACAACGGAAGAGGAATTGAGTGAACATTACACGGAAGCACTATTGAGGGCGGGGTACGATCTCCTCGCCAGGCATCATCACCTCCGTGGCGGCGGCGAGGAGTCCAGTGGCACGAAGCTTGTTCAGATCGGCCTTGGAGAAGGTCGATGCCACCCATCCGGTGGCCTTGTCCTTCTTCGTCGCAGTAGCGCCGCTGCTGCCCGTGCGCCTTCCCTTTGGCTTGCCCATGGCGGTGGAAACGGTGCAAGGAAGGAGCAGTGATGATGAACTATTCAGAGGAACCAAGAGCGGAAGCGCGAGGACAACAAAGATGCAAAGGGATTTCCAGTGTACCGGAAGCGGCCAACATTCGATCTCAGGCAACGGTTTGCATGGAGAAAATCTAGGGCACCATGTGTCCATTAAATAATGGAATTTACCGTAGTAGCTCCATGCACCATGGGAAATGAGGAAGTTACTGCACCGTGTGCCGATCATTTCGTTTTGCGCGCGGTCATGGGAGTCAAATCAAGCGACGTGGCACACGCCACCGTTCGTCATCATGAGACGGGCCCACAAAATAAATAGTCATATCAAGCATCTTGCTAGGACGCGGTCGAGCACGCCATCTTCGTCAGCAATGACGTCATGGTTTGTTCAAATTTCAATGAAAGCAAGGAAAATCATCGGGTGAACATCCAAAGAGATTACTCCCATCGACAACGATGAGCGCGTGCTTGGCGGAAATAATTATTTCAAAGTAGCTTCTTTGATCCTATGCCCGAGTACGCATACTCGACCATAGCCTCGGGGGCTACTCTCATTGGGAGCGTTGACCATGCACCCGATAGAATTAAAGCGTCCAGCAGCACAAGTAAGTTTTTCATATATTATAATTGTTGGCGTGCAATATTTTTGAGCCCATGCTCGAGTACGCATACTCGACCATAGCCTTAGGGGCTACTCCCATCGGGAGCGCTGACCGCGCACCCGATTAAAATATTACAATTCTACATGAAGTGAACGGACATACTTCGAGCCTATATTCAACTACAAGTACTCGATTATAGCCTCGGGGGCTAATCCCATCGAGAGCACTGAACGCGTACCCGATAGAAAACGATGTGTTGAATAGTAAAGAATCAAGATGGAGATGGAGAAAATCTTTGAATACATGTTAAAGTAGTAAACACTTAATAAACATTACTTGGTCCTTTACTCCCATCGGGAGTGCATGCATTAAAAATAAATTCAATCCGAAAATTTTGGGAAATCCAAAAGCCAAACACGACATCCGATAAATAAATAAATGTCTGGGCCGCATCATCGTGGCCATCTAGATGCCATGCTTGAGCATCAAGGTAAGACCATCAGGATCCGTCCTATGAGGCCTAGCACCACCACAGACTGCGCTCGGCTAGAAATATCGGCATCATCATTGATGTGATGAACATGTTAGGTACCTTCAATTCTCATTTGATGGAATTCAGAACTCGACAAGTCCTCCACGGCTCGAGCTTAATTACACTAGTTTTCTAGATTCATGTCCAGGGGCGCGGGTTTGAAGTAAAGTTTACTTGTATTTGCTCATGCAATTAACTGATTCCTGATCCTTCGGATGCATCAGGTTTGTTCCCAAATATCCCTATGATCAAAATATTCATACATATACAAAGAAAACAATGAAATGTCGCATTTTCATGTTTAAAAGGAAGAAGTCGAAGGTTTTGAGACTCGACCCGAGTCTACGACTCGATTATAGTCTCGGTAGGTACTGACATGGGTATGTCATATCGGGTCCTCAATGTTGATGTCCCTGGTACAAAGCCCATGAAGGAATAGGGGAAAGCCCATGAACAAATCCAGACAAAGCCGAATATCTTACATTATATAAATTAGGAAAGTTATGCCCATATCGGGAGAACTGACTTATGATGTAATTCAACCTCGAGGTGGAATCTGAGACCTAGCCCGCTATATAAGGGCTAGGAGGAGCCAGCGAGGGAGGACAGATTCAACCATACGATACACCATGTAATCCTAGTTTTACATAATACAATCTCGGCGATTCACCCTTGATTATACTTCTCGTCGGCTACCTAGTTTGGCTGATCGGTTTGTTGATTCGCCAGTGTCCTCCTTCCTAGAAACCCAAGTCCATTGTCATGGGCATTGAGAAGGTTAATCCTTTGTGCAGGCACTTCCACTTCAATCGTCTGCTTTTCCTCGGAGGATTATGCAGATAACGAACCTTCCAACCCCGGTGCCTGATCAAGATGGTTAAAGCTAAAGTAAAGAGAGTGTGTTGATGAGCTGGGAATGCCTGAACTAGTTTACACCTGGAGATGTTGTTATTATTCAGTCACTTGTGTAAAATTCGTCAAAACTTGTAATCTCTTTTGAGTGTTGGAGTGCTTTAGAGTTGAACTGTGGCACCTTAGATGGTTTTTAATATTTGTTTTGAAAGGAGGCTTATAAGGTGTTCAGATTGTTAAGCGTGGTTTAGAAAGTCCAGAGGTGGTTTCCTTTTTAGTTTCCCGTTTCTTTTATGTTCTTTTATTTTGTGTAGCATTTTTAAACATAAAGAACATATGTTCCATTATCTGATGATGGTGGTACCCGGAGATTGCTCCATGTGGAAAACAATGACTATCCCATTCATACACAAGAGGACAAGATGTATCGCTTGCGGGCGCATGAGTAGAGATACCACACTAGCTGCCGATGGCTAAGGAAAGAGGAATAGGTCGTTCTGTCTCCACCGGTGCGCCTACAAAGTATCTATGCTGCCAGGACAGGGAGCGGTGGACACCAGAGCCCGAGTAGCCACCGGCAGTGGGAGGAAACCTAGGTTGAATCACGATCACTCTCTCTTTCTCTCCCCCCTCTCTCTCTCACAATAATCACTAAATTGAACCCAGTGGTACATGGAAGCTGCTTAACCTTTATATGTTGAACAACCTCTATAAATACACAAAACGTTCAAACATGTATATTCATTTGACAAGGATTCTATGGACACAAACAAACTATAGATCAATTTACCGATGCCTTACAAGCTTCTCGTCACAAAGGATTTCAAGGATGGCAGGATTGGCTGAACACAATGGAATATAATGCATGGTATATCATGATTGCTTCATCTGAAATTTATGGTAATGATTATAATACAATAAAAATATATTATTGTCCAATTTAACCACTTTGGTCTATACATATATGTCTAAAGGATAGTTCTAGTGGAATTTTGTGGCCTTTGTCTTTGAGATAAGTGTGGGTATATCATTCATTGAACTCCTTATAGAATTTGGTAGTCATCTTTACTCCGTCCTGACAATAAAGGTTATAAAACGTGTCAGCATAATCATATAAAATTTTAAAAACAAAATCGTGAAAAATCGATGAAAAATGAGGAGAAGAAACAACCTTGAGTGACACTATTGGTTTATAACCAAGTTGTACAGCGGCACTGTTGCAGTTGAAAGTTCTATTCAGTGTCGCATACTTAATGCTTGTGGATGTTAGAACACTAGGTATACGCATTCCACAACGAGATAATATATATTTGTAGCTCCAGTCAACGAGACGTGTTATCGGCATTAGAAGATACGAAGGTATTCTTAATCTAAACTGGCTGCAAAGAAACGTCATAATCAGCTTAGATATCACAAGTTGCATTATTATTGCCGATATAATAACTAAATTATTATCATTACCAAATGTTATATTATTAATCTGGAACTTTCTATCAAAATAATATAATGTTTGTACACGGTAAATATAGATAACAAAGAAGAAATGTGACTAATTTTGCTGACATAGAGAGGCATGTATTATGCTTTGCCAAAAAAATGTAGCAAAAAACATGATATGATGTTAGGACAATCTATTTCATAATATAGTTGTAGAGGAATTGAAAATAAAACCCTCTCTAACGTACCACGGAGATCATGAGATTAATTTTTATATGGTAAGGATTGACATAATATTTATGTTTGGTCGCCTGATCGATGGCAAAATCCCCACCCCCTTCCTCTGATTTATGTTGATGTTGTGAAAAACTTATGATTACAATACGGGAACTAGAAATTTGATAAGATAAAATTGACAAAATTTTGGAGGGCTGAAGGTAGAACTGACAAGTTCCCACAAATAAGAGTGATTTAATTATGTATATTTTGGATAAGAATATAAACATGTCAACTAGGAATTTGACACAGTAAAATCTACAAAAATATATACAATATAATAGGGAAATATCACCTGTGGTATCCAAGGTCTTCTAAAATCATGTATAGGAAGTCCCACATATTTACCGGCTCCATATTTGTTATAAAGTATGCCTGTTAAACAATTAAACATGTCAAAAGAGGAATAGTATGAATCATATTTTGCAGCAGCTCATGATAAATACATACTTTTCCTCCACTTATCTTTGCACCCTCTTTGGTCAAAAGAGCTCTCTCAGCACAGATATGACCATGCACAACATTCTCAACATATACAAAATCATCATAATTCTTGCCATCACCCATAATCATCTGCAAGAATAATAACTAGGTCATCTACATGGAACTAGTTTACAATATGATTATCTATTTAATTATATTAGATTGGATTAGTTATCTGATAATACATATATCGAGTGACTTGAGGCCATCTTTGCTCCAAAACTTTTGGTGGGTACCACAATATCCGACATGACCCCCATACATGACCTTCAGGTGTAGTTTTGGGGATTAAGAATGCATATGATAGATATTGCCTAGTTGAAATGATGCTTAACGCACCCATTAGCCACGCCCACACATAATCCACGATTTAGAAATTTCCTCTGAGCCATACACAAGCGAGCCAAAGGGAGGCCGAAGTTTCATGCTTGAAAGTAGGCGAGATCTGCAAAATCCATCTAGGAGCATGCCTAGAGCATCTTTCTCACCCACTTACTCTGCTCTCTACTTATCTCACGCTCTCGTTTCCCTCCACCAATAACCATCACCACGAAAAAGGTGTTGAATCCATATGTGGCAGTGGTACATATGTATTGTCATCCTTAGTGGCAACAATCATCATTCTCAATCCCTAAACCCTAGGTTGATTGGATAGTTCTAGTTTTTAGGAACATTGGTCCCAACTTGTCATGGATAGCTTGTGGAGCTTCTCACCGTTCCCTGACTTACGCTAGGCCTAAAACAGAATAAATCTGGAGCCTCCACACTTGTCATATAAGGGAATCAGATGAGCCTGGATGGATCACTAGTCTATATTGTGGTTCGGTGTTCCCTAGTCACAACTCCCACTCGTAGAAGCAACGCTTCTCATCTATGCCATGTTGGCAGCACATAAAATACGGCTGGCAGCACTGATGCCCCCTCCTTCTAGCATTTCCATCACTTATAGTAGCATCCTATCCCTTCCTTGGAAGCACCGCCACCCACACTATCATACTTCATTGTCATCCCCGAGGCCCACCAATGGTAGCACTCCTCTCACCGCAGGAAGCAATTATGCTCATATCTAACACAGTGCGGCTGCCTGCTTTGCAGCACCCACGGTCAATACTTGTGGTAATGGCCTCGCGTGATAGTCAGGTCCCTACGTTGAATTCACTCGCTGCACCATCAACTACACGATTTTAGTTGGGGATGGATATGGCATAGTGCACCAACACTTCCTGCCATAGAAGGACCACACATCGAAACACAGAGTGACATGTGTTGGTTATGTCAATGGAGCACAAGGAAGGAAGTCACTCTGCGGCAGATGTCTGACAATGGCAAATGATGCATACATCCATGTTTCGATGGGATAAGGTGATTTAGAGGTGGGTGTGGGCCTATATCGTAGGACATAGGGCCGTGTACTTCTCAACCCGAAATATTGATCCTCTCACGAGGGTAAGATTTTTTGTATAAAAAGCCTTTTAGCTGCAAATATAGGGATCAAAACCCATTTTTTTACTTGCTCCTATACTTATCGGTCCCCTCATCCGTGGCGTTCTTCTCCCCCTTTTTTATATGTTTATCCCACACCACCAATGTTATTGCTCAACTCGCAACCGCCTTCACGCCTCCCCAGGAAGGGTTCCTCCGAAATCGGGTGCAACAGGACCACTAATCGTCTCTTCGCGCCAACCCGCCACCCACAAGGTATAGCATCCTAAAGCCGCCTATATACTCGTTGTTCGCGTACCTCCTTTCCAACCTTTTGAAGCTGGTGTTAGATCACTTGAGCCTCCTCCCCGCCGTCCCTGAGCTCAACGACCTCTCCAACCTTGAGTGTTAGTCTCCAAAGTCATCGATTGCAAGGTCCCTCATCGAAATTGCAAAATCTCAATGATGATGCTTGGAGCTCGTAGTGTTGTTGTTTCCCTGTGTTATTGTTCCTGTTGCAGCTATCTGACACCCCTCCCATGCTTGGTGCTTGCGGTGTTCTATTCATTCCACGATGACTTCAGCTCGTGCCGAGGTGTGCCAGAAAAAGGTGCCAAATAAAGCATTATGGTTGGAGAAGGTGTAAAAAAATCTGCCAGACTTTTTAGTGGAGTTTGTAAATCGTAAAAATGTTAGGGCCTCTGTTGCGATTACTATAAATCTGATAGTACAGTACGAGCATGTCTAATGGTTTTGTGTAGACCTCTGGTACTCTCAAGACAAGGTGGCAATTTTCCCTGTGGGGCGGGTACCCGCGGGGATTTACCCACCACGAAGCGGTGATGGGGTGGCAAATTCTACCCATGGGGATTGGCTGGCGAATATGGGGGTCAATTGCCCCAGCAAGAAGAAATACGGGGGGCAAATCATAGTCTAGCGGAGCGGGTATGGGGGTCAATTGCCCCCCGTGGGGATTCGCGGATACCCAATAATCTACGACACGTGGACCAGGGAGACATAAAACATAGCCTAGATATCTGGTGGGGATTGGCAGGGATGGGTATTGCGGGTTCTGGGGCGGGGACTATGGAGTCATCCCCGGCCATCCCCGGCCCCGTCACCACCTTGACTCAAGAGGTACTCAGTTATGTACCTCGAGTGGCACCTTCGGAGAAAACACGACTTATGGGACGTGGTGTTTCGGTTTATAGGTCTAAATGTATCTATTATGAAAATGCATTCTAAATGTATTTTAAAATGTTAAAAAATTCAAAAACAAGTCTATAGATGTTTATTGAGGCATGCTATGTTCGCACATAAAATTTTGAAAGAATAAAATATTTTTTATGGTCCGCATAAAAAAAGATCAAAACAAATCTCGTGCGAAGCTATTATGAAGCACTAAAAAGGAAAAAAATTGTAATTTTTAAACAAGTGTAAAAAAATGCAACTTTTCCATGAGACTTTATGTATGATATAGAGTTTCCGATGTATACCTAATAATTTATTCATATATTTTTAATATATTGAAATATTTTTCTAAACAGTAGATGCATCTACACCTATGAGCTAAAATGCATTTCCATGGCTTATATTTATATATAGTAGTACTTCCTGCTCATTACCTACGTAAATCCCAGCATCCAAATTCATGAGGAAATAATGATCAGATTTGCCGTGTTATGCGAACTTCCATCTGTGTCAAAGTCCTTGATCAGAGCATCTCCAGTCGCATCTCTCAAAGTATTTTTCAATGCTTTTTGGAACGCGTTGGACATTTTTTCCGGCTTCAGTCGCGCGCCTCAAAGCCCCCTTCGACCCAGCGTGGTCCAATACGTTGTTCGGCACACCGAGCCCGTCCCCACACTCCACGCTCCAGGCGCGTTGGACAGAGCGAGAAGCGAGGCGGGGATTGGTGGGCCCGATGCGGCATTAACACACGAACGATGCCCAACCAACGCCTACCTCGTGACGGAAGTTATTGTCGCGCAACGAAGGTACAATTTCCACAGAAACGCAGTGACACGTCTCGCACCTAGCTCTCCGTGCCGGCGTTAATGCGCGCCACCGCTCCCTCTCTGGTGTATAAAGAGGGGCGCCCGCGCACGTCCCTCACACAAACTCTAGCGCCCCGCTCTCCAAACCTAGCCGCCACCATCACAGGAGTCGAGGGCGAATCCATGGCTAGTCGAGGTCGAGGTCGTGGCCGCGGCCGTGCTAGAGCAGCAACGCCTCCATGGTCGTCGTCGCCTTCACTGTCGTCATCTTCCGAAGGGAGTGGGAGTTTGAGTTCATCGTCGTCCTCAATGACGACCCACTAAGCATCCGGAGGCTGTCGGACAAGTTCGCCGACTTCGTCGTCGGCAAGGAGCCGGCCGCGCAGTCGCTGTGGGAGACTTTTAGTTTGTGTAATATTCCTTCTCTCTATTATTGATATGAAAATGCAAAAAAAAGAGTTATTTTAATGTTTGGGGTGTGTTTGGGGGCCACGGCTGGGGAGCACGCGCCCCAAACGCAGCACGAAGTGGAGACATCCCCCAAACGTTTGATCCGGCGTGGTTTGGGAGACACTTTGGGGGACGCGACTCGAGATGCTATTAGGTACCGAGCAATTATTAAGAAAATGGTTTTGTAGTAGTTTCCATGCTCTCTTCAGACCAGTATAACAGGGACGTACTTAATTTAAGAAAATAATTTAACCATTGTTTTTATCAGTAAAATATAAATTCTATGTCATAAAAATAATATCTCTGGAAATGTTTTTGAATATGAATCTAATAGTAAAGCTTTTGCTGACACGTAATACATTATTGTTGACTAAATTAATGGTTAAAATTTATCATAATTAAACTATGTGTGCGCATATATTAAACTGCAACGGAGGAGAGTTTTAATTGGCTTGCCCACACGTACTATAGCAAGAAGCCGAGGGTGTACTAGTTTTTATAGGTTAATTGGTGCTTTAATTATTATTAAAATATAACATCGCGAAGATGCTTACACTCAATCTTCGCATACCTAAGATGCACAAGGCTGAATTTTTTTTCTAAGGCCAAAAACAACTGGAGTAAGTACTAGTTTAGCTTGAAACTATGTTTTCACTGGAATTGTTATCATATTATCACGTGCGATATACAAATACTCACCATCATTCCTCCGTAAGAAACTAATGCTGGCACTATCCTGCTACCGGGACCAAAAATGCTTCCAGGACGTATGCAACAAGTGAGAAGCTCATCTGGGACATTGGCCCGCATCACTAGCTTTTCCGCTTCTGCCTTCGTTTCAGTGTACGCATCGTGAAACTAGAGAAACCACTTTGTTAGCACTAGAACAAATTAAATGCGCGAGTAAGGTAATTGTTTAAATAATTTATTCGCAAAAAAGAAGAAAGAATAATGAAGTTTTATATGTGGGGCAACCTTATCTGGGTATGGCGTGGATTCATCTACACCAAAGAGGCCATGAACTCCGTCGAATACAACCCCACTACTACTAGTGTATATTAGCGCTTTAACCTTGCATGTCTGACAAGCCTGGATAACATTCTTTGTCCCTTCACGAGCTCAAGGAAAAAAATATTATGATACTGGCAGACCTCTAAAGCAAGGTGAAACATTATTTCAGAATACTTACCCTCGACGTTGACCTTGTAATGAAGTTGGAAGTCGTTGTTGGTAGGATCGGGGGCAGCGGTGTGGAAAACTGTATCAACCCCTTCAAAAGCTGCAGAGCACAATTCTTCATGTGATGGAGTTCAAGAAATATCTGTTACAGGGCTTGGGAAGCTTACAGCTGATACAGGCTTTCGATCAAGATCTTGTCGTTTTATTTGTAAGTAGATATATCTATGTGAGTAACTATCAAGATTGGGCTCTGAAGTAAAATCATCAAATAATCCTATAGCTGCATGTATTGCCATCCAAACAAATTAAAGAGTTGTGCCGATTGTTGGACTGGTACCTAGATCAGGACAATAAGTGCCTTCTTCCTAGGATAGAGAAGCATATGACTATACCTTTTGTGAGCTGGTCTAGTTTGCAGACGTCGGCGGAGATGTAGGTGGCGCGACCGTCCCGGAGGGCGGCACCGAGGAGCCCATCATTCTCGTAGGGTTGCAGGGTGGCGTCGGGGCCGACGTCCGTGATCCGCACGCGCCAACCTCCGGAACTGAGCAGCGCCATCACGAGGTGTCTCGCCATGAATCCCCGTCCGCCCGTCACCGCGCACCACCGTACTTCCAGGCTGCCCAACGAATGATCCATTAGGCTAGCTAGCTATCTAGCTTGTACTCCACCGTACTTTATACTAGGAAGTCCATATAGCAAGCAAGCAATTAGTCCGACCCCCGACCTAACCCCTCCCACCCCCGTGCGGCGGCGCACCGCGCCGCACCAGGGTGTCCAGCCCGGAGGCCGCCTTCCCTCCCTCCCCTGTGCTCATCCCCGCCCGCCGCCGCTGCCGGAGGCGCCGCCGGGCAAAGCCCGTTTGGCGTGGTGGCGGCGGCGGATCTCCTCGGTCGCCGGCATGGCGTGGTGGCGGCGGTGCCCGCTCCGGCCATCTACGGCAGTGCTGCAGGCGGCGGTGGCGGCCAGGGCTCCTCGGTCTCCAGCGGCGGACGGCCATGGCTACGGGTAGGCGGGCCAGATCTGAGCCCATCTGGGCTTGGTCGGGCTGTGTACACCTGCATCTCTGGCGTCCCTGTTGGTTGTCGGCGGTGCTCATGGGTCTGATCTGCAGCATGAGGAAGCTTGGGCGGTGGCGGTTTCCTCTTTCGTCGGAGGGGATCGGCCAGTTTCGTGGCTATTTTGGCGGGTTTTGCGATCCGTCATCTAGTCCCCAATGGCGAGACGTGGCTGCCGGTGAAAACCGGCCTTGACTGCACTCATGACGGACGATGGCGGCGCCTGTTCATCGCATCCTTGTTGAAGGCATTGTTACTGCACCTGCGTTTGTCCCAGACGGCGATGTGGCTGCCGGTGAAAACCGGTCTTGATTGCAGTCATGGGGGACGATGGCGGCGCCTGTCCGTCGCATCCTTGTTGAAGGCATTGTTTATGCAGCTACTTTCGTCTGGGCTGCTCCGAGAGAAACCCCAGACTCGGGTCTCCGGATCGAACGATGGCGGCGCGCAACGCCGTTCTCCTTGTTGGGGGCATCGTTTTTGGAGCAGACAATGGATGGCGGTGGTGCTGAGGTGGAGCGGTGTGCTTTTGCTGTGTCGGCGTCGTTGAGTCGCCATGGCATGGTGCAGTGGTGTCTCGGGACGATGCGTGTGATGGACACGCAGGATGGGGGAGTCGTCTGGCGCCGTGGCATCGATGGCAGTCCTGTCATGGTCAATGCGATGTTCTCTCTTGAAGATGGAGTCGAGGAAGATGGCGGTAGCAACTTCTACGGCGTGTGCGTTGGCGTATGCTGAGAGTCTGCTTGACTGGATGTGTTTCTCATCTGCTATTGGGCATGGGAAGGCATTTGGTTTTTGGTTGATGTGAGTTGGTGAATTGTCACCCCCTTCATCCCTCTGTAGGTTTATTGATCTTTTGTATTGCTCTTGTAAGGTGTTGTGAATAATCTAATAAAAAAAGTTGTGTGCATCCTTTGGATGCAGAAGCTGGGGCGATATTTCCCCCATTTCGAAAAAAAAGTAGTAGTTGATGGTAGCACTAATAGTGTACTTTATACTTTATACTAGTACTACGTACTCCACCCCGCACCACCGTACTTTATACTAGTACTATCATTTTTTTTTCTTATGAGATTACCCATGATAGATTCATGTCTACAGTGATGTGACTCTTTCCAGCCGTTGGACACGTCAATGCTCGGCAAAACTGCCGTATCCTCTTTATCGGAGTCTCGGCAAAAGATCAATGGGCTATACCAGAAAATAGTTTGTCGTGAAGAAAATACTCAGCAAAGCGAACATTTCAAAGTTTGCATTTGCGGTCATTCTTTTTTTTTTGAGAAACACAGTACAAACGTAGGCGCTCACATACACGCGCATACACTCACCCCTATGAACGCACACACGCACACCCTACCCCTATGAGCACCTCCGGAAGACCGAGCCGGCGGATTGGATCTTGAAATTGACGAAGTCGCCACAGGCGCCTCGCTATCGACGGGAACGTCGCCTCCCATTTGCGATCATTCTTATTTTAAAAGAAAGAAGATATTATGTCCTAAAGATTCGCAGACCATCTATGCAATCAGAAATACACATCAAATGCTAAATCGAGATCAAATAAAGTGTCCGATGAGATACCTCCCTATATAGTGTAGCAGTTTTGAAATTTCAAAACCCAAGCCTGAGAAGTCATTTCAGCCGTTGATGAGAGTCAATCCGATGGTCTTGAATGAAGGGATTCACATCTACAATTACTTTAGTTTGTTCTAGAAAAGTCCAGGCCCTACCAGATTTGTTTCGCAGCGGCATGTTGTGCTTGCCCCGATGCTCCATTCTAAAGCTAGGGTACTTGCGTGTGCGTGTTACTTTTTTTTCAAACCTCATGTGAAACTTTCTATAAATGAATTTAACTTGGACGTGATATGTACGTACCGGCGTACTAGTATCAATAATTCAAGACAACTAAAGTTTATTTACAAATGACCATAGAAAGAAAATCTAAAATATTTCCTATTTCTTTTCTTCATTAGAGGAGATGTGGAGGATCTCCTTGTTATAGGTGGAAAGGGTTGCCACATCAAAAGCCTTGGCAATAGCGGAGGCAGAGGCCTCTAATTGTTGGCAGCGGTGCCATGGCAACACCTATACTACAACAGATTTTTTTTTCTTTTTCGAAATGGGGGTATACCCCTGCTTCTGTATCACGATGATGCACACGGTCCTTTATTAAAAATAAGTTCGAACGAAGTATAGATTACATCCCAAGTATCATCAATGATTGATACAAAAATCAACCATTGCTAAGAAAAAGGACATAAAAAGAGAACTAAAGAACCAAGCCTCCTAGTATGCCAACAGATATTCACCAACAATTCTAATATGTTCTTGCAAATGCCATCATGTACAACGAGCACGGTGCAAAAGCACAATACCCAAATGGAGGTACTACCATCCCTCATGAACATGGGATCCATGACAAATCAGACTCCCATTGGCAATCGTTGCGCATCGCGTTATCCCATGTGCACTTGGGCAGAACATCTAGTGTTGTATTCGATCTGCCGACTGACGATCCACATCGTGAAATAATCTAATGATGCGGCACGACTAGCGCAACATCTAGCATGGCATCCATAATGATCTTTCGCGATCTAGTTGCTCCAACCTCATGTTGTTGCAGACCCGAGACGGCGGCAACAAGGCCACCTCGAACAGGCGGGTTTTCCATGTTGAAAAGTGTTTGTGGGTGTGGGTGTGGGTGTGGGTGTTCGGTGGGTGGGGTGGGGGGGGCTTGTTAGATCACGGTGGAGAGTCATCCCTTCATTGCCAATAGTCACGGATCGAGGCCTTCCCGTGACATGGGGCCTCTGAAGTCACTCAAGATGGATGAGTTCATTGAAGTTGTTTGGGTCGCGCCGTCCTGGTCAGTCCCCATGTCAACCCAAAAAACGCCGGCCTAAGCACAACATTTACTTTTTACCACTAGAGGGCAGATTGAAGGTGTGACATGCCACTGAAAAATCCACGAATTGAACCAAAATGGGCAGGCTTCATCACCGGTAAATGTTAAAAGTAGGTTGGTAATGGAAATATATTAATATAAACGAACACGTAGGTATGGCTAACAGACACTTATTTGTTTAATTTTGTATTGTCTAAGGCCGGTGACTGAGTAAACTGCAAGTTGCTAGTTTTATATGCACACATCATATCAAGCAAGTTGGTTCACGATCAATCCTTCTCTCGAATCTAGCATATCTGAAATGTAGCTCCAGCACCTAAACATGCCCGACAACCACTTGATCGTTTTTGTCTTGCATTGGGTTACTATTAAAAGGCTTCAGTACCCATTTTTTCTAGGGGCAATAGACAAGGGCCTTGTGTTTTTCAAAGAAGAAGAAAGAAGGAATTGGTCACCCATGGAACAAATATAGTTTTGATACCAAATTCAATAAGGGGCCGGCGTGCTAGCCGGCGGGTGACACCGATTTGCAGAAGGAATCGGACACCCATGGAATCTTGCGTTGAGTGAGAGATTACATGCAGGGGCTGCTTGTTTCTATCACACACCCCATATGGATGGATCCTACTGTTTATAGAGAAATCTATTTTGGCTCATAGGTGTAGATGCACCTATTGCTAGAAAAACATATTTTAAAATGTCTAAAAAAATTGAACAAAAATTTGGGGTGTATTTCCACATTTTTTATGCCTACACAGAAAGTGTCTCGAAAAAATATTATACTTTGTGGCCTGTTCAAAAAATACAATTTCCGGTGCCCCTAAAAAATTTCACGAGAAATTTATTTATCTTTTTTACATCGGTCACACTAAATATTTTTTCATGCAAAGCTTTTGTGAGCTAATGTAGGATGTCTGGATGCATACTGAGAAATTTTATTCGAATTTTTTAACATTTTAATTTGGGTTTAAACGCCACGTCCCTATAGAGAAATCTATTTTGGCTCATACTCTATTTCTCTGCTATTGTAACCTCTGCAAGGATATTTCTTACCCACGGTGGTGGACCGCCCAGCAAAATGTATATTTCACCGACTCGTTCCCAGATAAAATAAACAACCATTGCTAACGTTGCAATAATCACCAATGATTATTATGGCAAAAAATGGCAATAATCATCAATAGTTAGCAATGCAACAGAAGTTCACAATGACCGAAGACCATCACATAAGTTCTTATTATTCTTCTGGTATCTGCATAGTAAAAAAAGCTTTTGGAAAGTGATCCAATAGTATAATTTTTGTGACATATTATTTATATTTTATTGACTAAATTTACGGTTAACTTTTTTCTTAAACTACGTGTCGGGCTAATGAACCTAGCAAACACAGACAAATACTTACCCACGAAAAAAGAAGCTTTAATTAGAAGTTTACTTAAATTATGGTTCAAGCCTCACATCTTTGTGCTTCATCCCAATATTGTTTTTATTTAGGTTGCTTCGCACATATGCCATCTGGTCGTCTTTGTGCTTCATATGTACCCAGTCCCAGGGGTGGACACAGGATAATATTTTAGAGCGAGAAAAATGTTCTAAGTGGGGGCAAATCGGTCTTTTGTTTATCATATTACAAGGTGATTGAAAATTTAGTGGGTGGGGCTACCCCGCTTACTATAAGTTGGATCTGGCCCATGTCTGGGGCATTTGCCTCTCTGCATATGTAGGGCCGAGCCAGTTAAATTTGGGTCCATGTGCCAAACACAATTATGGGCCATATCTCCGTAAAAATTGAAGCTAATAAAAAATAATAATAAACATGTCATAATATTTTTGGATATATTAGGTATATACCTATTAAACATCTGGTATAAAATAATTGTTCACGCAACATTCATGGCGTTAAAAAGGTGTGAGGCTGAAAATTGTTTCTATGATAAGTAGTGTACATACATTTCAAAAATTAAAATGTGTCCGCTAGGTTCAAAAATATGTATATTAGAGACACGGGTTGGGTAGTACCAAATATTTTTTCAGGAGGTTCAAAAAATGTGCTATTTTCACGAGGTTCAAGAAACTTGTTGGCGTATACAGTTGAAGTCATATTATTATAATATTTGATAAATATTTTTCTACATGGTACAAGGACATTTTGTTTTGAACCGGATGGACACTGATTTTGAATTCTATAAGAAGTTACCGAACCACATGAAAAAAATTCTGTGATACTAATCACAAATTTCCGAATTAATAAAAATCATGTGTTGAATTGATCAAGAGTCTCTAAATGATGTTCAATGTTTTTTGGATCTTTTTGTTCGTACCTAAAGTTAGATGATGTGTTCAGTACTAAAGTTCTTGAGGTAACTAAACGAACGAAACGGTAAGATAAAACATATTAGGGGTTGTCAGCCCGCGCCATAGCGTGAAGTTGGTCCGGTTGAGGCGGACCGAGCTGGACGACACCACCGCCATGTCCATGGTGGCCGACAGTGGATATCTGCAGCGCCGAGGAGGAACACATGGGCTAGAGACTCTCGGCGGCGATCGAGGGAGGCAGCGCTCGATGGCTTTGATACCGAGATAAAAACGTATTAGAGTTTCGTGGGGTCGTAACCTTCACCTCTTCTATTATATATACATGGCAGGTACAATACAAGATATATAAGTATAGGGTAGAAACACCCCGAGCAATCTTGATACTGTGGATTTTTTCCTGAAACTGACACAACACGAAACTTGTAGAAGCTAAGAACATGAAAACAAATGGATGCGCATGCTCGCTAGTTGAACGCATCAAACAGGTGCTCCGAGCGGTAGCGCAATCCCTATTTGACGCTTATTGCGGGAGCGATTCGCTCCCGCCCAAGCGACGGAAGGGGTGGGCCGGCTCATTAGCGCTTAGGACGTACGGTTTTTCCTTTTTTTTCGTTTTTTAGGGCTTCTCAGGTTTTTTTGGTTTTGTATGGTTTCTTTTATGGTTTTTTTGCTGTGTTGGTTTTACTGATTGCAAAATTGGTTCAGATTTTTTTTGTTCTGATTTTAAAAATGTTATTTGAAATTTGTTCAAATTTGAAATTTATTCGAATTTTAAATTTGTTCAAATTCAAATTTGTTCAAATTCAAAATTTGTTCAAATATGAATTTTGTTTAAATATAATTTTTGTTTGATATAAAATTCTTTCTTTTTAAATTGTCCGGTTTTTATTTGTTCGATTTTGAATTTTGTCTCAATTTTGTTCAGATTTTAAAATCTGGACTGAACGAAAAAAAAGGAAAGGCTTAAATGGGCCAAGCCATGCGTACTTTTCGATCGTGCCGGTCTAAGCGGAAGCAACCTTCCGCTTCGCTTAAGGCGGGCAATAGGCGCTCCCGAGCGGTAGTGCCCCAACCCTGACGGACTGCTATCTATTTTACGTAAATGGGCTGCAGCAAGTCAACTTGAAAATTTAGGGCCAAAATTTTGGTGCTGTCTAGCGGACCAGCCTCACGCTCTGCAATTTCATGGGCCATATCATGTGCATAGGTAGGATGGTTTTCAACTGAGGACCGAAGCCATGAAACATAACAATGTAGATCACACAATTTTTTTCCGAAATGGGGGATAAAATCCCAGTCTGCATTAGAGTGATGCACACAACTTTTTATTGCAAAGTTCAAAGGTTTTAAATAGTACGATAATTAGGATTATAAACTCACGGATCGCTCAAAGTGACAACATGAATAAGCTAGCGAAAGAGCGAATACAAAGAAACTATATGCATTTTGTATCCTATTAGAATGCTGCAAACCACTCTACCTGAAGATAGCGGAATGACCGCCATCAATCGAGTGCATCCAGAATTCATATGTTTCCGCTGTCCTCCGGGAGAAGGTAAGACCACATGTTGATCCAATATATAGCCCTGTGGAGAATCCGTTGGCTTAACTTGGACTTCAGAAATGTTTTTCATTCTAAGATATTTATTTCTCAGAAAATCTTGCCACATTCCGTCCTCATTTAGAAGCTTAAAGAGCCATCTGTGCAATAAGCATCTATTCTCCATATCTAGAACGTCAATGCCCAAACCCCCTTCATCCTTAGGACGACAAATGATATTCCATCTCGTTAGGCTGAATTTCTTTTTGTTTTGATGGCTTTGCCAAAAGAACCTTGACTTATAATAATCTAATATTATTCGCACCCCTTTGTGTATTTCAAAGAAGGATAAAAGAAACATAGGTTTACTCGTTAACACGGAGTTAATAAGGACAAGACAGTCTCCATATGAGAGTATCTTTCCTAACCAACAACCCAACTTCCTTTCAAAGCGATCCTCGACGGGTTTTCATTCTTTGTTCAAGATCCCGCTGAACATCCAAAAATTTGTTTGTATTCATTCTCCTTATGTTTATCCTTTCCGGAACAAACAATCTCACTCTTATGAAAGTTTATCTTTAGTCCGCAAAGCTATTCGAAAATACATAATATGAGCTTCATATTTACCGCATTCTCGTGGTCATGCTCCATAAAAAGAATAGTATCATCATTATTGTATTGGAGTATTGAAACCCCACCTTCAACAAGGTGTGGTACCAAACCACAACTTGACCAACTCTTATAATGTGAACCATATCAAACTGAGGCAGCCTAGTAGCAGGGCAGCGCCACTTCAATTCACTTGCCTATAATCAGGTTTTTGGATTGTTAAATATATAAGAAAATTATTATATAATTTAATCCAAATTACTAATTGACATAGCATGATGACATAAACAGTAATGAAACTAATCATGCGAACTAACATAATAGATGAATAAATAGCATCTAAACAAGATAAACCTATCACATCTACACCAAACAACAGAACTAGAAACTAGCAAAATCTGAAATAGAAAAGACAGAAACACATACGGTCGACCGTTGGCCGCAGCAACAGTTATGACGTTGGCAGCGACATCAGCAACGTCGGTGTTGTCTCCCATATTGAGGTTGCCAAATAGCTCTTCGACGCCAGGGAAGAAGTCTTCGTTGGGGAACTTTTCGTCGGATAACGTCGTGTTCCCAAGAGTCGCGCGCAAGCGCTCCCAAAAAAAACTAATTGGCCCTCATCTATATAGGTCTACGAGAGGTAGGGTTCCAGAAGCCCACTGTCCCATCGGTCGGTGTAGGCCGAAGGACGAGATGAGGAAGGCGAAGGTGGCGTCGCAAGGTTTTGGAAAGAGACAGGCACATATGTGTGTCGTACTATGGCTAGGATTTGTATCCGGATTTATATAGAGCTGAGAATGTGGAGGGGCGAAATCCTTGTCTGAGACTGCACAAATACGATCCAGAAAACCCGAAACGGAATGACTACACTAACACATTTATTAATGACTCGTAACTAATCAAACGATTAATTTTGTGAACAACAAAAAGATAATCTCGGCTCGGCTAGATTTCCGCAACCAGCGGCGTGGCGACGTGTCGTGGCGAGGGTGGAGGAGTGCTCGAGGCTCTCTCTTCTCACTCACAAGGACTAGAATTACCCTCCTTATAAACCACCCTCTCTCTCAAGTAGCAATGTTAGAGTAACTTCAGTTCCACCCCATGCCATATATAAACAATAGTAGAACCAGAGCATTAGCACCCATTTGTAAGTCTCATTTGCACCGGTCTAACCGGTGCAAAGGAATCGGCACTAAAGCCTCCCCCCTTAGCACCGTTTCGCACAACCGGTGCTAAAGCGGTTCCACTGGCCTGGGTCTTGTGCTGCGGTTGGAGGTCCCATTTAGCACCGGTTTGAGCCACAAACTGGTGCTAAAGGTCTGCTAGAATTTCCGCTAGAAATATTGAAAAAAATAAAAAAAATTAGAATTTTTCATTTCGTTATTTTTGGATATTTGAATTGTTTGAAAGTTTCCACTCTAATATATAATCACCCATATGCTCATGTCAAAGTACATACTCATTGTCAAACTTCCTAGTCGGCAGCGACATAAGCAACGTCGATGTTGTCTCCTATATTGAGGTTGTTGAATAGCTCTTCGACGTCAGGGAAGAAGTCTTCATTGGGGAACTTCTCGTCGGATGACCTCGTGTTTCCAAGAGTCGCGCGCAAGCGCTCCCCAAAAAACTGATTGGCCCTCTGCTACGAGAGGCAGGGTTCCAGAAGCCTACTGTCCCGTCGGTTGGTGCACGCCGAAGGATGGGATGAGGAAGGCGAAGGTGCCGTCAAAAGGTTTTGGAAAGAGACGGTCACATATATGTGCTGTACTATGGCTAGGATTTGTATACTAATGGTCAAACTTCCCAGTCGATCACCCATCTTCACACTACTGCATCCTTAGCACACTTAACTTATTCATTCCTTTCCTACTTGGTACCTTCTTCCATGACTACGCTCACAACTTCTTGATAATAGTTTGCTATGAATTGTATTAACTCTTAGACTTTGATAACACATGATTTTAATTGTTGAATTCCAAATAATTTTTAAAATAAGAAACAATTATTAAGTAATAATAAGAAACAATGATTTTAGATAATCTTTATGCATAATTCATTTATTATTTAAAATTTGAAATATTTCAAAAACAAAAAGAAATTAAAAAACTTTAAAAAATCCAAAATAATGTGAAACATTCAAAATAATTAAAAACTGAATAATCAACAAAAGAAATTCTAAAATTTCAAAAAAAAATCAATTTTTATTATTTTTTTGACAAAATCTAAAATCTTCCTCCTTTCATATTTCCCTTTGGAATTTTAAGAAGCAAGATTTTGTGCAAACGACCTACAGCCATTGAAATTGGATGTAACATTTTGCGTAGATAGTTTTTTATATTACACATTTTTCTAGTTCATACGCAAAAGTTATAGCCTTTTTAATTCAGAAAAAAATTTGCTAAAAATATCAAAATTCAAAATTTCAAGTTTTCTCTAAAAGTTGGTTGCGTGAGGTACATGCATGTCAAACGACTTTGAAATTTAAAGTTTTTATCATTTTTGTTTTTTGACATATTGCCTACGCCGGGGGAGGGGAAGGTAGACATGAGAGGGAAAATGGGCGTGAACCCTTCAGCACCAGTTCATGCCTCAAACTAGTGCTAAAGGTCCCCTTTTGCACCGGTTCGTGGCTCAAACCGGTGCTAAAGGTCAATACCTTTTAGTCCCAAAGCGGGACTAGGTACCGACCTTTAGCACCGATTTGACCGACGGGCCGGTGCTAAAGGGTTCGCGCCTGCCATGTGGCTCAAACCGGTGCGAAAATCCTGCGACATCCTGGCCGTTCGAATCGGTGCTAATGCATCCTTTAGTTTGGATTCGTAGTCTAACCAGTGCTAAATCTTCGGGCAGCTCCAAACATAAGCCGTGGTTTCTACTAGTGAAATAGGCTAAAGAGAATTTTAAATTTTTTATTAGGTTGTGGACTAAGGTCCAAAACCAAATTCCAATAGCCAAAGCCCTTATTGATAACGGAGAATGCTCGCTTGCCACGAGCCGACGAGTATGCCGCTGATGTGAAGAGCTCGTCGGCAACATCCATATATATGGTGCGCATGTGAGACCTCGACGAAGAACTAGAAGCTCCAATGTTACCTCATCGGTAACAGTACGTTTTGATGGTCATGTGTCTTGTCTGTAGCGTCCGATAGTTGTTTTCCGATACTAGAGTAGAAAAGAATTCTTTTCACAGATCTATATACTGACAGCACAGGAAGCATGTCGACAACAACAATTCCTTTCATAGAATAGGCATACGAGTATACATATGACACGTTAATTAGGTTTGGCGAGTGAGCCCTTGTTTGCTCTGTGAGTTAACCACAAGGCGCATCAGTAATCATATACGTCTCGGTACATTTTGACGAACGTCTGCCAGCGTAGCTAGCTCACTACAGGAATGGACCATACGCCGACGGCCGGCTGCCCTCGGCGTGGCCACGCCTGGCCCTCGGTGTAGGCTACGCCGACGGCAGCCCTCGGTGTATGGCGTTGGCGTCTAGGTCCCTCGGCATAGACAGCTGCGCCGTTGGGGTAGGGCTGGCCCTTGGTGTACGCGTCCTACGCCAACGGCCACGTGAGCCCCTCAGCGTCCGTGCCCTCGGCGCAGCGTGCCGGTGCGCCGTCGTCGTAACGGAGCGGCTTCATACGCTGAGGGCTTCCACCTCGGCATAGACACATATGTGGCACGCTGCGGGAGCCCAGGCCATGCATGGAGGCTTCATACGCCGAGGGCTTCACCCTCGGCATAGAGGACACGTGGCATGCTGCGGGAGCCCAGGCCAGAGGCTATGCCGACGGCAAAGCCCTCGGCATAGACCTGACCATATGGTCATGCCATGTGGCCTTGCCCTCGGCGTAGCCCTGGCCACAATTTTTTTATTTGTGTTGCTCATGGAAACCATAGTTTGGACATACTTTACCATAAAATAGGCTCCATTTGAGCCGTGGCGGGAGTTTCCACATACAGATCCTGGATTTTACCAAGTGCTAGCCTATGTATGCGGAAATCGTCAACGCCGGGTACATGCAAGGTTAGCCAAACCTTACATCAAATTTGTACACATATGTTAGGGACAGATGCAAATTTTCCAGCGATTCCTACGCTCCGGCGGTCTGTATCTTGGGAAACCCTAGGGCGGGGAGCCTGCAGATCTACCCCTATAGTTTTCTCCGTGTAAGGGTTTACCAATGGACTTTTTTACTTGTTATGGTTTGTATAGGACATACGTATATGAAAATCATAGGTTGGGCTTACCTAATGCTCACAGCCTAGGTGTTCCGTGGAGCCCAAATCCTGATGTCACCATGTCCTGCGACTGGAGGAACCGAAATTTGAAGTGGATGGGGGATGGGGGAGAGAACTATTATTGGGTCCCCATGAAGACCGGAGGGAAGAAGAAGAATGAATGTGCATCCTGCACGCCTGAAGGGGATGCCCTATCACAGTCTTGTCTCTGTTGGTCTGATGGAACTATACGCCCTATCACTGTAGCAACACCTCATGGAATCAAGAGTCTAGTACTCGTGTCCTGGGCTCGTAGACTCGTAGGCCCGTCTTGGAGGAACGGATGGTTTGCCAAAATGTTCGCAAAATAGAAAGTTGGCCCGCAGAAGCGGGAAACCCTAGGACGGGAATGGCCTCGGTTAGGGTTTGAGTTGGAGTTAGGGTTAGCAATGGACTTTTTCCTTTGTTTTAGCACATATGTGTATCGATAGCAGATGTTGGGCCTACTGGCTCTGGTTGACCCGTCTGCGGAGAGCGTCACTCGTGGGACCTACATATGCCATCTACCAATTCTTAAAAAATAGAACCATTTTTTACATAATTAATATAGTAAATAAATAATAAAAACATAATATAAAGTAATACGATAGAGAAAATATAAAAATAAAAACATATATGCTGAGGGTGGTCGTCGGCATAGGAGGTTCATGCCCTATGCCGAGGGTAGCCCTCGGCGTCTGGACTGACGCTGTAAGAGCTCCGTCACGACTCGCGCAGGGGGGCGGCGCCGGCGCCGAGGGCCGGGCAGACACCGAGGGCAGCCGGCGTAGAGGCCCCACGCCCGACATTTGGCCGTCGGCGAACGTTATGGCCCTCGGCGTATGCGTCCATTCCTGTAGTGGCTATGGCCGCCCCCGGGGTCAGGCACTTGGATCGATGTGAGCCTCCTTGTTTCCAATAGAAGAAGTGAAGGGCATCATACAAAACGGCAGCATCGCGCACTGAGGGCATCTCCAACGGGGCGACGCATTTCGGATGCCCAAAAGTGGTCGCGAGCGTCCGTTTGCGTCGCCCCGCAGACATATTTTGTTCGAGTGTCCGTTTGCGTCTGGGTGTGCGTCCACCGGGGCGACCCATTTTTAGATTTGCAACACATTTAAAAATATAGAAAGTAATACATTTTAATGCATGAAAACTATATAATGTAGATCTAGAAGACTAGACTACTTGCTTCCGGACGGGCCGGCACCGTCGTTGCGTCGCTCCATCGCCTGCTTCTCCGCCGCCTCCCGTGCGGCTGCTATGGCTCGTTGCGCCACCGCGTCCTCTTGCAGGCACCGCTCTAGCCTCGCGCTCGCGGAGTCGTCCTTGAACGTCTCGAAAGACTCGACGATAGCCCTCTGCTCCGCCGCCCTCTCCTCCGGCGTAGGCGCATCAGGTCATCGGAAGACCAAGATATCTCGGAGTCGAGTCCTCGCGGCCGCGCCGCGCCGCCAGCTGCTCCTCGGCGTCCAACGCCGTGTGGCCCGCCAGCTCCTCATCCGCTTCCTGCGCCACGAGTGCCAAGGCCTTGGCGTCCCTGACCGGGTCGAGGAGGTCGCCCGTGCTGTCTTCGGAGTCGAACTCCTCGTCGGAGCTCGAGGCCGGGGAGGTGGAGGGAGGTGAAGGTGGAGGGCGGCGGGGCCGCCGCGTCCCGCGCCGCATGGTGGATCTGCTAGGGCTGAGCGGAAGCGGCGCT
The DNA here is from genome assembly GCA_030979885.1 of Lolium multiflorum. Lineage (NCBI taxonomy): Eukaryota > Viridiplantae > Streptophyta > Magnoliopsida > Poales > Poaceae > Lolium > Lolium multiflorum. The sequence goes on along the minus strand of CM061748.1, from coordinate 310,383,358 downwards.
ACGGCGGCGGCTAGGGTTTAGCGGGAGGAGATGAGATGCTCGCGCCCGTTTATATAGGTCGGAGGCAGGGCGACGGCCGCGCCACGCATCGCTATTACTACGTGCGCAGAGGTAGGCAACGGCCGCGCGCCACGCGAGGCATCGCCATTAACGCGGCCGCAGACTGCCGAAGCGATGCCTCTGCGCCAGTACTGGCGGAGAAAACGCATCGACGATGCGTCACTGGCTGGTGGGTCAGACAAATCGTCCGCCAGACGCGAGCGGACACTTTCCGCGTCCGCGGAGATGCATCCCAGGCGCATATTTAGGCCAGGTTTGCATTTCCGCGAACGGCCCGGTCACTTTCCGTCACCCCGCTGGAGGTGGTGGCAGACGTATTTGCAGTCACGGCGGCGACCGTTTGCGTCGCGCCGCTGGAGATGCCCAGACGCTACAGGCAGGAGCTAAAGAAAATGGACCGAGGAATCGACAGTTTGCTATCGGGTGGTGGACGAGGCGCTAGGGATCGAGTGCACCTGACCTGGCGCTGTCTGGAGCAGGGCGGGCAAGCTGATCATCGTGCGGTCCTCCCTTGTGCAATATGTGGTAGCTTTCAGGAGATTACTACAGCTCACGCATCCACTGATCTCTGCAGTGACCAAGAGTTCTCTAGCTAACTATCCTCGCGCCATCGGGGCCGACCACACGATACTGGTTAAGCAGCTAGTCGCCGCTGATCGAGGGGATGTGCGCGCTCCAATCGCATGCCGCCGTGGGTCGTGCACCGAGCAGAACCACTGTCGCGCGCGCTGCTCTGCCGGCAGTGTAAACGATTTAGTGTAAACGATACTCCGGCGTCAGAACTCCGAAGAATCGCGAGATGCAACAGTCATGTTGCAAGCACGAACCGTCCAAAATCAGGGAGGGGTTCCCTCGCGCGCTATTGCACACTAGAACGAGACTAAACCGAAACTATTATATTTAGTCAATCTCTGTCTTGGACCATGACCCCAGAGGAGCTTTATTTCCGGGTAGCAGGTCCGTCTCTCGTTGCCGTGCGCTAGAGCTCGCTCCGTCAGCAGCCAAGCTGCAAACAGAACGACAGGAGCGTGCATGTGCCTACGTTTCCGTCAACACATGACTTGCCAAGAGGCCATTCAAGAAATAAGAAGTTCAGCCAAGTGGTGCCATTCTATGAAAATGATTAGCAATGCAGTACTGTAAATCAGTGGGTCAGGTCGAGCCAACTGTTGCTTTAGAACAGAAAATGATTAGCCAGCTAGTGTTTCAAGCAGGCGCTTCTTAAGCCCCTTGACTTGTGGCTTGGTAAGCTATATGCCATCACTCCATATGCAATGACCGTCAAAGATAAACTTCAGCTCGAGTAGCAACATGACGGCTGGCCATTGACAACGACCTACAAATCAATACAGACATAATGAGTAACTCATTTAGCTAATTCATGTTGGGTTCTAATTCATCTAGCTACTTTTTTTTTTGAACAAGTCGCCGGGTGAAACACATCCGATCAAAGCTGCTATATTAAAAGCTGGAGTACAAGCAGATCCTATGAATACCGAGAGTTACACAGGGATCCAAGACAAATAGCAAAGAAGACCCTAGATAAAACTCGACACGCAATCAAGTCCTCCGTCGTCTTCTTCCTCCAGTTCCAGCTCCGGCAACGGTCTCCGGCCGCATCTCCGGGGAACAAGCCACTTGGAGACGAAGCCGAGGAGAACACCGACAGCCAGAGCAAGCAGCATCGGAGCGGCAGCCCTACTGCCGTTGAGTCCGACGTGAAGACGGAAGCCGTCTTAGAAACGTCGGAGATGAGCTCCACAGAGAAACCATCACCGCCAGCACACCAATCCCGAGTTCACGCCACCACCATGGGGTATGAGGAATCGAGAGAGGGACCAGCAGCGACGAGTACAGCATCATCAGGAAGAAAGAAAGAGCAAGAACTGATTTGCATCTCCGTCCCCCTCGCCACCACGGCCGGTCAGGTCGGAAAGCCACACCTCAGCTTAACTCCACGCCCCTCCCCCGCCACCATGGCCGGCCAAGGGAGCAGAGAGGCCACCTTATTCTTCGGCTGATGATTCCTAGGCACCTTATCCAAGGGCTGTGCCACCGAAGAGCTCCAAACCCAGATCCACCACGGATCTGGAAGGAGGCCGCCAGCAACGGGCCACCCGGTGCCGTGCCAGAGCACCGGAGAGGCAAACAGCTCCTGTCACCTCCAGATCAAGCCTCTGACAACCTCCTCAACCCCTCCCCCTCACCACCAAGGCCGGCCAGGAGCTGATGAAGAGGTGCCAAGAAGCTTGAAGGAGATGACGCCGGCCTTATTGTTGAGATCGGTCGAGGAGGAGCACCCTTGGCTCCGGCCACCGGAGCAAGAGGGACGACGCCAGATCTCGGCCCGCTCTGGATCTGCCCCGAGCCAGAGCTTCGACTCCAAATCTAACCAGCAAAACGACGGGAAACTACTCCTAAACCTAAAGAACTAACTCTGGCACCTCACCTCCGCCATCTCCGGCCGGCAATGCCGCCGGAGAGGCTCGGGATCGGGCCAGATCTCAGGGGAGAGCCTCAGGTTACTGTAGAGGGAGGACAGAGGGGAAGGGGGAAAGTAGAGCCCGCTCCCATCTTGCTACTACGAGCACAAATAATTAATGTTGCTCCTAGTAGTTTGTATAACATGAAGTCAGAAACACTAGGTATTGTTCAAACAAGAAGGCAATGTCGCGGTAAGGAGGGGATCTGACGAGCTCATTTTCTCTGCCACATCGAGCACATCATCCATGAGCACCAAACTAGGACTGGGAGGTCTTCGTTGGGCGTCGCTCTTGGTCGAGATAGGAGGATGAGGGGAAGGGGCAACCGGATAATGGAGAAAAAGATGAGTGGGAATTTTAGAGCCAGCTGACACATTTTTATTTGTCATTCTGCGGGTGCAGTAAAAATTGGCCGGTGTCTAAATTTCTAACGGGTAACTTAAGAACTATCAGAATTAGGTACAACTGGAAAGCACATGGAGCCTCCAGATAACTTGTGCAGTTGCTCATTTGACCCTAATAGTTTTATTTTTGGGATGAATTATCCTATTAACAATCCAAAAAAAAGTTCTTTTCTTATTGTTGGAATATTTTTTTAAAGGTGTAGTACATTTGTGATCCAAATTTACCACAAATGAGACACGAAATAGCACCAACTAACTTTGCACGTACAATATAACATGTTGGGGTGGTTGTGTAGAAATAACGAGAATTTTCTCAGATTTCCTGCTATTTTTCATACATGTTTTTGAATAAATACCATTTTGCCGTAAGTGGGAAAATTTTACACTAGGTTGTCTAATAGTTTGCACACAAATATGGCCAAAAATAACTGGTTATGGCGTTGGAAGTGGGGAGGAGAGACGACAGCTAGGCCAATTAAGTGGACCTGCACTAGTAGAAAAATGGTCTTTAGTCCCGGTTCACAACGGGCTTTAGTCCCGGTTGTGCAACCGGGACTAAAGGGTAAAGGGTCGCGACTAAAGGCCCCCCCTGTGACTAAAGCCCGGGACTAAAGGTCCGTCCGCGCGGGTTCTGTGCATCGGGGCGAAAATGTCTCCCCATGTGAATTTTTCTAAATTTTTTTTCTAATTTTTTTCCACTCCATTTTTTTCTATTTTTTTCAGAATTTCTATTATTTCAGTTATTGGCATAGTTTAGTCTCTATCTCTGACTACACTTATCTGTAGTCAAATTACTTACTTGTGTTCAAACTTCCCGTTCGGTCACCCATCCTCCCACTACTCTAGCACTAGCACGCTTAACTTCTGAGTTCCATCCCGTTCCGCATCCAAGTGCTTCGCGCACATGTATGTGATACTAGTATCATATCAATCATATTAACTTATGTTGGTCGATGTAACATTTTCTTTATTGTTTCAATTTCAAATAATTCTTTTAATAAATAAAAGTAATGATGTAATAATAATCTTGAATAAATAAATAAACATTAACTTTTTAATTTGTTTTATTTTTATATTTTTTAAATAATTTTTTTGCCAAAGCTAAAACCTAAAAATTTGAAAATCTTGAAATTGGGTAAAAGTAATAGTAATCTTTATGCAGGATGAAATTATTAATTTTAATTTTTTCAAAAAATAAAAAATATATAAAATCTGTAATTTATAGCAAAAACTAAAATCTTCCTGCTTTCGTATTTTCATTTGAAATTTTGAGAATCTAAAATTTGGCTAACCGGGTAAACCCGGTGAATTCGGATGTAACTTTTTCCCACGATGATTTTGACATATTATACGTTTTTTTCCGACGTCGTATGCAAAAGTTAATGTGGTTTTACCATTTTTCAAACCTTTTTTTGCAAAAAAGTGAAAATTTGAATTTCTTAATTTCACCTAATAGTAGGTTGCATAACATACAAGAATCTGATTTTTTATTTTTTAAATTTTCTATCATTTTATTTTCTATTTTACAGTGTTAAAAAGGTGATCCACGGGGGGGGGGGGGGGGGGTGGAGGTGCGTGGGGAGGCAAAAAAATCCGAAAACCCTTTAGTCCCGGCTGGTAATACGAACCGGGACTAAAGGGTCCTGCGTCGGCCGTAGCCCACCATAGCCCTTTAGTCCCGGTTGGTGAAGCATTAGTCTCGGTTCACCTCCCGAACCGCGACTAAAGACCCCATTAGTCGCGGTTTGAATATTTTGGGGACTAAAGGGAGCGTATGGAAGCCTCTTTTTCTACTAGTGCTGGGGCATCTTTCAGAGCCATCGGCGTGGCAGTGGTCAGCAAAAGGTTTGATTGGCCATGCATGGCTGCTGTTGCCTGTCAGCCTTCTCTCGTCGAGTCGATTCCTTGCGAGCCAGCGGCAAAATCTGGAGGACACGAGAGCTATCTATGTCACGTCCGCGCAGACGCATCCATTTTCTAAATTTAATGGAAAAATTGAGCGAGCCAGGCGGATCAAGCTGTCTACTCCCTCCGTCCACAAATAAGTGGACGCACGCGGTTTCCAAGAGACCTAAACTTTTTGTAAAAGAATTTCTCATTTCTTCAATCAATCTGCTCATTAATTAAAAAGATGCTTTGATATAGGCGCTAATAAATGTTGTGCATGCTAGTAACCAATAAAACAACATTGAGAAACCAAAAATGATTAATGGGGGCTGAAATCAAGACATACATTAGGAGTCTAAACATAAAAAAATAACAAAAAATCTACATGTACACTTATTTGTAGATTTCTTAGAAGGCTAGATGTACACTTATTTGTGGACGGAGGGAGTAGGTTGCGGTGTTGAAGCGCAACTGTCAACGCCAACCGGTTCGAATGCGTCAGGATCGTTTAGATCGCCCCTCTAGAGATGCCCTGGCTACAACACAACCATATATATTGTATTATTATCAAACGACTTGTAACCAGTTGCAATCAATCATCCTTTAGAACTTTCATTTTCATATGAGCTGGGGTTGCACCCATATGCATCGATCTGCAGAAAATCCGGGCATCAATCTAATCCGAAGAACATGGGTTTGTGATGTAGAGCAACTCCAATAGTATAGCCGGTTCTTGGCTATAAACAAGATACCATGTCATCTACAGCCAATTTGTAGCCAACAAATACAATAGTTTGCTATTGAAGTGCACTACTTTTTGAATGGATGACCACCTTTTATTGACACAACTTTTCTAGGAGCACGTGCTAGAGCTAGCTCTTGAGCCCACTTACATTCTCTTCTCTTCTCTCTCCTCCAACTAGACAAAATATATTATTTTAATTCTTGTAGCATTTATTGTACTTGCTCGTATATGTGGCAATGATTAAGTACCGGCTCGTACTTGATAGTCACGGTTAGTACAACCCAGCACCTGTAGGAAGGACCGTTGCCGATCGTGATTCGTGAATGCGTCTATGCACCGTTGTGGGTCACGCACTTACACACTGTATTGTACCAGTGTAAATACCATGCTGAAACGTACTGGTACTGTATAGTAGTATAACCTAATTTCCAACAGTAAGACCCATCTCCCTCTCGGATGCATTGTTTAAGATCTCGATTAGATGGTGATGATGATTAGTTGATGTGATCTCGATCGCGACAAGGCCCAGAAGAGGACGCACGAATTCCGGTTGGAACGGTTGTGCTCAAGCTCAATCCACCGGACGCCATCACCGCCCCCGCCGCGCATGATTCCCGCATGTGCCATGACTCGTAATGGTACCCCACTGCATTCTTCTTATAGCTAAGACCTCATCCACACGAGCACTGTCATATTTCATACTCTCTTCGTTTCTAAATATAAACTATATAGTTTTCTGAGAAAAAATCCACAATATCTGCTTTAGTGCGACACACCACTTGTATGATTTTTTTATTTAGGAATTTGATTATGGGATTTTCTAGTTTTCAGCTAGCTGAGAATTAAGTTCGTGCTCAGTTAAGTCCCACACTGTTACATTTGCTTTGTGATTCGTGCTAGTTATCAGTTGCAACATTTGTTGCAACTAAAATTTGATGACACCATTTGACTGAGAACGAAGTTATTTTTCATCGATTTGATTATATTTTCTAATCTTATGCAAAGTCCTCTATTTTTGCATGTAAAATATATAGGGGTAATCTCACCCAAATCTGATTTAATTTTCTCTCAATATGTGTTCTTTAATTTGCATGTCAAAAACTATATAGCCTATATTTAGGAACAGAGGGAGTATATAGTACTCTTTGCAGAAATGTAAGATGTTTTAGCTATTTTTATAGGTTCACTAATTTTGTTTGTGTCTAATTTACTTTTAATGTGTAGGTTCACTTTTTTTTATTGTATCTAGTTTACTTTAAAGAAAACATTGTACATTAATGCATGGAGGGGTATAAGTACATGTACGTATTTACGAGTGTTTGGGTTTGTTAAAAAAAATCACATTGAATTAGCAGTAGGTGCAGCCTGCGGATATTATCATAGTGTCATGAGCTAGCTGACGACAATTAACCTGAAAGCTTAGGGCATCTCCAACCGCGCAACCTAAACCGCGCCCGCGCGTCCGTTTGGGTCGAGCCGGACAAAAACGCGGCCCATCGCGGGGACGCACCGCAAAGCGGACGGCGCGGGAACGACGCAAACCCGGCCCAAATCTGGGCTAGGTTTGCGTGGCCGTGGATGGCTCGCGCCGTCCGCGTCTCGCCTGGTCGCCTCTGCTCTCCTTGGGCCCACCCTGACCGGAGACTATTAAATGGGGACCGGAGGGGATTTGGCCCTCCACTCCAGTCCCCACCCACTCCCGAGAAAACCGCCGCCATGGCCCCGAAGCGACGGTTCGCTCCGAGCGAACGACGACGAGGCAGCAGCCGTCGTCGTCCGCCGGCGTTGCGGCCGTCGGGAGGAAACCAACGCGGCCTCCACATCGGAGAGGCCGCCGCGGCGGTGCGGCATTGCCGCAACACCCGCCTCTCTCCTCCGCCCGGCCGGAGTCCCTGAGGAGGACCCGGACCGCGCCCCCGATGATCTCGGCGAGAGGAGGAGGCGAATGGCCGCACCTCCATGCGGCCATTCGCACCTCCGAAATGGAGGAGGCGGCGCGGCGGGAGGTGGAGGAGGCGGAGGGCGGGAGCCCAGGCCCTCCAGCGCGACGGGAGGAGGAGGAGGCGGCGCGGCGAGAGGAGGCGGGCCGCGCCGACGAGCAGCGCCGCCAGGAGGACAGGCGCGCGCCGACCAGCGGGCGCGGGGAGGCCGCGCGCCGGCAGAGAGGCAAAGCCAGTGAGGAGGCGCCGCTACGTGCGCCGCCGCAGCCGCGGGGCTCCGACCCCACTCGCCGGGGGAGGAGGCCCCCGTGGTCTCCTTGGCCGGAGTCCCGGCGCGGTCGAGCCACAACGCCTCACCGCCCGGGACGTCGACGACGCCGCCTACGACGCCCACGTGGCTAGGCGCACCGGCGGCCACCGCCACCGACCAAACCCTAATAGAGGGTTTTTTAATATTAGTTTAAATTTAAAAGCCCATATAGGGGCTTCTTTTGTTAGTTTTATTTGCCCAAAATAGGGCTATGTACAAATCTGCCCAAAACATGGCATATGTTCAATATAATTTCATTTAAATTCGCATTTTTTTGTTTTCCTGTTACTTATGCGATGCGTCCGCGCATGGGCGCGCGATCCAAACGGACACGCGACGCGGGCCGCTGTCCGCGTGTCCGCCGCACCCAAACGCCCAAACGGATGCGATGGGCCGTCTGCTTTGGGCCGTTTGGGTGGCCGAACGGACACCCGGACAGCGGCCCGCGACCGCGTGTCCGTTTGGGTCGCACGCTGCGCCCAACGCGCGGATCTGTTGGAGATATGCCCAAGAGGCAATAATAAAAGTGGTTATTATATATCTTTATGTTTATGATAAATGTTTATATACCATGCTATAATTGTATTAACTGAAACATTGATACATGTGTGATATATAAACAACAAAGAGTCCCTAGTAAGCCTCTTAACTAGCTTGTTGATTAATAGATGATTAGTTTCATAATCATGAACATTGGATGTTATTAATAACAAGGTTATATCATTGTATGAATGATGTAATGGACACACCCAATTAAGCGTAGCATAAGATCACGTCATTAAGTTATTTGCTATAAGCTTTCAATACATAGTTACCTAGTCCTTATGACCATGAGATCATGTAAATCACTTATACCGGAAAGGTACTTTGATTACATCAAACGCCACTGCGTAAATGGGTGGTTATAAAGGTGGGATTAAGTATCCGAAAGTATGAGTTGAGGCATATGGATCAACAGTGGGATTTGTCCATCCCGATGACGGATAGATATACTCGGCCCTCTCGGTGGAATGTCGTCTAATGTCTTGCAAGCATATGAATAAGTTCATAAGAGACCACATACCACGGTACGAGTAAAGAGTACTTGTCGAGACGAGGTTGAACAAGGTATAGTGTGATACCGATGATCAAACCTCGGACAAGTAAAATATCGCGTGACAAAGGGAATTGGTATCGTATGTGAATGGTTCATTCGATCACTAAAGTCATCGTTGAATATGTGGGAGCCATTATGGATCTCCAGATCCCGCTATTGGTTATTGGTCGGAGTGAGTACTCAACCATGTCCGCATAGTTCGCGAACCGTAGGGTGACACACTTAAAGTTGGATGTTGAAATGGTAGAACTTGAATATGGAATGGAGTTCGAATATTTGTTCGGAGTCCGGATGTGATCCCGGACATCACGAGGAGTTCCGGAATGGTCCCGAGAATAAGATTCATATATAGGATGTCATTTTATGTGAATAAAATGATGCGGAAGGTTCTATGGAAGGTTCTAGAAGGTTCTAGAAAAGTCCGGAAGAAACCAAGGAAGGTGGAGTCCACAAGGGACTCCACCTGGCCGCAGCCTGGTGTGAGTCCCAAGTGGACTCCACCATAGGGGGCCACACCCCCACATGGGAGGTGGGAATCCCACCTTTGGGTGGGAGTCCTAGTTGGGCTAGGTTTCCCCTCCTATGGAAGGTTTTGGTTTCGGGTCTTATTCGAAGACTTGGACACCAACACTTGGGATCCACCTATATATAGAGGGCCAAGGGGAGGGGGCCGGCCACACCAAAGCCACAAGCTTGGCCGCCCCCATAGTGGCCGGCCACCCTCTCCCCAAACCCTAGCGCCCCGCTCCTCCACCATATCCCGCACGCTTAGCGAAGCTCCGCCGGATTTCTCCACCGCCACCGACACCACGCCGTCGTGCTGTCGGATTCAAGAGGAGCTACTACTTCCGCTGCCCGCTGGAACGGGAGGTGGACGTCGTCTTCATCAACAACCGAACGTGTGACCGAGCACGGAGGTGCTGCCCGTTCGTGGCGCCGGAACCGATCGTGATCAAGATCTTCTACGCGCTTGCAAGCGGCAAGTGAACGTCTACCGCAGCAACAAGAGCCTCCTCTTGTAGGCTTTGGAATCTCTTCAAGGGTGAGTCTCGACAATCCCCTCGTTGCTACCGTCTTCTAGATTGCATCTTGGCTTGGATTGCGTGTTCGCCGTAGGAAAATTTTTGTTTTCTATGCTACGTTATCCTACAAAGTATCCGAGCCGTGTCTATGCATAGATGGTTGCACGAGTAGAACACAATGGTTTGTGGGCGTTGATGCTCTTGTTATCTTTAGTTGAGTACTTTGCATCTTTGTGGCATAGTGGGATGAAGCGGCTCGGGCTAACTTTACATGACCGTTCATGAGATTTGCTCCACGCTTGACATGCAACTTGTATTGCATAAGTGGCTTTGCGGGTGTCTGTCTCTCCTACTATAGTGAAGATTCAATTTACTCTTCTATTGACAACACTAGTATCACCGTTGTGGTTCATGTTCGTAGGTAGATTGGATCTTGCTCGAAAACCCTAAACCACGTAAAATATGCAAACCAAATTAGAGAACGTCTAACTTGTTTTTGCAGGGTTTGGTGATGTGATATGGCCATAATGTGATGATGAATATGTATGAGATGATCATTATTGTATTGTGGCAACCGGCAGGAGCCTTATGGTTGTCTTTAAATTTCATGTTGAGTAGTATTTCAAAGTAGTTGTAATAGTTGCTACATGGAGGACGATCATGAAGACGGCGCCATTGACCTTGGTGCTTCGCCGACGATGATGGAGATCATGCCCGTTGATGATGGAGATCATGTCCGTGCTTTGGAGATGAAGATCAAAGGCGCAAAGACAAAGGGCCATATCATATCACATATGAACCGCATGTGATGTTAATCCTTTTATGCATCTTATTTTGCTTAGATCGCGACGGTAGCATTATAAGATGATCCCTCTCACTAAAATCTCAAGATAATAAAGTGTTCATCCTTAGTAGCACCGTTATCAAGTCTTATCGTTTCGAAGCATCTCGTGATGATCGGGTGTGATAGATTCGATAAGTACATATGACGGGTGCAAGACAGTTTGCACATGCGGATACTAAGGTGGCCTTGACGAGCCTAGCATGTAAAGACATGGTCTCGAACACGTGATACCGAAAGGTAGAGCATGAATCATATGATTGATATGATGAACACTTTGAGTGTTCGCCATTGAAATTACATCTTGTCTCGTGATGATCGGGCATAGGTGTGATGGATTTGGTTCGTGTGATCACTAAGACAATGCGAGGGATATTGTTTTGAGTGGGAGTTCACCTAGATTTTAATTATGTAGAATTAAAATTTGAACTCAATTTGTCATAAACTTAGTCTAAACTATTGCAAATATGTTGTAGATATGGCGTCCCCAATCAATTTTAACCAGTTCCTAGAGAAAGAAAACTTAAGAGCAACGGTAGCAACTTCACCGACTGGTTCCGTCATGTGAGGATCTTCCTCAATGGCGGAAATCGCAATATGTGCTTGATGCACCGCTAGGTGACCCTCCAACAGAGAAACTGAAACCGATGAAGTAAAGAATGTTTACGCAACTCGGAAACCGGTACTCTCAAGTTGTGCCATCTTATGCAGTCTGGAATCCGATCTTCAAAACGTTTTGAGCACCACGATCCTCATGAGTTGATGAAAGAGTTGAAGACTATTTTTGAAACTCATGCCGTGGAATGCTATGAAGCATCGAAACACTTTTTCAATATGATGGAAGAAGGCAGCTCCATTAGTGAGCACATGCTCGTTATGACCGGCATGCGAAGAAACTCGTGACTTGGGAATAGTGATTCCTAACGGGGATTAATCGTGTCCTTCAATCACCGCCACCAAGTTACAAGAACTTTGTGATGAATTACAATATGCGGAACATGAACAAGGAGTTTCCTGAACTCTTTGGCATGTTAAAAGCTGCTGAGATTGAGATTAAGAAAGAGCACCAAGTGTTGATGGTCAACAAGACCACCAGTTTCAAGAAACAGGGCAAGTCTAAGGGAAAATTCAAGAAGGGTGGCAAGAAAGCTGCCACACCTCCTATGAAACCTAAGAACGGCCCTAAGCCTGATGCTGATTGCTATTACTGCAAAGAGAAGGGACACTGGAAGCGTAATTGCTCCAAGTATTTGGCGGATCTGAAGAGCGGCCTTATCAAGAAAAAGAAAGAAGGTATATTCGATATACATGTTATAGATGTTTATCTCACTAGTTCTCGTTCTAGTACCTGGGTATTTGATACTGGTTCGGTTGCTCATATTTGTAACTCGAAATGAACTAAAGAATAAACGACAACCGCTGAAAGATGAAGTGACGATGCGCGTTGGAAACGGATCCAAGGTCAATGTGATCGCAGTCGGAACACTTCCTCTACATCTACCTTCGGGATTAGTTTTAAGCCTAAATAATTGTTATTATGTACCCGCGTTGAGCATGAACATTATATCAGGATCTTGTTTAATGCAAGACGGTTATTCATTCAAGTCTGAGAATAATGGTTGTTCTATTTTTATGAATAATATCTTTTATGGTCGAGCACCACAAAAGAATGGCTTATTTCTGTTAGATCTCGATAGTAGTAATACGCATATACATAACATTGATGCTAAGCGAATTAAATTGAATGATAATTCTACTTATATGTGGCACTGTCGTCTTGGTCATATTGGAGTGAAACGCATGAAGAAACTCCATACCGATGGATTACTTGAATCACTTGACTTTGAGTCACTTGATAGATGCGAAGCATGTCTGATGGGAAAAATGACTAAGACTCCATTCTCGGGTATGATGGAGCGAGCTACCGACTTATTGGAAATCATACATACGATGTGTGCGGACCAATGAGTGTAGCATCGCGGTGGTTATCGTTATGTTCTAACCTTCACAGATGATTTGAGTAGATATGGGTATATCTATTTAATGAAACATAAATCCGAAACTTTCGAGAAGTTTAAGGAATTCCAAAGTGAAGTAGAAAATCAACGTAACAAAAAGATTAAATTTCTACGATCTGATCGCGGAGGTGAATATCTGAGTTATGAGTTTGGCATGCATTTAAAGAAATGCGGAATACTTTCACAATTGACACCGCGGGAACACCACAACGAAACGGTGTGTCCGAACGTCGTAATCGAACTCTCTTAGATATGGTTCGTTCTATGATGTCTCTTCGATTTGCCGTTATCATTTTGGAGTTATGCATTAGAGACAGCCGCATTCACTTTAAATAGAGCACCATCAAAAACCGTTGAAACGACGCCGTATGAATTATGGTTTAATAAGAAACCTAAGCTGTCGTTCCTAAAAGTTTGGGGATGCGAAGCATATGTAAAAAAGTTACAACCGGACAAGCTAGAACCCAAAGCGAGAAATGCGTCTTCATAGGATACCCTAAGGAAACTATAGGGTACACTTTCTATCACAGATCCGAAGGCAAGATCTTTGTTGCTAAGAACGGAACCTTTCTTGAGAAAGAATTTCTCACTAAAGAAGTGACTGGAAGAAAAGTAGAACTCGATGAGATTGAAGAATCTCTACTCGTTGATCGAGTAGCGCAGTACCGGAAAATGTTCCGTACCACCTACACCGACAACAGAGGAAGCTAATGATAATGATCATGAAACTTCATATGAGACAGCTACTGAACCTCGCAGATCGACAAGGGATCGTGCCACTCCCGATTGGTATGATCCTTGTCTAAATGTCATGATTGTGGATAACAATGATGAAGACCCTGCGACGTATGAAGAAGCGATGATGAGCCCAGATTCCAACAAATGGCAAGAAGCCATGAAATCCGAAATGGGATCCATGTATGATAACAAAGTATGGACTTTGGTAGACTTACGATAGCCGCAAGGCTGTCGAGAATAAATGGATCTTCAAAAGAAAACAGATGCCGATGGTAATATTATGTCTATAAAGCTCGACTTGTCGCAAAGGGTTTCCGACAAATTCAAGGTGTTGACTACAATGAGACTTTCTCACCTGTAGCGAAGCTAAAATCTATTTTGGAGGATTTTGTTAGCAATAGATCGATTATGAGATTTGGCAGATGGATGTCAAAACAGCGTTCCTTAATGGAGACATTGAGGAAGAGTTGTATATGGTACAACCCAAAGGTTTTGTCGATCCTAAAAATGCTGACAAAGTATGCAAACTTCAGCGTTCAATCTATGGACTGAAGCAAGCATCGAGAAGTTGGAACCGACGTTTTGATAAGGTGATCAAAGACTTCGGGTTTATACAGTGTCATGGAGAGGCCTGTATTTACAAGAAAGTGAGTGGGAGCTCCGTAGCATTCCTGATATTATATGTAGATGACATATTATTGATTGGGAATGATATAGAACTATTAAGCAGTGTAAAGGGTTATTTGAATAATAGTTTTTCAATGAAAGACCTTGGTGAAGCATCATACATATTAGGCATCAAGATTTATAGAGATAGATCAAGACGTCTAATAGGGCTATCACAGAGTACATACCTGGACAAGATTCTGAAGAAATTTAGAATGGACGAAAGTAAGAAAGGATTCTTACCTATGTTACCAGGCAAGGTCTTGAGTAAGACTCAAGGACCGGCTACGGCAGAAGAAAGAGAAAGGATGAGTCAGATCCCCTATGCCTCGGCAGTGGGCTCTATCATGTATGCCATGCTATGTACAAGACCGGATATAGCACATGCCGTTAGTTTGACTAGCAGATATCAAAGTGATCCAGGAATGGAACACTGGACAGCGGTCAAGAATATCCTGAAGTACTTGAAAAGAACTAAGGATATGTTTCTTTGTTATGGAGGTGACCAAGAGCTCGTTGTAACAAGTTACACCGATGCAAGTTGGAACACCGATCCTGATGACTCTAAGTCACAATCAGGTACGTGTTTATATTGAATGGTGCTGCAGTAAGCTGGGCAAGCTCAAGCGGTGCACGGTGGCGAAATCCTCAACAGAATCGGAGTACATAGCGGCTTCAGAGGCTTCATCAGAAGCGGTATGGATGAAGAGGTTCATTGTAGAGCTCGGTGTGGTTCCTAGTGCATTGGACCCATTTGTCATCTACTGTGATAATATGGGTGCCATCGCCAATGCACAAGAGCCAAGGTCACACAAGAGGCTGAAGCATATCAAGCTGCGTTACCACTCGATTCGCGAATACATCGAAGATGGAGAAGTAAAGATTTGCAAAGTACACACTGATCTGAATGTAGCAGATCCGTTGACTAAAGCTCTCCCTAGGGCAAAGCATGACCAACACCAGAATGCCATGGGTGTTAGGTATATTACAATGTAATCTAGATTATTGACTCTAGTGCAAGTGGGAGACTGTTGGAGATATGCCCAAGAGGCAATAATAAAAGTGGTTATTATATATCTTTATGTTTATGATAAATGTTTATATACCATGCTATAATTGTATTAACTGAAACATTGATACATGTGTGATATATAAACAACAAAGAGTCCCTAGTAAGCCTCTTAACTAGCTTGTTGATTAATAGATGATTAGTTTCATAATCATGAACATTGGATGTTATTAATAACAAGGTTATATCATTGTATGAATGATGTAATGGACACACCCAATTAAGCGTAGCATAAGATCACGTCATTAAGTTATTTGCTATAAGCTTTCAATACATAGTTACCTAGTCCTTATGACCATGAGATCATGTAAATCACTTATACCGGAAAGGTACTTTGATTACATCAAACGCCACTGCGTAAATGGGTGGTTATAAAGGTGGGATTAAGTATCCGGAAAGTATGAGTTGAGGCATATGGATCAACAGTGGGATTTGTCCATCCCGATGACGGATAGATATACTCTGGGCCCTCTCGGTGGAATGTCGTCTAATGTCTTGCAAGCATATGAATAAGTTCATAAGAGACCACATACCACGGTACGAGTAAAGAGTACTTGTCAGGAGACGAGGTTGAACAAGGTATAGTGTGATACCGATGATCAAACCTCGGACAAGTAAAATATCGCGTGACAAAGGGAATTGGTATCGTATGTGAATGGTTCATTCGATCACTAAAGTCATCGTTGAATATGTGGGAGCCATTATGGATCTCCGGATCCCGCTATTGGTTATTGGTCGGAGTGAGTACTCAACCATGTCCGCATAGTTCGCGAACCGTAGGGTGACACACTTAAAGTTGGATGTTGAAATGGTAGAACTTGAATATGGAATGGAGTTCGAATATTTGTTCGGAGTCCCGGATGTGATCCCGGACATCACGAGGAGTTCCGGAATGGTGGAGAATAAGATTCATATATAGGATGTCATTTTATGTGAATAAAATGATGCGGAAGGTTCTATGGAAGGTTCTAGAAGGTTCTAGAAAAGTCCGGAAGAAACCACCAAGGAAGGTGGAGTCCACAAGGGACTCCACCTCCATGGCCGGCCAAGCCCTAGTGGGGGTGGAGTCCCAAGTGGACTCCACCATAGGGGGCCGGCCACCCACCACATGGGAGGTGGGAATCCCACCTTTGGGTGGGAGTCCTAGTTGGGCTAGGTTTCCCCCTCCTATGGAAGGTTTTGGTTTCGGGTCTTATTCGAAGACTTGGACACCAACACTTGGGATCCACCTATATATAGAGGGCCAAGGGAGGGGGCCGCCACACCAAAGCCACAAGCAGCCGCCCATAGTGGCCGGCCACCTCCCCAAACCCTAGCGCCCCGCTCCTCCACCATATCCCGCACGCTTAGCGAAGCTCCGCCGGATTTCTCCACCGCCACCGACACCACGCCGTCGTGTTGTCGGATTCAAGAGGAGCTACTACTTCCGCTGCCCGCTGGAACGGGGAGGTGGACGTCGTCTTCATCAACAACCGAACGTGTGACCGAGTACGGAGGTCTGCCCGTTCGTGGTGTGATCAAGATCTTCTACGCGCTTTTGCAAGCGGCAAGTGAACGTCTACCGCAGCAACAAGAGCCTCCTCTTGTAGGCTTTGGAATCTCTTCAAGGGTGAGTCTCGACAATCCCCTCGTTGCTACCGTCTTCTAGATTGCATCTTGGCTTGGATTGCGTGTTCGCCGTAGGAAAATTTTTGTTTTCTATGCTACGTTATCCTACACGGACGCAGCGTATATGTGAAGAAAATCAAAAACAAAAGAAAAATTTAAACCTAAACAAATTTTCATTAAACATATGCCCTATTTTGGGCAAATTTAAACTACCAAAAGAAGGCCTCTATATGGGCTTAAATTTAAACTAAAAACCCTCCTAGGGTTTGGTCGCGGCGGCGGCCGCCGGTGCGCCGCCTAGGCCGTGTGGGCGTCGTCGTCGACGACGTCCTCGGGCGGCGAGGCACTGTTGTGGCTCGACCGCGCCGGGGACTCCGGCCACGGAGACAACAGGGCCTCCTCCCATGGAGAGTGGGGGTCCGGAGCCGGGCGCTGCTCCGCCGCAGCAGCACGGAGCTGCGCGTCCCTCTCCAGCCAGGCTTGGCGCCTGGCCCGCTGGAGCCTCCCCTGCTCCGCGCGGCGCCTCCCTTCCTCCTCGCGGCGGCGCTGCTGCTCCTCGCGGCGGCGCTGCTGCTCCTCGCCGCGCGCGCCACCTCCGGTGGGCTGGTCGAACAGCGCCCAGGCCTCGGCGTCCTCGACCGCTGCCGGGCCTCCTCCTCCATCGCGGAGGTGCGAATGGCCTCTTGGAGATGAGGCCATTGCTCCTCCTCCGCCGCGATATGAGCGGCGGCGGCGATGTCGGTCTCCTCGGGGACTCCGGCAGGCTGCAGCGCGGCGGAGCCGGTGGCGGCAATGTCGCGCCTCCGCGGGCGCTCTCCGATGTGGAGGCCGCCGCGGTTCCCGGCCCCCAACACGGCGGCGGACGCCGGCCCACTGCGCCTCGTGGTCGTTCGCTCGGAGCGAACCGTCGCCGGGGCCATGGCAGCGGTTGCGCTCGGGGTGCGGTGGGGCTGGGTGGAGGACGGATCCTCCGGTCCACATTAAATAGCCTCCCGGTCACCGACAGGTGGCCCCAAGGGGATGACGCGCGCCGGACGCCGGACGCCGCGTGCCATCCGCGGCCACGCAAACCTAGCCAGATTTGGGCCGGGTTTGCGTCGTTCCGGACGCCGCGGCCGTCCGCTTTTGCGGTGCGTCCCCGCGTTGGGCTGCATTTTTGTCCGTCTTGACCCAAACGGACGCGCGGGCGCAGTTTGGGTCGCGCGGTTGGAGATGCTCTTAGTGCTGATACGGGGACCGATTTGTTGGCACCTTCCCTTCTCCGGGCAGTCTCGCTACGTACACGTGGCGATCGATCTGTGATAAGAATCGGATCAGCCGTCGACGGTACATTTGCCCTGCAGGAAGTTTGTCGTCTGACACGCCTGTTCTTCTGTTACTCTGTATGTGCACGAGCCGAGACAGGGAAACATGGAGTCGTTTAAACTTTCAGAACCGTCAGTTGCTGTCTTGTTTTGACTCAACCTGAAAGTATATATCCACATACTTCTGACAACAAACTGAGTTCAGATTAGACTAGAGATGGATAAAGCTAGAGAAAACACAATCCACCTGTGTCTCTCATCTGGTCACGACGTGTGGCCATGTCTCATTTGCTCGGCTTCTGAATCATCGGATCTGTCGATAAAAATATAAACGTGGACGGTGCGTAGATCTGAACCATATTCGGTCAGTCAAGTCACTTGGTCGCACTGCAAGAAAGGTTCAGAATCTGACGACATTCATGCGTCGTTGCATGTCCTGTTTTACTTGCATTGCGCACATGCAGGAGTTCCTGACCAACAGGTCCTGTAACGTTCGGGCTTTGGAGTACACGCATGAAACTGCCATAAATCTAGTCCACCTGTCCGCTGCTCGCTCCCGGCAACATGGTGCGGCCGTGCAAGCAATCTACACCAAACTGAGGGCATCTATACCGGATCGATCTATTTCAGACGTAAAAATACCTGTTTTAGTTTGTTTAGGTCGACCTGCGATCATATACGCGCTCGTATCTATCCACTACTTCTTTTGGGTTGAAATGAGATAGTGTACTTTTTTTTTTTTTGCTAAGTTGAATCCTACAAGTGTGACACCTTGTAGGCTTAGTACCTAGTGAATATGCTAATGTGTACCTAGGATGTCTCGTTTCAAGTTCTTCAACGCTAGTCTAATCTCGACCAAGTTTCGTGGAAAAAAAAAAGGAGAGCTGCTATCTTGTGAAAGTGCCGAAATGAGGCCCCTCACGCGACCAGAAGAAGTTGTTTGGATAAGTAGCATGGCGGCCCTCACATTTGCAAGGTACTATCTTTAGCATGTCAATTATTCACTATTTTTATCTCATGTAAAAAAAATCTTCTATTATCTCCTTCATTGCAAAATAAATAAATAAACGATGTAGACCTACACAACAAAAACCATCACATTCAAAGACGGCGCTCGTCGGGTTCGTCCCTGCAGGCAAAACTATGAAAAATGTTGTGATTTTTTGTCCCGCACATATGAAGTGTTGGTTTCTGGTAAATTTCAGTTTTGAACTTGTGGTTTCATGAATGGCACCCATGAAGGGCCAACACGAATTCCTCGGGTCAAGATCATGCATGCACGAACACACATGACAAAGGACCACAAGTTGTATCTCTTGTACAACAAGAACAATGCATGAATGAATATATCTTTAATTTTGCACAACCGAGTAGCGGAGTTACGTACAGAGGAAACAATTCTACCATCGCATCCTAGTCTACCTACCCTACACTGCGAGCATACCCGATCGCCGGCGTTACGCCGGCATGTGGAAGCATAGCAGATTATATTAGCAGCACGCCCAGCCTTTGACAGGATGCTTTCGCGCTTGCAGGGTCTGCTGGCGTCCTGCTTTTGCGTGTTCCTGCGTCCGCCCGGAAGACGGTGCCGCCAGTTGATGTCGCCGCCGCCGGTGGCTACGCGCTTGCAGAAGCGGTGCTTCGCGTCTCTGCTTCGGCCGCTCAGAAGACGAGCTTCTCCACGTCTACCCCTTGTAGCAGCGGCCGCGAGTCGCCGCGGCGACGAATAGAGGAGCGGCGCTCCATGGAGGACACGGAGACGCGGCGAATGACGTCGCGGAGGCGGTGCTCGTCGCAGGGGAGCGCGACGGGACCGGAGGCGCCGGGCGGGAAGCCGTACTCCTCCTCGGCCTGCCGGAGCAGCTCCAGGAACGCCGGGTGACCCAGGTGCGCCAGCCGCACCACGAACCGCGCGCCATCCGCGCAGACCGCCACGTGCCCCGCCGGCACCGCCGCGGAGCCGGAGCCCCGGGCGCGCCACCGCCGCACGGCGCGGCGCAGCCAGGCGATCGACGGGATCGTGATCACGTTGCACATGACGGACGAACTCTCGCGTGTTGGGAGTTTGGAGCTGGGAGACTTTGGTGGTGAGCTGTGTGTGATGTTCTGACTTCTGAAGAGCGGGGCGGCCGGGGCGGCGAATATATAGCTTCGACCGTGGGTAGAGGAGTTCGGCGCCGATCGAGGGATGGCCTGATGCCGCGGACCGCGGTGGGTTTGTGTGTTGCTGCGCGACACACGACGCTGAAATGAGAGTGTGGTGCTAACCTGGGTTGGGTTCTCCCTGCAGCCTGCACGCGTACGTCGGGTCATGGCCCCGATCAGGAGAGGCATTAGCCATCCCTTCGTCCACCAAACTCAAAAGGAACCCTAATTAATTGATGGGGTTAATGAAGCATGTTAAGTTCCACTATTCCCACAAATCTATCGATTTCCATATGTTAGGCTAGTCATAGTGGGGAGTAACTTAGACTAGTAACATGACATATGTTACTAGTCTAAGTTAACTTTCCATGTGGTGTCATATTATGTTGTAATGTTATGCATTTATTATGGTGTGTTTGGTTATGGTACATAGCTAGCATTACCACTCTCTTCCTTCATTCATTGTCATGCCATGTCACCAAAATGCCTTGGGTTGTGTGATGTTACTAGCTAAGTTACTCCCACTATGAGCAGTCTTAGGCACTATAATTGCGTTGTAGGCAGCAAGCAAATATCTGTGCCACGCGAGGAAACAATGCAAGGCTTCCACGGTTTTCTTTCCTTTGCTTCCTATTATGTGCCTAATGTTATCGCACAAAATTAAGAGTGTGTTTCTGGTGAAGAACCCAATACCATGCACCAACAGCTTCAAATAAAGTCAACTAGCTAGTGTATCGTCAAGTATTTAACAAATACTATATCACATAACAAAAACTAATGATTGGTAGGTTTTAGAAAATCATAATAGTAGGAAAATTTATCGGAAACTGCAACGTTTTAGCCGAGCTTTCTTGTGGAAAGGAAACCTCGAAATTTTGTCGGTTTTGACATTACTTATACAATCTGAGCTCACATTCAGGTTCCATATGTGGCATAGGAGGCGATTCTTTAAGGTTATCTTTTTTTTTACTACAGACCAGATTGCCTTGAACCGTTTGAATGTTTCACATTCTTTAAGATTTTATAAATTAAATTATGTAAAAGAAATTCTAACACTTGACCAAAATAATTATAAAATTCAAAAACATATGAAAGCTAGTAGTAACTCCAACTGCAGGATGTGATGAAATACGAAATTTTCAACTCATTCAAAAAAATTCATAGTTTTGTAAGTTCAATCAAATTTTCTTCTAAAAGATCTTTAAATTTTGCTCTAGGTTAAACCATCTAAACTAAAGGAAAATTCATTTTAAGGTTTTATAAAAAATATGAAAGATAATTTTTTAGCTAAATAAAATAGGAACTACCAGAACAAGTCTGGTCCGTTCTTCTTCGGGAAAAAAAAGAGAAACCAGGCTCATTTGTTACGGGATAATGACTGTCGAAAATACCATCAAATTGACTAAATCATGAGATTAGGCTTTATTGAAACAACTTAACCCAATAGTTGCTGTTTTCTGATATTGGTTCGCGGGGATACAATTTTTTGAAACCATGCCCTGAATATTATGTTTCAGCTTAAAATATTTTCACATAAGAGAAAATATACTTTATAAAAATTATAATACTAAATTTTCTTGACTCAATAATTATCCTAAGATGACACAACTTGGCTCCATTTTGCATAAATATCCCATCGATCTATCATCCATAGTCGTACAAAGAACCCAAAATTGTAGTAAAAAATACAAATAGGTGTTTAGACCACCTAACGAACACTGGCGTGAGCTGAAGGGCTCGCTGCCATACTCGCCTCTCCATCACCGAAACTGGGCAAAGCTTGTCGTAGTAGGCTAACGAAAAATCATCACGCTAATGCCCCAAAGGACAAGTGCATCATATCGGAGCGGCAACCATCACTAAAGATATGAATCATAGGTTGGAAGAGCCCTACACGAAACCACACCAACGAACATAAAAAACAACTCGAAACCAAGACATCCACGGAATACACTGATGCAGAAACTAAAAACACAACCTAAGCAAAAAAGAAAAAAAAAGGTAGCCCTTCTCCCTTCGAAGGATCATGATCCAAATGCCTCCAAGGCCACCGGAGGTGCAAAGAAGTGGTGGCGACGAAAACGAGAGGATGTAACCCTAGACTTTGTTTTTCGGATCACCTTTCTCTCACTTGGATGAGACGAACACAGTTTGATACCTTCAATACAAAAGAAAGTTATCGGAATTTTGACTTGGAGTTCCTCCTTGGATACAATTGAAGTTCAATTTCTCCTTGCAATCCCTATTCCCTAGCAAAGAACATGGGTTTGTGACGTGCATGGGAGGGTGCCAATGATTAGAACAAGTAGTAGTACTGGCTCGTACTTGATGATCACGGTTAGTACAGGTAGATCATGCCGATGCCGATGCGTGCATGCACCTTGCCAGCCGGTCACGCATGTATACACTGTATGCTACTGGTATTCTACTATTCTGAAACGTCATTATATAGTACGACCCTTTTCCTATCAAACGCATTGTTTACCGACTTGTAATGTGATCGTGTAGGATCTTGATTAGATGATTAGCTGAAGGGGACGCACGATTTGGTGGTGGCTCAGTCCAATAACGGGACGCCATCATCGCCCCCGCCGCAAGAGATTCCCCGCATGTGCGACGCCGGCCCCGGCGCGCTCCGTGACACGTACCCGCCGCTGAGACGTCGTGTGCACGAGCACAGTCTCCCTGCTGACGATCGATGGACGATGCGGCGCAAAACTTTAATCGGAACGGATTAGCCGCCGAAGATACGATGTGATCATGGTCTAGCTGACGATGATGCAAGTTCAGTGTAGCTGGGGCAGAACAAATCCGCCGTAGATGGATGCTGCCGATCTGGGAACCGATTTGTCTCTTTCTTTCATCTCCTCCGGAGCTAGCTTGTGTGACATGATTCAGATCGGCCGAAATAGCCACGCAGGAGGTTTCTTCTCTGACGGAACTGCTCCTTCTCCTGTTTTACTCGCCACTGCATCTGCATATGCATGCGCACCAAGGGGAGACAGGTAGCCGCGAGAGCTTCAGAATTGTCAGGTCTTGTTTTGTTTCACTCCAACGTACTGAGTACTGACAAAACAAAAATGTTTTGAAGATCAGACTACGGATGACTAACATATGTACAGACAGGCACATACTCCACCTGTCTCTTATCTGGTCACGACTCGTGGCGACGGCGCTCACTAATTTGCTCCACCTCTGAAACGCGATGGGTTGATCAAAAATATAGATGGCCGGTTTGTCGATTGGAACCGTATTCTGTCAGTCAAGTCACCTGGTCACCGTGCAAGAGAGATTCAAAATCCTTATCATTCTTTCCATGTCCTGTTTTTCTTGACGCGCCCACGTGCAGGTAAGGTTGAAAGCCTACACCGCGAAAGTCCCGCTTTGATCTACTTTATTTTTCTATTATTTCTAGTTTAAAATTTCTGAATTTTATAAGCTAAAAATAACCAAATAAACTTTTTTTTTTTTGAGATAAACGATAATTATATTAAGCTAGCAAGCCGCCTCATTAAAAACCTTCCAGTCCCCTTAGGTACCCTGGTAAGGAAAAGAGTGCGTCTGAAACTTGCTGCTCTAATCACAGTACAGTTACATCGTTTATGAGTTTTTCTAAGAGAAAGCTAGGGGGATCAGCGACCCAATTACAAGAAGAAGCAGAAGAATAACAAAACCTAGCTATCTCATGAGCGGCTTCATTGGCAGATCTGGGACACTGCTTGAAGGAAACTTTATCCACCATCGAAGACAGATCGACACAATCGGCAAACACGGCAGAAGAATCACCCCACCAAGCTTCCTCTCCTGTACAAGCATTGACAGTTTCTGACGAGTCTGACTCCATCAACACATTGTTGCATCCAAGCCGATTTGCAAGTGCCAGGATAACGCTTGCAACCCTGCCGGTTAATCTGATCCGGAGGAAGTATCTACATATAATTTAGTTAAAAAATCACATAGAACAAAGGCGCATTAGCGAAATCACTGGGACCTAGGTGATCGCTGGTTGGTTAAAAAATACAGAGAACAAAGGCCTTTCTCTCTCGGTTAACAACGAACTTTAACTGCAGAAGCCGAAAAACTAGCTAGGGAGAAGATACCGTTCGGACGGGGCTTCCCTGTGCCCCGAGCGTGCAACCATCCGTGCGACGGCGCGCGTGAACGGCATCGCGCGGCTGTGCGTCGTGCGGCCCCAGCTCTGTATATTTGATGAAAAAAAAAACAGAACGATTCAGCTCAGTCCGTATCTTTCTCCTCCCCCGTACTGATTCCCTCCGTAATACTCTCTTATCATTAATACTCGCGCGGGAAGAATCTACAAAATAGGCAGCTACGCGCCAAAACTAATCTGCCGCTAATGAAATTAGAGAAGGACAATCTGGATGAAGCAATCTACAGAGCTGAAACAGAACAACCAGGACGGGTCAATCACGCCAAAGCACATCCAATCTCTCCTCTCCAATTGAATAGTGCCTCCCATCCCTGATGGCTTCTTCAAGGACTAACCAGGGTGAATCAAATGTCAATTCTGCTGTCTCACCAATAGTAAGTAATCTCACTCCATTCTTCTTGATGAATCACACGCAAATTCTCCAAATTCGTTTTTAATGGATTGTGCAAGTGCTTCCCATCCTGAAATGAAAAAACTCAGTTTAGATATGCTGATCATCTAATCAAACCATGTAAGAGGGAATAAGTAGGAACTGACAACTAGGAGATCCTTGGGATAGCCACATATTTGTATGAACTAAACTGATTTTTTCAAACTGAACTAAACTGAATATTAATTGATGTAGGATGTGGAGGAAAATGCAGCAGATCCCACTGATGGCAGGGTACCAAAAGTAGGCATGCAATTTTTATCAGAAGATGAAGCTTATTCCTTCTATAACAAGTATGCTGAAACTATAGGTTTTAGCATTAGAAGAAGTAGTGGCCATAAAATGAAGAACTCCTGTACAATGCAACAACGGACATTTACATGCTTACTTTTTTCCATCATTTCGAGCGGCTAGTTTCAGATAAAAGATTTGAAGAGGTGAGGTGTGACTTCAAAGCAACACAGAGTAGTCCTAAACTAAAGGCAGAAGCTAGCTATATGTTAAGACAAGCCGTATCCACATATAGTCCAGCAATATTCAGGTTGTTTCAAGAGCAAGTGCTTCGGACCCTGAACTATGACACATTTCTTTGTGATGAAATTGAGGCAGAGGAGAAGGTTTACACAGTAAAATTTCATGGCACACAACGTGACCATATCGTTAGATTTATTCCAAAAGAAGAAAAGGTCAGCTGTAGTTGCAAGAGGTTTGAATTTGCTGGAATACTTTGCTCTCATTGCTTAAAGGTTCTTGATATTAATAATATCAAACACATCCCTCGAGAATATATCTTGAAAAGATGGACAATTGATGCAAAAGTTCTGGATATAACAAGCAAACGCAACCAGCATGATGATCCGAAAATAAGAATGGCTAATCGCTACAAGGATTTGTGCAAAATGTATATGAAAATAGCTGCTCGTGCCGCTGAATCTGATGAATCATATGACGAGGCTGCTAACTCCGCGGAGCAATTAGCACAAAGGGTGGAGAAATGCTTGAAAATTAGA
Organism: Lolium multiflorum; assembly: GCA_030979885.1. Lineage (NCBI taxonomy): Eukaryota > Viridiplantae > Streptophyta > Magnoliopsida > Poales > Poaceae > Lolium > Lolium multiflorum. The sequence goes on along the minus strand of CM061748.1, from coordinate 310,357,411 downwards.
GTTGATCCAGAAGTGAACAACTCCAGTACTAAAGAAGGTACATCCTGGACTTATAATTACGTAGGCTAGTTCCACAGTAAAACTTAGTTTAACATTGTTGTGGCAGGACTACACATCGACTCTAGTAGAATTTCAAAGCACGGCGAGGGGCTTACGAAACCAAAAGGTATCAAGGTGAAGGAGAAGACCACCAAAGGATCAAGCAGACCAATTGGAGGCTTTGAGAAAGCAACCGGAAAGAAGAAGAAAAACATGGATAATACTATAGAAGTGCAGCCAGAGGGCATTGCAACGGTATAAAATCAGTAGCTTGTTTACTATGAAATATTTAATTGTATTGACCTTTATATATCATTTTTTAGGGTCATTTGGAGAAAGCAACTCGAAAGAAGAAAAAGAACATGGATAATAATGTGCTAGTGCAGCCACAAGGCACCTCAACGGTATACAGTCAGTGGCTTATTTTCCTATAATACATTAAATTGTACTGACCTTTGTATATATTTTTTTGCAGGGTCATTTACAGTTTTTGACAAATCAAATGGCTCAATATCAATTACAGTACAACAGTATACTAAATGCTTCAATACCGCCAACAATTGGTAATAGCATCCCAATGTCAGCACATAGTCAAGAACTAGCAAGATTACAACCTAACGGTCCAATTGGTAATAGCATCCCAATGTCAGCACATACCCAAGAACTAGGCAGTTTCCAACCATATGGTCATATTGGGAATGGCATCACAATGTCACCACATACCCAACAACTAGCAGGATTCCAACCATATGGTCCACTAGTGGTATGAGCAGTTCACACTTTCAAGTTCTCTAATTTTTAAACTTCAATGAAATTGAATTTGCCCGCTTTTCTGTGCAGGGCCATCCGACAAATCAGATGTACAGCTATTTGCAACCGCAGAACTATGCTCTGGATCCCTTGCTGCAACGGACAATTGGGACTTCTACCTCTAGTTTGATGACAAAACAAAATCAAGCATTCTTCGATCAACCAAAGCCAACATAATTTGTTTCACAGTTTTATCTCATGTAACTTCCAAGCTGAAGTGAATTTTATTAGAACCTGCTGAGCACTACTAGAACTTGCTTCAGTGAGAGAATAGTGTTTTGCATGTCAAGAATATGTAAAACCACACGTGCTACCTCAATCCAGTTTATGTTCATAAGAAGTTCAGTGTGTATATATGCCCACGACCACATCTCATCCTCACAGAACATTTTTATTCATCATACTTTTTTTACTCCTTAAACATAGAAAATTTTGCAGAAGTGGATAATGACATGCGTTCACCAACTATCCGGACTGTTTGTCCCCAAGATCAACACACGAAGAAATAGAATTTTACCTGTGTCCGGGCGTGCTAAGTCCCCGAGATGTTGCCTGGCAGCTTTCTTCCGGACGGCACCAACGATTGCAGTCTGGCGCTCACTAGATTGCCCGTGGCAGCCCACTGCATCTTCTTTCCATCGATTAAATCCTGGGTGTGTTGTGATCAAAACAACTATGCATTTGTGAATTCTAACTGGGAAATAAGAATCAACGTTACCGTAAAGCAGCTCAACGAAAAATTTCGTGTACATTACAACCGAACTGAAGCAATTCATAGATTGCAAAGCTGTTTACCTCTGTCAGCGACGAGGTCCTCCTTAGTCAGGGGCCTGGCCGCCTCGCTGCGGCGTGCCTGGCCACCTCCCGACGCTGCGCCTAGCCGCCGCGGCATCTCCTCCACCTCGCCGGCGCCGCGGGGAGTGAGGCCAGCGGTTACCCCGCTAGGCGCCTGCTCTAGCTTCACGGGATGCCTTCCGCCGAGAACAACTACCGCCAGCCTAATTCGCAAGGGAGCAACAGGCCGGCGTGTGAGGAGCAGAGGCGCCGTCGCGCTCATCAAGGTCGAGGCAGCACATCCCTGAGCTTGAGGCGGCGGAGCGGCCGAGATCCATCGAGGGGTTGCGGCTGGAGACCGAAAGTCGGGGGTCAGGAGCACGGCGCCACGGTCAGAGGTCTCCGCCCAGCTTCCGCCGCTTGAGTTCTTGCTCGAGCTCACTTCACAGGGGATGGATACAGAACGGGGAAGATAAGGAATTGGTACGCACATGCCCTGTATTTCCGGTTGTTTTTTTCTTTTTGGACAAAAGCTAGCGCAAGGGGTACGGGGGAATAGCAGCCGCGCGACCCACATGCAGACTCTCGCACCGGCCACAAACTCCCATTCACACCGCATGCATGGAGTTATCATGTTCACACTTGCCTTGGAAAGCGCCTAGTTAAAGAGTAAATTACACCCGAAGTCCAATCTTGCACCCAATGTGATAGTTTGGTACACAAACTTGCAAACCGTGAGACCGCCGTCCAGTAACTTGCGATTTGCGTGATGGTTTGGTCCTGACCAATCAGGAGGCGACGCGTGGATGCCAGGTGGCCAATCGGAACGCACGGTGATGCATAGATGGTTTTGCACTTAGCCCCCCGGTCGGCCTGAACCATCGCCGATGCCCCCTCCCCTGCGCTGATTTAGGCAGCTGCGTCTTCTCCGCGCGTCCAGGTCTGCTCCCTGTCGTCTCCGCGCCGTCGTGAGAAGCTGTCGCGCCGCCGTCATGCCGCCGGAGCTGCGCGAGCGGATGTGGAACGAGGATCCACCTCCCTACGGTATGCTATTCCTCGAGTCCCTCCTCTGTCTCCATGTGCGTTGTATTCGCCGCCGGTACCGTAGCGCCCGTCGACGCCATGGATTCGGAGGTCCGTCAAATCCTTGCGTCATGGGCCCCGTATAAGCACCATCGTCGACTTGTTCAAGAGCAGCTGATAGGAGTCAAATCCGTGGGTTGCATTGGCCATTTGTAGCCGAGTATTTGCGGAAGAACATGGCATTGTTTTCGTTCAATGTGATAATCAAAAGCACCATTGCTGCATATTGTGTGTTGTTTAGCTTAGTTTAACCCCTGTGCATGGAGTAGAATCAAAAAGTTTCAAAATTCTGTTCGTTTGTAGAATCCTTAACTCTGAATTTTATGACTGCAAGTGTTACATGCTCTGTCTGACTGTATTTGTTTGCCAATCTTTGTGTGTGCATGAGATAGCATTAATTTATCATTGTTTGATTTCAGTGGTGCATAATGTAACTGGTTCAGGGTACTTCTCTTTAGAAGTATGCCACAATGGATTTTCCTGTGGATTGGGAGAAAGGCTGCAGTATGTTGATGATACAGTTTCAGTGTTTGATTATCTCAGTGCTCATAGTTGGTCCAACATAGTACTTGATGAAATTCTGGGAATGCTTGGCTGTTTGAGGGATCATAAAGTACATGTGTATTGGTTGTTTCCTGGAAAAAATCTGAAAGATGGTTTGCTACCAATTGTCAGTGATGCAGACCTGAGTGAGATGAGGAAAGCAGCTGCTACTGATAACACTCTGGTCATATTTTTGGATCACACAGATTTTCTTGGAACTATTAGGGCTGAGCTTGTGAGGCAAAATGTTGCAAGAGCAGCAATGACAAGACCAGCTCCAACAGTTGCTAGTCCAACTCCATCAGTTGCTAGACCTGCTCCATCAGTTGCTAGACCAGCTCCATCACTTGCTAGACCAGCTCCATCACTTGCTACACCAGCTCCATCACTTGCTAGACCAGCTTCATCTGGGTCAAGACCTGCTCTATCTGAGGCATCACTTGTAGCTGTTGAGACAGTTGAGCAAGAAACTCTGGCTGATTTGGATGATGACTCTGACATTGGAAGTGACTTTGAGATATATGACAGTGACTATGATGCAGAGGAAGGAGATGATGATCTGTTCATTGATAATGTTGACAGCAGTGTGAATGACAACAATGAGAGAGCTGTGTTTGTAGAAACTGAAAATGAAGATGCACTAGATGATAGAGACCTCCATTTGGTAGATGATGAAAGGCAGCAGCTGCAGCTAAAGTTCAAGGAATTCAATCCAGAGGTTGACATGGATTCTCCTGTATTTAAAATAGGGATGAAGTTTGCAGACATAGAGGAGGTTAGACAAGCAGTCAATGCATACAGCATCAGGAACAGAGTGAAGATAAGGAAAATAAAAAATAACAGAGCAAGAGTTCATGCAGTATGTGATGAAGGGTGTCCATGGTTTCTCAAGGTTGGCACTGATTTTCAGAGATCAGGTGGTTTTGTGGTAACAGCTTATGAAGATGAGCACAGGTGTGAGAGAGTCTATGAAATGAGGGCACTTACTGCTAGGTTTCTATGCAAGAAGTTCATTGATGAATTCAGGGACAACCAAAAAATGGATCTGCAAACATTTGCTGCTAAGGTGCAAAGAGAGTTCAACATGTGCCCTGACAGGTGGAAGCTTGGAAGAGCAAGAAAAGAAGCTCTGCTGGAAATCCATGGCAATGAGGAAGCACAATTCAGTGTACTAAGGGATTATGGCCAAGAGCTAAAGAGAGCTAATCCAGGAAGCACATTCTTTCTATCAACTAATTCTGTCAAAGATCCAAGCAGTGGCATTGTCAAGGAACATTTGGCAACAATGTATTGGTCTTATGATGCCTGCAAAAGAGGTTTTCTCAGTGGATGCAGGCCACTTATTTGCATTGATGGTTGCCACATTAAGACAAGGTACAAGGGAGTACTGTTAACTGCAGTTGGCATTGACCCAAATGACTGCATTTTCCCCATTGCTATGGTCATGGTTAAGGTAAAATGCACAAGTGCATGGGAGTGGTTTCTGACAACCTTGAGGGATGACTTGAACATTAGTAACACATCTTGCTGGACTATAATGAGTGATAGGCAGAAGGGATTGATTAATGCAGTTCAGAAGGTTTTCCCTGATGCTGAGCATAGATTCTGTGTTAGGCATATGATTCAAAATTTCCAGAAGGCAGGCCATAGAGGAGAGACACTTAAGAATGACATGTGGGCAATTGCTAGATCAACCAACATTCCAAAATGGCAAGCAAATATGGACAAACTGAAAGTGGACAGTGAGCAAGCATATGAGTGGGTATAAGAACTTCAACCAAACACTTGGATCAAAGCATTTTTCTCAGATTTTTGCAAGTGTGACATGCTGCTGAATAACCACTCTGAAGTTTTCAACAGCTATATATTGGCAGCTAGAGAAAATCCTGTGTTGTCAATGCTTGACATGCTTTTCCACAGCTAGAGAAAGGAGTAAAAGTATTTACCAAAGCTGGTGTGACAATCCATTGCTCTGTCTGTGGGAAAGCTGATCACAACAAGAGAGGGCACCTGAAATTTGTGCAAGATCAAGTGCAACAACAACAGGATGGAATTATCCAGGAAGATGAAGACTATGACATCCCAGAAATTATTCAGGTTAGGAACAACAACACACTTTATTGCATAACACAATTACAGAACACATTGCATAACACATGCTTCTACAACCTACAGTCTACTTCTTCCCTTCCTTCTTGACCTTCCTGAACCATTTCTTCACTGCCTTCCTCACCTTGCAAAGCACAATGGAAGCAGTAACTTCCTTTTCTATTGTTGGAGGAACAAGTGCATGCAGGTACTGCCCATCCAGTGCCCTCTCCAGTTGTTCAAGTGGAGGGAAGTCACCTGAACAAATGTTCTGGTTCCTTGCATCCCTAGGATACATGCCATGCACTCTTCTTGGCAGCTCAGACATTTCTGGCTTTTCAGGTCGACAAGCCCTTCTAATTTGACCTGGAAAGGTTGGAGTTGGCAAAGCCATGACTTGTGTTCTGACCACACACTCACCAAGCTGCTCCAAAGCAACAACAGCTTCCTGCTCCCTAGCACTTCTAGTCCTAGCATGTGCCAACTCCCACTCCCTAGCACTTCTCCTATGGTAGACTATGTCATTAGGTTGTGTACTGCTACCAGTCGACCTTCTCCTATGGTACACTATGTCTTCTCTGGTATCCATTGCTTCTCTTGCTAACAACACAGCAGCAGGTGCTATTTATATGGAAACTAGGTAGGTAGAAAACAACCAAATTCACAAGTTAACAGTAACATTGGCAGGAGATTCACTTCAATTTAAAATCACCCTTGTGTCATTGCATGGTCATTCATTTGGTTGTCATTGCATAGTCATTCAGCAGGTTGGCCTTGCATGCTTTTTATGGTTCCTAGGTTGCCTTTGCCAAGCTCTTACCATTTTGTCTTAATCTCTGCAGAGCATATTCCCCCAAGCACCTGACCCACGACTAGACCCTTCCAATACACTGGATAACATGGTGTATATGATGGGCCAAGAGGTATACAATTTAATTTTCTGCAACTGTCTCCAGTGAATAATTCATGACAGTTAATTAACTGTAAAATGGAAAATGCAGGCAGCAAACAATGTACCACCTGCTAGAGTGCAACAACCACTACCAGAGAGTGATTTTGTGGTAGAAGCTAGAGAAAGCATCCCTGTAGGAAGGCACAATTTAACTACAGCAACAAGAAGAGGAAGAGCAGCAACTGCAACAAGGGGAAGGGGTGCATCAACTGAGCAAGAAAGAGGAAGAGGAAGGGGGAGAAGTACTGACACAGGAAGAGCAACAAGGGGAAGGGGAACATCAACTGATGAACAAAGAGGGAGAGGAAGGGGGAGATCTACCAGAAAAAGATCAGCTGAAGCAAGCACATGTGGATCTGCACACCAAGTTGCCAGAGGAAGATCAAGAAGAGGCTATGCAACAGGCCCTGGCAGTGTGTATTACATGTGTTTTGGTGATGACAGGATTGACCTCAATGCATTTCCAGACTTGAATGAACAAATCAGTGCAGATGACAATGCACATGAGATGCCTTTGAGTCAAAATGCACCATCCACAGCTGACAACTAGCAGCACATTGCTTCATTTATGTACTGAACAATGCATGAGATGAACTTGTTTTATGGTTATTTACTGAACAATGCATATGACATTGCTTCATTTATGTACTGAAGAAAGCATGAGATGAACTTGTTTTTTTGGTTATTTACAGAACAATGCATATGACATTGCTTCATTTATGTACTGAACAATGCCATTTCAGTAAGCAGCCAACCTCAAGGAAATTTTATTTCATCATATAAACAGTACAAGTTGACTCAATGAAAGCCCTTCATCAAAGCAGAAAGAACATACAAGGCTACACAACTAGCTACAATTATGAGAAACAAGAACTCTCTCCTATCTCTATTTCTAAGCTCCTCCCTATGTTCTATTTGCATAGCTTTCTTCTCTGCCTTCCTCTTCCTTACTTCATCCTCTAATTCATTCAATCTCATTAAAAGGAGCATATTTTCTTCCTCAATTTTCCTCACATTCAATCTTCTATGATGCACCTGGTTTACATCTTTTATTTTATCCTACAAAAGAGCAATTTTCTCTACATTTTCAGACAACAAGTGACATAAATTGCAAGGTGGCCAAAACAGAGCAATGCCTGGTAGTACACGGCGAATAGAGAGAAATTACCAGCGTCCTTGTGCTCGACGACGTCCTCCTCGGCGATGCCTGGTAGTACACGACGGAGGTCTCCTTCCACTCCTCCTCCGCCCACGTGCTTCCGCCACCGCTACCGCCGGCATCGACGGCCGACGCGCCCCCTTTCGGCGCCATCGCCTCCGGTGACCTTGCAGACAACACTCCCCCGCTCAGCCTCCAAGCGCTCCCTCGCCCAGCCTCCGCCACTACGCCACCCAGCACAACGTCGCCGTCGCCGTCTACGACCTAGCTTGGTTGGGGACGAAACAGAGAAGCAACAGGGGATGGACCAAAACACGGTGCAGCAATTTCCCAGGGGGGTATTAGCAAAACCGTGCACGAGCGACAAGAACCACCTGGCCATCCACGCGTCGCCTCCTGATTGGTCAGGACCAAACCATCACGCAAATCGCAAGTTAATGGAGGGCGGTCTCACGTTTTGCAAGTTTGTGGACCAAAGTATCACATTGGGTGCAAGATAGTGGACTTCGGGTGTAATTTACTCCTAGTTAAACACGGCAATTAATCCATACGCGCCTAAACCAGCAGGGATTTAGGAACTGCATGATCTTCAAATGGCGCAAGTTAATTTGTACCGGAGGGAGTACATTTATATTAGAGGACAATTAATATGAATAAGACGGGGTAGTTCAATTGTTCTCTCGCCGCCAACAACGAGGGGGCTCTGCATGCAAACCAAGGGCTACAATTGATTAACTCCCTCTCTCTGTCAAGTACTATCTTCGTCCTACAAAAAGTGACTTGGTTTTATAGTATCTAGACATATTTTAATGTGCACATACATGATAAGCCAGGTTACTTATTTTGGGGGCAAAGGGAATATATATGCTCATACTAGGATTTTATTCGCAGATCACTTGTTATATTTCTTAATATAAAAATATGTTTAGATTTCTTCCTCGTAATGTATCATCATCACTGTCTCTTAAAGTAAGCTATAAGGCACCGACACCTTGATACGTCTCCGACGTATCGATAATTTCTTATGTTCCATGCCACATTATTGATGTTATCTACATGTTTTATGCACACTTTATGTCATATTCGTGCATTTTCTGGAACTAACCTATTAACAAGATGCCGAAGTGCAGTTCTTTTTCTGCTGTTTTTGGTTCAGAAATCCTAGTAACGAAATATTCTCGGAATTGGACGAAATCAACGTCCGGGTCCTATTTTGCCACGAAGCTTCGGAAGTCCGAAGAGGAGACGAAGTGGGGCCACGAGGTGGCCACACCCTAGGGCGGCGCGCCCCCTTGGCCGCGCGGCCCTGTGGTGTGGGGCCCTCGTGCCGCCTCCGACCTGCCCTTCCGCCTACTTAAAGCCTCCGTTGCGAAACCCCCAGTCCGAGAGCCACGATACGGAAAACCTTCCAGAGACGCCGCCGCCGCGATCCCATCTCGGGGGATCCGGAGATCGCCTCGGCACCCTGCCGAGAGGGGAATCATCTCCCGGAGGACTCTACGCCGCCATGGTCGCCTCCGGAGTGATGTGTGAGTAGTCTACCCCTGGACTATGGGTCCATAGCAGTAGCTAGATGGTTGTCTTCTCCCCATTGTGCTTCATTGTCGGATCTTGTGAGCTGCCTAACATGATCAAGATCATCTATCTGTAATTCTATATGTTGCGTTTGTTGGGATCCGATGAATAGAGAATACTTGTTATGTTGATTATCAATTCATGTCTATGTGTTGTTTATGATCTTGCATGCTCTCCGTTATTAGTAGATGCTCTGGCCAAGTTGATGCTAGTAACTCCAAGAGGGAGTATTTATGCTCGATAGTGGGTTCATGTCTCCGTGAATCTGGAGGGTGACAAGAACCTCTAAGGTTATGGATGTCTGTTGCCACTAGGGATAAAACATTGGTGCTATGTTCAAGGATGTAGTGATTACATTACGCGCAATACTTAATGCAATTGTCTGTTGTTAGCAACTTAATATTGGAGGGTTCGGATGATAACCTGAAGGTGGACTTTTAGGCATAGATGCATGCTGGATGGCGGTCTATGTACTTTGTCGTAATGCCCAATTAAATCTCACTATACTCATCATAATATGTATGTGCATGGTCATGCCCTCTTTATTTGTCAATTGCCCAACTGTAATTTGTTCACCCAACATGCTGTTTATCTTATGGGAGAGACACCTCTAGTGAACTGTGGACCCCGGTCCAATTCTCTATACTGAAATACAATCTACTGCAATTGTTCTACTGTTTTCTGCAAACAATCATCTTCCACACAATACGGTTAATCCTTTGTTTAAGCCGGTGAGATTGACAACCTCACTGTTTCGTTGGGGCAAAGTACTTTGGTTGTGTTGTGCGGGTTCCACGTTGGCGGAATCTCTGGTGTTGCGCCGCACTACATCCCGCCGCCATCAACCTTCAACGTGCTTCTTGACTCCTACTGGTTCGATTAAACCTTGGTTTCTTACTGAGGGAAACTTGCTGTGCGCATCACACCTTCCTCTTGGGGTTCCCAACGGACGTGTCAACTACACGCATCAAGCAAATTTCTGGCGCCGTTGGGGAGATCAAGACACGCGCAAGGGAGTCTCCACTTCTCAATCTCTTTACTTTGTTTTTGTCTTGCTTAGTTTTATTTACTACTTTGTTTGCTGCACTAAATCAAAATACAAAAAAATTAGTTGCTAGTTTTACTTTATTTGCTATCTTGTTTGCTATATCAAAAACACAAAAAATTAGTTACTTGCATTTACTTTATCTAGTTTGCTTTATTTACTGTTGCTAAAATGGCCACTCCTGAAAATACTAAGTTGTGTGACTTCACAACCACAAATAATAATGATTTCTTATGCACACCTATTGCTCCACCTGCCACTACAGCAGAATTCTTTGAAAATAAACCTGCTTTACTAAATCTTGTTATGCGAGAGCAATTTTTTGGTGTTAGTTCTGATGATGCTGCTGCCCATCTTAATAATTTTGTTGAACTATGTGAAATGCAAAAGTATAAAGATGTAGATGGTGACATTATAAAATTGAAATTGTTCCCTTTCTCATTAAGAGGAAGAGCTAAAGATTGGTTGCTATCTCTGCCTAAGAATAGTATTGATTCATGGACTAAATGCAAGGATGCTTTTATTGGTAGATATTATCCCGGCTAAAATTATATCTTTGAGGAGTAGCATAATGAATTTTAAACAATTGGATATTGAACATGTTGCACAAGCATGGGAAAGAATGAAATCTCTGGTTAAAAATTGCCCAACCCATGGACTGACTACTTGGATGATCATCCAAACCTTCTATGCAGGACTAAATTTTTCTTCGCGGAATTTATTGGATTCAGCTGCTGGAGGTACCTTTATGTCCATCACTCTTGGTGAAGCAACAAAGCTTCTTGATAATATGATGATCAACTACTCTGAATGGCACACGGAAAGAGCTCCACAAGGATATTGAATGCAATGCATCTTGTCCCATTATATTGGGAAGACCTTTTCTTCGAACTGTTGGTGCTATCATTGATATGAAGGAAGGTAATATAAAATATCAATTTCCTCTCAAGAAAGGTATGGAACACTTCCCTAGAAAGAGAATGAAGTTACCTTTTGATTCTATTATGAGAACAAATTATGATGTTGACACTTCGTCTCTTGATAATACTTGATACACACTTTCTGCGCCTAGCTGAAAGGCGTTGACAACCCATGTTTTTACCTACAGTACTTTGTTTTTATTTTGTGTCTTGGAAGTTGTTTACTACTGTAGCAACCTCTCCTTATCTTAGTTTAGTGTTTTGTTGTGCTAAGTAAAGTCGTTGATAGAAAAGTTCATACTAGATTTGGATTACTGCGCAGAAACAGATTTCTTTGCTGTCACGAATCTGGGCTGTTTTCTCTGTAGGTAACTCAGAAAATTATGCCAATTTACGTGAGAGATCCTCAGATATGTACGCAACTTTCATTCAATTTGAGCATTTTCATTTGAGCAAGTCTGGTGCCTCGATAAAATTCGTCAATACGAACTGTTCTGTTTTGACAGATTCTGCCTTTTATTTCGCATTGCCTCTTTTGCTATGTTGGATGAATTTCTTTGATCCATTAATGTCCAGTAGCTTTATGCAATGTCCAGAAGTGTTAAGAATGATTGTGTTACCTCTGAACATGTTAATTTTTATTGTCACTAACCCTCTAATGAGTTGTTCTAAGTTTGGTGTGGAGGAAGTTTTCAAGGATCAAGAGAGGAGTATGATGCAACATGATCAAGGAGAGTGAAAGATCTAAGCTTGGGGATGCCCCGGTGGTTCACCCCTGCATATATCAAGAATAATCAAGCGTCTAAGCTTGGGATGCCCAAGGCATCCCCTTCTTCATCGACAACATTATCAGGTTCCTCCCCTGAAACTATATTTTTATTCCATCACATCTTATGTGCTTTGCTTGGAGCGTCGGTTTGTTTTTGTTTTTTGTTTTGTTTGAATAAAATGGATCCTAGCATTCACTTTATGGGAGAGAGACACGCTCCGCTGTAGCATATGGACAAGTATGTCCTTAGTTTCTACTCATAGTATTCATGGCAAGTTTCTCCTTCGTTAAATTGTTATATGGTTGGAATTGGAAAATGATACATGTAGTAATTGCTATAAATGTCTTGGGTAATGTGATACTTGGCAATTGTTGTGCTCATGTTTAAGCTCTTGCATCATATGCTTTGCACCCATTAATGAAGAAATACATAGAGCATGCTAAAATTTGGTTTGCATATTTGGTTCCTCAAAGGTCTAGATAATTTCTAGTATTGAGTTTGAACAACAAGGAAGACGGTGTAGAGTCTTATAATGTTTTCAATATGTCTTTTATGTGAGTTTTGCTGCACCGGTTCATCCTTGTGTTTGTTTCAAATAAGCCTTGCTAGCCTAAACCTTGTATCGAGAGGGAATACTTCTCATGCATCCAAAATACTTGAGCCAACCACTATGCCATTTGTGTCCACCATACCTACCTACTACATGGTATTTCCCGCCATTCCAAAGTAAATTGCTTGAGTGCTACCTTTAAAATTCCATCATTCACCTTTGCAATATATAGCTCATGGGACAAATAGCTTAAAAACTATTGTGGTATTGAATATGTAATTATGCACTTTATCTCTTATTAAGTTGCTTGTTGTGCGATAACCATGTTCACTGGGGACGCCATCAACTACTCTTTGTTGAATTTCATGTGAGTTGCTATGCATGTTCGTCTTGTCTGAAGTAAGAGCGATCTACCACCTTATGGTTAAGCATGCATATTGTTAGAGAAGAACATTGGGCCGCTAACTAAAGCCATGATCCATGGTGGAAGTTTCAGTTTTGGACAAATATCCTCAATCTCATATGAGAAAATTATTAATTGTTGTTACATGCTTATGCATAAAAGAGGAGTCCATTATCTGTTGTCTATGTTGTCCCGGTATGGATGTCTAAGTTGAGAATAATCAATAGCGAGAAATCCAATGCGAGCTTTCTCCTTAGACCTTTGTACAGGCGGCATAGAGGTACCTCTTTGTGACACTTGGTTGAAACATGTGCATTGTGATGATCCGGTAGTCCAAGCTAATTAGGACAAGGTGCGGACACTATTAGTATACTATGCATGAGACTTGCAACTTGTAAGATATAATTTACATGATACATATGCTTTATTACTACCGTTGACAAAATTGTTTCATGTTTTCAAAATCAAAGCTCTAGCACAAATATAGCAATCGATGCTTTTCCTCTATGGAGGACCATTCTTTTACTTTCATTGTTGAGTCAGTTCACCTATTTCTCTCCACCTCAAGAAGCAAACACTTGTGTGAACTGTGCATTGATTCCTTCATATTTGCTTATTGCACTTATTATATTACTCTATGTTGACAATATCCATGAGATATACATGTTACAAGTTGAAAGCAACCGCTGAAACTTAATCTTCCTTTGTGTTGCTTCAATGCTTTTACTATGAATTATTGCTTTATGAGTTAACTCTTATGCAAGACTTATTGATGCTTGTCTTGAAGTGCTATTCATGAAAATTCTTTGCTTTATGATTCACTTGTTTACTCATGTCATATACATTGTTTTGATCGCTGCATTCACTACATATGCTTTACAAATAGTATGATCAAGGTTATGATGGCATGTCACTTCAGAAATTATCTGTGTTATCGTTTTACTGCTCGGGACGAGCAGAACTAAGCAGGGATGCTGATACGTCTCCGACGTATCGATAATTTCTTATGTTCCATGCCACATTATTGATGTTATCTACATGTTTTATGCACACTTTATGTCATATTCGTGCATTTTACGGAACTAACCTATTAACAAGATGCCGAAGTGCCGATTCTGTTTTTGGTTTCGAAATCCTAGTAACGAAATATTCTCGGAATTGGACGAAATCAACGCCCGGGGTCCTATTTTGCCACGAAGCTTCCAAGTCCGAAGAGGAGACGAAGTGGGGCCACGAGGTGGCCACACCCTAGGCGGCGCGGCCCCCGATACGTCTCCGACGTATCGATAATTTCTTATGTTCCATGCCACATTATTGATGTTATCTACATGTTTTATGCACACTTTATGTCATATTCGTGCATTTTCGGAACTAACCTATTAACAAGATGCCAAGTGCGATTCTTTGTTTTTGCTGTTTTGGTTTAAATCCTAGTAACGAAATATTCTCGGAATTGGACGAAATCAACGCCCGGGGTCCTATTTTTCCACGAAGCTTCAGAAGTCCGAAGAGGAGACGAAGTGGGGCCACGAGGTGCCAGACCCAGGGCGGCGGCCCCCCCTTGGCGCGCGGCCTGTGGTGTGGGGCCCTCGTGCCCTCGACCTGCCCTTCCTACTTAAAGCCTCCGTCGCGAAACCCCCGGTCCGAGAGCCACGATCGGAAAACCTTCCGGAGACGCCGCCGCCGATCCCATCTCGGGGATCCAGGAGATCGCCTCCGGCACCCTGCCGGAGAGGGGATTCATCTCCAGGAGGACTCTACGCCGCCATGGTCGCCTCCGGAGTGATGTGTGAGTAGTCTACCCCTGGACTATGGGTCCATAGCAGTAGCTAGATGGTTGTCTTCTCCCCATTGTGCTTCATTGTCGGATCTTGTGAGCTGCCTAACATGATCAAGATCATCTATCTGTAATTCTATATGTTGCGTTTGTTGGGATCCGAGAATACTTGTTATGTTGATTATCAAAGTTATGTCTATGTGTTGTTTATGATCTTGCATGCTCTCCGTTACTAGTAGATGCTCTGGCCAAGTAGATGCTTGTAACTCCAAGAGGGAGTATTTATGCTCGATAGTGGGTTCATGCCTTTGACACCTGGGACAGTGAGAAAGTTCTAAGGTTGTGTTGTGCTGTTGCCACTAGGGATAAAACATTGATGCTATGTCTAAGGATGTAGTTGTTGATTACATTACGCACCATACTTAATGCAATTGTCTGTTGCTTTGCAACTTAATACTGGGGTTCGGATGATAACCTGAAGGTGGACTTTTTAGGCATAGATGCGTTGGATGGCGGTCTATGTACTTTGTCGTAATGCCCAATTAAATCTCACTATACTCATCATAATATGTATGTGCATGGTCATGCCCTCTTTATTTGTCAATTGCCCTGTAATTTGTTCACCCAACATCTGTTTATCTTATGGGAGAGACACCTCTAGTGAACTGTGGACCCCGGTCCAATTCTATCTTGAAATACAATCTCTGCAATACTTGTTCTGTTTTTCGCAAACAATCATCTTCCACACAATACGGTTAATCCTTTGTTACAGCAAGCCGGTGAGATTGACAACCTCACTGTTTCGTTGGGGCAAAGTACTTTGGTTGTGTTGTGCGGGTTCCACGTTGGCGGAATCTCGGTGTTGCGCCGCACTACATCCCGCCGCCATCAACCTTCAACGTGCTTCTTGACTCCTACTGGTTCGATTAAACCTTGGTTTCTTACTGAGGGAAACCTGTGCGCATCACACCTTCCTCTTGGGGTTCCCAACGGACGTGTCAACCACACGCATCAAGCAAATTTCTGGCGCCGTTGCCGGGAGATCAAGACACCGCAAGGGGAGTCTCCACTTCCCAACCTCTTTACTTTGTTTTTATCTTGCTTAGTTTTATTTACTACTTTGTTTGCTGCACTAAATCAAAATACAAAAAAATTAGTTGCTAGTTTTACTTTATTTGCTATCTTGTTTGCTATATCAAAAACACAAAAAAATTAGTTACTTGCATTTACTTTATCTAGTTTGCTTTATTTACTACTGCTAAAATGAGTAATCCTGAAGTTGAAGTTCGTACGTTTAAGCAACGAGGGGGAGAATGTTTAAGAGATGCTTGGTATAGAATTAGTGATGCCCATAATAGGTGCATTAAGAAACACTCCACCACTATCCTACTCAGGAATTTTTATGTTGGTATCTCTAGCTGGAATAGGTATGTTCTTGATAGTCTCGCGAAAGGTAACTTCCTAAGTACTCCTGCATTAGAAGCTAGCTGCATTATTGAGAGCCTATTTGGAATACCCCCTGTTGATGAAGTTAAAACTGAAATCTCTCTTGAAGATATTATGAAAAAATTGGAAACTATAGAGAAAAATTTTCCAAGTATTGAAGCTAAATTGGAAATGTTACTTGATAAAACTGATGAACTTGATAAATCCTTAAGAGGAATTGATGAAAGAATTAGTGTCCTAGGAACTTGTGTTGTCCATGACGATCAAAGCAATAGGATTGACGAACTTGAAAACGCTATGGGAACCTTGGGTTCAACATTTTCTTCTCTTAAATATAAGGAGAAAGCTTATGTGGGTAAGGAGCAAAAGTTTATGTATGTCTCTAAAGTGCCTAAACCAAAGAAGTATTATTATAGGCCTAAAATTGACAAAGCCCTTAGTACCACTACGGATGGGGGAGCTCATGATAACGATGCACCACCCCCCGATAATACTTGATACACACTTTCTGCGCCTAGCTAAAGAAAAGCGCTTGTGGGAGACAACCCATGTTTTTACCTACAGTACTTTGTTTTTATTTTGAGTCTTGGAAGTTGTTTACTACTGTAGCAACCTCTCCTTATCTTAGTTTAGTGTTTTGTTGTGCCAAGTAAAGCCGTTGATAGAAAAGTAAGTACTAGATTTGGATTACTGCGCAGTTCCAGATTTCTTTGCTGTCACGAATCTGGGTCTACCTCCCTGTAGGTAGCTCAGAAAATTAAGCCAATTTACGTGCATGATCCTCAGATATGTACGCAACTTTCATTCAATTTGAGCATTTTCATTTGAGCAAGTCTGGTGGCCTAATAAAATTCGTCAATACGAACTGTTCTGTTTTGACAGATTCTGCCTTTTATTTCGCATTGCCTCTTTTGCTATGTTGGATGAATTTCTTTGATCCATTAATGTCCAGTAGCTTTATGCAATGTCCAGAAGTGTTAAAAATAATTGTGTCACCTCTGAACATGTTAATTTTTATTGTCACTAACCCTCTAATGAGTTGTTCTAAGTTTGGTGTGGAGGAAGTTTTCAAGGATCAAGAGAGGAGTATGATGCAACATGATCAAGGAGAGTGAAAGCTCTAAGCTTGGGGATGCCCCGGTGGTTCACCCCTGCATATATCAAGAAGACTCAAGCGTCTAAGCTTGGGGATGCCCAAGGCATCCCCTTCTTCATCGACAACATTATCAGGTTCCTCCCCTGAAACTATATTTTTATTCCATCACATCTTATGTGCTTTGCTTGGAGCGTCGGTTTGTTTTTGTTTTTGTTTTGTTTGAATAAAATGGATCCTAGCATTCACTTTATGGGAGAGAGACACGCTCCGCTGTAGCATATGGACAAGTATGTCCTTAGTTTCTACTCATAGTATTCATGGCGAAGTTTCTCCTTCGTTAAATTGTTATATGGTTGGAATTGGAAAATGATACATGTAGTAATTGCTATAAATGTCTTGGGTAATGTGATACTTGGCAATTGTTGTGCTCATGTTTAAGCTCTTGCATCATATGCTTTGCACCCATTAATGAAGAAATACATAGAGCATGCTAAAATTTGGTTTGCATATTTGGTTTCTCTAAGGTCTAGATAATTTCTAGTATTGAGTTTGAACAACAAGGAAGACGGTGTAGAGTCTTATAATGTTTTCAATATGTCTTTTATGTGAGTTTTGCCGGTTCATCCTTGTGTTTGTTTCAAATAAGCCTTGCTAGCCTAAACCTTGTATCGAGAGGGAATACTTCTCATGCATCCAAATACTTGAGCCAACCACTATGCCATTTGTGTCCACCATACCTACCTACTACATGGTATTTTCCGCCATTCCAAAGTAAATTGCTTGAGTGCTACCTTTAAAATTCCATCATTCACCTTTGCAATATATAGCTCATGGGACAAATAGCTTAAAAACTATTGTGGTATTGAATATGTAATTATGCACTTTATCTCTTATTAAGTTGCTTGTTGTGCGATAACCATGTTCACTGGGGACGCCATCAACTACTCTTTGTTGAATTTCATGTGAGTTGCTATGCATGTTCGTCTTGTCTGAAGTAAGAGAGATCTACCACCTTATGATTAAGCATGCATATTGTTAGAGAAGAACATTGGGCCGCTAACTAAAGCCATGATCCATGGTGGAAGTTTCAGTTTTGGACAAATATCCTCAATCTCATATGAGAAAATTATTAATTGTTGTTACATGCTTATGCATAAAGAGGAGTCCATTATCTGTTGTCTATGTTGTCCCGGTATGGATGTCTAAGTTGAGAATAATCAATAGCGAGAAATCCAATGCGAGCTTTCTCCTTAGACCTTTGTACAGGCGGCATAGAGGTACCCCTTTGTGACACTTGGTTAAAACGTGTGCATTGTGATGATCCGGTAGTCCAAGCTAATTAGGACAAGGTGCGGGCACTATTAGTACACTATGCATGAGGCTTGCAACTTGTAAGATATAATTTACATGATACATATGCTTTATTACTACCGTTGACAAAATTGTTTGATGTTTTCAAAATCAAAGCTCTAGCACAAATATAGCAATCGATGCTTTTCCTCTATGGAGGACCATTCTTTTACTTTCAATGTTGAGTCAGTTCACCTATTTCTCTCCACCTCAAGAAGCAAACACTTGTGTGAACTGTGCATTGATTCCTACATATTTGCTTATTGCACTTATTATATTACTCTATGTTGACAATATCCATGAGATATACATGTTACAAGTTGAAAGCAACCGCTGAAACTTAATCTTCCTTTGTGTTGCTTCAATGCCTTTACTTTGAATTATTGCTTTATGAGTTAACTCTTATGCAAGACTTATTGATGCTTGTCTTGAAGTGCTATTCATGAAAAGTATTTGCTATATGATTCACTTGTTTACTCATGTCATATACATTGTTTTGATCGCTGCATTCACTACATATGCTTTACAAATAGTATGATCAAGGTTATGATGGCATGTCACTCAGAAATTATACGTGTTATCGTTTTACCGGGACGAGCAGAACTAAGCAGGGATGCTGATACGTCTCCGACGTATCGATAATTTCTTATGTTCCATGCCACATTATTGATGTTATCTACATGTTTTATGCACACTTTATGTCATATTGCATTTTACGGAACTAACCTATTAACAAGATGCCGAAGTGCAGTTGCTTTTCTGCTGTTTTTGGTTTCAGAAATCCTAGTAACGAAATATTCTCGGAATTGGACGAAATCAACGCCCGGTCCTATTTTGCCACGAAGCTTCCAGAAGTCCGAAGAGGAGACGAAGTGGGGCCACGAGGTGCCCGGACCCTAGGGCGGCGCGGCCCCCTTGGCCACGCGGCCTGTGGTGTGGGGCCCTCGTGCCGCCTCTGACTGCCCTTCCGCCTACTTAAAGCCTCGTCGCGAAACCCCCGATCGAGAGCCACGATACGGAAAACCTTCCGAGACGCCGCCGCGCGATCCCATCTCGGGGATCCGGGAGATCGCCTCCGGCACCCTGCCGGAGAGGGGATTCATCTCCCGGAGGACTCTACGCCACCATGGTCGCCTCCGGAGTGATGTGTGAGTAGTCTACCCTGGACTATGGGTCCATGGTAGCTAGATGGTTGTCTTCTCCCCATTGTGCTTCATTGTCGGATCTTGTGAGCTGCCTAACATGATCAAGATCATCTATCGGTAATTCTATATGTTGCGTTTGTTGGGATCCGATGAATAGAGAATACTTGTTATGTTGATTATCAAAGTTATGTCTATGTGTTGTTTATGATCTTGCATGCTCTCCGTTACTAGTAGATGCTCTGGCCAAGTAGATGCTTGTAACTCCAAGAGGGAGTATTTATGCTCGATAGTGGGTTCATGCATTGATTGGGACAGTGACAGAAAGTTCTAAGGTTGTGTTGTGATGTTGCCACTAGGGATAAAACATTGATGCTATGTCTAAGGATGTAGTTGTTGATTACATTACGCACCATACTTAATGCAATTGTCTGTTGCTTTGCAACTTAATACGGAGGGTTCGGATGATAACCTGAAGGTGGACTTTTTAGGCATAGATGCGGTTGGATGGCGGTCTATGTACTTTGTCGTAATGCCCAATTAAATCTCACTATACTCATCATAATATGTATGTGCATGGTCATGCCCTCTTTATTTGTCAATTGCCCAACTGTAATTTGTTCACCCAACATGTTGTTTATCTTATGGGAGAGACACCTCTAGTGAACTGTGGACCCCGGTCCAATTCTCTATCCTGAAATACAATCTACTGCAATACTTGTTCTCTTGTTTTAAACAATCATCTTCCACACAATACGGTTAATCCTTTGTTACAGCAAGCCGGTGAGATTGACAACCTCACTGTTTCGTTGGGGCAAAGTACTTTGGTTGTGTTGTGCAGGTTCCACGTTGGCGGAATCTACGGTGTTGCGCCGCACTACATCCCGCCGCCATCAACCTTCAACGTGCTTCTTGACTCCTCTGGTTGATTAAACCTTGGTTTCTTACTGAGGGAAACTTGCCGCTGTGCGCATCATACCTTCCTCTTGGGGTTCCCAACGGACGTGTCAACCACACGCATCACCCCCCCTTGGCCGCGCGGCCCTGTGGTGTGGGGCCCTCGTGCCGCCTCCTGACCTGCCCTTCCGCCTACTTAAAGCCTCCGTTGCGAAACCCCCAGTACCGAGAGCCACGATACGGAAAACCTTCCGAGACGCGCCGCCGCCGATCCCATCTCGGGGATCCAGGAGATCGCCTCCCTGCCGGAGAGGGGAATCATCTCCCGGAGGACTCTACGCCGCCATGGTCGCCTCCGGAGTGATGTGTGAGTAGTCTACCCCTGGACTATGGGTCCATAGCGTAGCTAGATGGTTGTCTTCTCCCCATTGTGCTTCATTGTCGATCTTGTGAGCTGCCTAACATGATCAAGATCATCTATCGTAATTCTATATGTTGCGTTTGTTGGGATCCGATGAATAGAGAATACTTGTTATGTTGATTATCAATTCATGTCTATGTGTTGTTTATGATCTTGCATGCTCTCCGTTATTAGTAGATGCTCTGGCCAAGTTGATGCTAGTAACTCCAAGAGGGAGTATTTATGCTCGATAGTGGGTTCATGTCTCCGTGAATCTGGAGGGGTGACAAGAACCTCTAAGGTTATGGATGTGCTGTTGCCACTAGGGATAAAACATTGGTGCTATGTTCAAGGATGTAGTCACTGATTACATTACGCGCAATACTTAATGCAATTGTGTTGTTAGCAACTTAATACTGGAGGGGGTTCGGATGATAACCTGAAGGTGGACTTTTTAGGCATAGATGCATGCTGGATGGCGGTCTATGTACTTTGTCGTAATGCTCAATTAAATCTCACTATACTCATCATAATATGTATGTGCATGGTCATGCCCTCTTTATTTGTCAATTGCCCAACTGTAATTTGTTCACCCAACATGCTATTTATCTTATGGGAGAGACACCTCTAGTGAACTGTGGACCCCGGTCCAATTCTCTATACTGAAATACAATCTACTGCAATACTGTTCTACTGTTTTCTGCAAACAATCATCTTCCACACAATACGGTTAATCCTTTGTTACAGCAAGCCGGTGAGATTGACAACCTCACTGTTTCGTTGGGGCAAAGTACTTTGGTTGTGTTGTGCAGGTTCCACGTTGGCGCCGGAATCTCTGGTGTTGCGCCGCACTACATCCCGCCGCCATCAACCTTCAACGTGCTTCTTGACTCCTACTGGTTCGATTAAACCTTGGTTTCTTACTGAGGGAAACTTGCCACTGTGCGCATCACACCTCCTCTTGGGGTTCCCAACGGACGTGTCAACTACACGCATCACACCTCTTTAACGTTTTTTGTTGAATCAGCCTCAATGCCATATTGCGCAGGTCCCTCTAACTCTCGTGAACCATTTGCTAGAGTGCTAGAGACTAGGGTTCGTTTAAGTTGGACTCCTGGTAAATGAACCCCAAGGTTTATTCTTTTTTTAAAGGGGGGCAAAAGATTTTCCATCATTCATTAATTAAGCAGAAGTGTCTTGAGAAGACAAAGCGAAAAACCCAAAAAGGGGATTACTCTCCCAATATTACAAGATTCAAATGCTTCGCCCCCGTGGCGACCCAAAGCAAGGCCTCGCCCCTAATGATCTCAAAAAAGGATGGTCGGATGCGCATAGTAGTTTTTGAAACTCTTGCAGGCCGCTCCTTCCAAAATGTCCAACTCAGAAGCATGGTGATAGAAGACATGTGCCTTTCGGTTAGGCGTTGCATTGCTCGACATCAAGGTCCAGCAAACCTTGAGGGTAGTATCGTCCAATAATGGGTGCGGATGGAAGTGATTCAGTCCCGCACCTTTCCCAAAGCCGCTTGGTGTCGCAGCAATGGAAGAACATGTGCACCGTCGTCTCTTGAATTTTCTTGTAAGCAAAGCACGCAATTGTCCCAACCCCTCCTGTCAAATCGATCCACCATCCAAATTTTATGGTGGAGGGCCAACCAAGCAAAGAACTTGACCTTTGGAGGTGCCCAAGCCTTTCAAACCTACTTGTTTATATTTGCTACCCTAAGGTTTATACCATGTAAATACAAAGTTTAAACGCTTAACGGCTAATGAACTTGATCATCAAGGGCCAAGACAAGTTGAATTGCGCCACATCGACATCATGAACACATGACGAACGACGACAATTGAATGTAGACGAAGAAGAGTTAATAAATCAATCAATAAATCTTTTTAGTACTTCACTCGTACGTGGTACTCGGCGCGCAGTTACTTGCACAGCCAGGTAGGAGAGTTACAAACAGAGAAAACATTCTAAAAAAAATTGCAGTCTTCTTCAATAAATTGCTGCACATAGTAGTATACTAGCTTGGTAGCTACAACGCTCGGGGTGCTCGGCCTTTAATGGGATGCCTCAACGCTTGCACGGCCTTCTCGGCGGCGGCAGGCGCAGGTCCTGCTTCCACCTGTTTGGTGCAGAAATGCATGGCGTCCTGGGTTGCTGCGATGATTCCATCGTTAGGTGCGCTGGAACGCGCGCGGGTTGCCGATCGCTCACAAGAAGAGCTTCTCCCCGGCCAATCCCTTATCCCTGCAGCAGCGGTCGCTGGTCACCGCCGCGGCGGCCGGAGGAGCGGCGACGCTCGTTGGACGATGAGGAGGAGACGCGGCGGAGGACGTCGCGGAGCCGGTGCTCGTCGCAGGAGAGCGCGACGGGGCCGGAGGCGCCGGCCGGGAAGCCGTACTCCTCCTCGGCCTGCCTGAGCAGCTCCAGGAACGCCGGGTGACCAAGGTGCGCCAGCCGCACCACGAACCGCGCGCCCGCCGCGCACACCGCCACGTGCCCCGCCGGCACCGCCGCGGACCCGGAGCTCCGGGCGCGCCACCGCCGCACGGCCCGGCGCAGCCAGGCAACCGACGGGATCGTGATGACGTTGCACATGCTTGGTTGCCCGGCTGTGACGACCTGGAAACACGGCGGTCGGATGAGCGAGCGCGTTCGCTTGCTTGCTGAGTTGCTCTTGGTCTGGGAGCTGGGAGACTTGGTGGCGAGCTGTGTCATGTTGGGTGGAGTGGGAGCGGGGAATATATAGCGCGTTCACAGACTCCAGGTTCAGGAGTGGCGCCGTGATGAGTGTGTGTTCCTGCGTGTGACCCGACACTGAGCCGAGATTAGGCAGCACAATCTGCATATGCATGCATCCAACCCTGCGTGTTGCCAACCTGCTGGGGAACCCTGCGCAGCTTGCACGCGTCGGGTCTTGCCCCTGATGAGGAGGGGCATAGCCATATCTCCGTCTACCCAACACAAAAGGCGCCTCCCTAATTCACGGAACTAATTGAACATGTTGAGTTTGTGCTTGCAAGCAAAGAACTTCCACTAATGGATCCATTTCCATACCATGGACATCGAAATTGTGATAGGAAGCACACGTTTCATATGCCCCGCTCATGAGTCAACTAGCTAGTTTCCATGTAGACAAAATTTCAATAAATCGAAGCTATTCTATTGGGACCAAGGTTTGAACAAATGACACCTTGGATATTTTTTTCCGGTTTTACTAATTCTTAGCTAACTGAGAATTAAGTTAGCTCTTAGTTGAGTACTACACCGTCCTATTAGTATCACTATTTGTTCATTTATGAGTTACAAGTTTAGTTGCAACTGATATTTTTTTGCAACTAGCAAAAAAATGTTTGTTTCATGATTCATGTTAATCGCTAGTTGCATCATGTGTTGTAACTAAGATTCAATGACTATCACTTGACTGAGAACTTAGTTAATTCTCATTCAACTAGGAACTAGTGATACCAAATACCACGACTTGCTCACTTCAACACCATTCATGACAATCCGAACCAACTCTGGACAAAAAAAAAAATCAGATAGAAAATATAATGATTGCCAACTAAACTATAATTATGTTCATCTCATTTTTCCCAAAATATTGTAAGTTTAGTATCATTTGTAATGTTCAACCAAAATTATACAAACATATATTGAAAAATTACATTAGCCTAATCAAAATTCACTAGAATAATGAACTGCCATATCTTTTTTATGAAAAAAAATGTTTATTTGAACTAAGTTTGGTCCAAGTATAAACAAATCGAGAATTTCCAAAGGTTTGGTTCAAGTCTCTATTCTTTCAGAAAAACAGAGATAGACCGGTCAGCTTTGCCACATGAACCTTTGTAGTGGGAGTGTGACCGCTACGGAGCTTTTTCCACTCCTATTCAGTTGTTGTTGTGCCCCCTTCGGCACGGTGAGTGCGTCACCCAATGGGCTGGGTTGGCTTCTCCAATTTTGTCGGTCATTCTGCCTGGCCGAAATGGTGTGGTAAGATCATTTGACTAGGGAGATTAGTATTTCCCAAGCCTGTGAGGATGACAACGTGGTCTCTTGGAGTCTAGAGGCCTCCGACGGCTTCTCGCCCAGATCCATATATTCACGCCTCTCGCAAGGAGCGGCTGTTACTCACTTCAAGGAAGGATGGCGGACTAGGGTGCCACCAAGAATTAAAATCTTTTTGTGGCAACTCATCCGGCATAAGCTACCTTCTTCCCTTTGTGGTGAACTAGAGGATTGCAATCACATCTTCTTTAGTTGTCCACAAGCGAGGTTTACGTGCGCAGGAGTTAGGGAACTTCTTCACTGCGATTGAAAGCGGGCTAGGCTGGGGATTTTTTTGGCTATCTCTCAAGTCTTGTCAAGATCATACTGTAGGTTAGTTTAGTTTACCTTTGCGGCATAGTGCTGGGCACTTTGGAACATTAGGAACAAACCAAGAAGTATTGATGGTACTTTGATTGGCAAGAGGACTGATGCTATTTACAAAATATTAATATGGTGAGATCAAAGGATAGGAGCCTGATGGGCACTGCGATGGGGGCAATATGGTGTATGCACACCTTCCTCACGACTTCAGTAGGACGATGCCTCGTGACTATCTGTGTTGTTGGTCGCCTTTATGTGGATTCTACCATGGGGGCTTTATTGATTTAAAGCCAGGCCCAGGCCTTAAGTTTAAAATTGTGGGGAGTGAAGCGATGTCAAATGGATTAAGTCCTTATATGTGGGAAAAAGTTATGGCTTTCTGCTATTTTTTTAATTCATTTCTGGTTTGTTTGACACTATAGACCGAATAATTATGTGGTTTGTGATATTTTCTCTTCCATTTTTCTGAGTAGTCACGAACGAAACCATATGCGGATATGGGAGTGTGGAGGAGATGTGCTTGGATGCCAGAGAAATAACATCATATTTCGCAAAAACTTTTGGGATACGACTCTGATTTATGGACTTAGACATGAAGGAATAAGAGTAGATGAACAACACGTGCATAAATAGAGAAAAATATTTAAAATCTTCAAGACTTAGGTTCAATAATTATAGTGTGCTTGCTCATTCGTTTTAGCGGCAAATAATATGAATCAGAGGGAACACACTACGGGAAAAACTGCAGTTGCCGTGCATTGCATCTTTGCCGTGTGTTTCCGCACGGCAAAGATTTCTTTGCCGTGCGCACGTAGAAAAACGCACGGCAAAGATTTTGGCCACGGCAAACACAGACACGAGCGCACGGCAAAGATTTGATTCACGGCAACGACGGAAGAGAGCGCACGGCAAAGAAAGTTGCACGGCAAAGGACCAACATAGCGCACGGCAAAGATAGGCTGCACGGCAAAGACGCTGGCACACGGCAAAGCACAAAAGGCATCGCCGAGCACGCTTTTGCCTAGTGTTTTTAACAAACGCACGGCAAAGCAAGTCTTTGCCTAGTGTTTTTAACAAACACACGGCAAAGCAAGCCTTTGCCTAGTGTAAGCGCACGGCAAAGATGTAAAAACTGGATTTCTTCTCAGCTCAAAAGGTGTGGCGTAGTATAGTTATCAACAAACGAACGCTTAGCTCAGTGGCAAGGTTGCACGCTTTCTCTACTCTGCGTCCTAGGTTCGAATCCCAGACCGATCAGTTTGGAGCTTTTTTTTAGATAAACCATATTTAGCACACGGCAAAGAAGCAACCTTTGCCGTGCGGCGTCGCACGGCAAAGACCTTTGCCGTGCAACATTGGCGAGGCGCACGGCAAAGAAGCCTTTGCCGTCGATTGCTTTACCGTGCAACGGCAGTCTTAGGCAATAATAAGGTGCGTGCAAATAGTTGCACGGCAAAGAAAGTTTTTCCCGTAGTGACATATGATTGGATGGTTGACTTCTAGTTTAATTTCTTCGCCAGACAATCAAAGTTTGCTCTGAAGCAATCCCTACCGAAGAACATGGGTTTGTGATGTGCATGAGACGGCGCCAATCATCGGTAGTACTGGCTAGTACTTGATGGTCACGGTAAGTACAGCCCAGCACCAGGAAGGACCGATGCCGATGCGTGCATGCACCAGGCGGGCCGGTCACTTACTCGTACACTTCAATACCTGTACTGAAACTAATATACATGTATACATGCATAGTTAGAACTCCAATACGTGCTAGGAGTTTAGGAGTGGGCCGGATGAAAAGCGGCCAGATCCTCCTTGTTAGTCGTGCTTTAATTTCTTAGCAAACTAGTCTACTTAAAACTAGATAATAATGATTTTGTGACCTTATATACGAGTTGCCGTTTGAAATCTGAACTATTTCCTCCGTCTCATGAAAATTCCTAAAGACAGTTTTTACAAGACGGAGGGAGTACTCTCCCTCTCAAATGCATTGTTTCAGCGTACATAATGGTACTGTTATGGTGTAGATTGTAGAAACTAGAATAGACGATGTGATCTCGACGGCACGCACGGGTTTGGGTTGGAACGACGCCAATGCTCAATCGTCGCACGTAACATCGTGCACATATGAGCACAGTCTCACTGATGCGGCGGAAAACTATAATTGAAACAGATTAGCTATAGTCTGCGGATATGATGGGGTCACGATCGAGCATGATGACGACAATTAACCAGGAAGCTAACTAGCTAAGTACAGCGCTGCTAGTACTCCACTGTGGATGGATGCTATCGATCTGGGAACTGATTTGTCCGCATTCTTCTCCGCTCAGTCTGTGAGATTATTCCGATC
Source organism: Lolium multiflorum (assembly GCA_030979885.1). Classification (NCBI taxonomy): domain Eukaryota; kingdom Viridiplantae; phylum Streptophyta; class Magnoliopsida; order Poales; family Poaceae; genus Lolium; species Lolium multiflorum. The sequence continues at coordinate 310,329,868 of CM061748.1, read as the reverse complement.
GGACGGAAACGATTTAAGCGCATGCGGCGAGTGAAGTCACCTAGGGTCGTCGTCTGACACGCCTGTTCTTCCCACGCATCCACGCCGAGACAGGGAGACAATATTGAGCCGTTTTAAGTTTGATCAGAGTCCTCAGGAACTAGCCTGCGTTTGACATGACGCTCCAACAGAACTTCTGCCAAGAAAATTTTCTCAGATTAGGCTAAGAATGAGCACCTAAAACATGCAGATACAGTTAAAACACCATCCACCTGTCCCTGATCTGCTCACGACGTGTGGCGACGGCCGGCTCATCTGCTCCACCTGTGAACCGGATCGGTCGATAAAAATATAACTGTGGCCGGTGTGTGGATCTCAACCTTGCACTACAGGAACGGGGGTAGACGCCGACGGCCAGCTGCCCTCGGCGTAGCCGCGCCTGGCCCTCGGCGTAGGCTACGCCGACGGCAGCCGTCGGCGTCTAGGCCCCTCGGCGTAGCCAGGTGCGTCATCGGCGTACGGCTGGCCCTCGGCGTACGCGCCCTACACCGAAGGCTAGGTGAGCCCCTCGGTGTCGCTGTCCTCGGCGTCTCCTGGCGGCGCGTCGTCCCATATGATCCCAAGGTTCTCTTCGGTTCACTCCCGCCCTGCTACTTCTCTCCCGTCCTTTTTTTCCCGCCCACCCTTTCCCGCTGCTTCTCTCCCGCCTTTTTTTTCCCGTCATGATTTCCCGCCAAGTTTTCCCGCCCACCTTTTCCCGTCCATTCTCTCCCGCCAAGATTTCCCGTCGTTTCAGCCCCTCGTCGGCCTATATATAGCCATGTCTTCTCCACTAACATCACCAACAACATTTCTACTATCAGTTCTCTCATCCAACAGCACCACAAAATCCTCTGAGCTGAGCTACCGCTGAGATGGCTCCTCGTCGCCGTAGCAACACGGGATTCATCGGCGTTCGCTGCGGCCTGCGGGACATTTCGCGGCTGAAATCACCGCCGGTGGTACGCGTGTGTGGCTCGGCACCTTCTACACGAAGGAGGCTGCTGCCCGCGCATACGACGTTGCGGCTTGGAGGTTTGGCCGACCGCGCCACGAAATGAACTTCCCGGAGGTCAGGTCTCTGACGGAAGCTCAGAGTCTCTCTCTGAGCCGCTACTTCGCTCACGGGGTGAAGCGCGGCGGTACAGCGGCGGCGGATTGATACCACCGAGGCGGACGAGCAGTTCATGGCACGGTGGCGCGAGAGACCATCCGGAGCCGTCGAGACGAGCGCGCGTGGAAGGAGAAGCGGCCATACGGGGAGAGAGGAGGGTGGGAAAGCGGCGAGGAGGCCGAATATGAAGCGAGTATGCCAAAGGACAGGCGTCGACATGGGGGGAGGATGATGAACGGTGGTTGTGGAACCTCTCAAGTACCGCTTCAGAGGACACCCCAGCGAGGACGAAGATTTCGACAACTGATGTGTGTGTGTCGAGTCCGTGTGTCTAGCGGGTCATGCGTCGATCCAGTGTTAAGTGCTTTGTTCGTGTGTGGGTGTAGTTCTTTAAATGTTTTGGTTCGTGTGTGGGTCTAGTTCTTTAAGTGTTTTGGTTCTGTGTGGGTGTAGTTCTTTAAGTGTTTTGGTTCCTGTGTGGGTGTAGTTCTTTAAGTGTTTCGGTTCGTGTGTGGGTCTAGTTCTTTAAGCGCTTTGGTATGTGTGTGGGTCTAGTTATTTAAGTGTTTTGTATCGTGTCTAGGTCTTAAGTTCTTAAATGTATCACTTTTGTGCATGCCATGTGGACACACACAAGTTTTGGGGCCATTCACCCCTCTGAGGCTCGATTTACGACGAAACCCTAGTTACGTTGACCGCGCGGTCTACCCCTTTGACTGCATCCCATCGGGGGTCCCCCGGTGGGCGTATGCCTCCATTTGAGCTTGGTTAGGTCATAGGTACATGTGGTAACAAGGATCATCCCATATGATCCCAAGTTTCTCTCCGGTTCACCTCCGAGGGAGTTCCCCCCTATACATCCAGAATCTGCCTAGCTAAGTGTAGGAACCCCCTGTCCGAGAAGCCGGACGACACACCAAGTGCTAGCTCATGTATGCGGAAATCGTCAACAACGGGTACATGCAAGGTTAGCCAAACCTTACATCACACTTGTACACATATGTTAGGACTAGATGCAAGTTTTCCAGCGATTTCGACGCTCTGGTGGTCTGTATCTTCACTAGTGGAAAACAGGGCTTCCGTGGGAGCCTTTTGTCGCGGGCGCGCTGCACCCGCAACAAATCGCCCCGAAACCATGTGGAGCGCGCAGGGCTTTTGTCGCGCCCTTTTGTCGCGGGCCGTATTACGACCCGCGACAAAAGGGGTAGGAGCGACGTGGTACCCCTTTTGTCGCGGGTCGTAATACGGCCCGCGACAAAAAGGCCATGCCTATATATAGAGACGCAGCCAGCCCCCCACCTCATTTTTCCTTGGTGGTGAAGGTGGAGGTGTATGCTAGCTCATTTTTCTACATGTGCACAAGAGGTGTTTGATGGAATGCTTGTGAGAGGGATGCCACTTGGTTTTATTTGATAAGATTTCTCCTCTTTTTGATCCTAAAAGGTTAGCAACTATTTTCTCGACTATATATATATGCATAGTCCGTACAATACTAATTTTAGCAAGGTGATTGCATCTGATACATATATAATTGTACTTATGATGCGGATGAGTCATCCATGGATGTACGGTAACCGATGTGCTCCCGCTTTCAGAGAGGCGTGAATTATTTCCTGCTTGTGGCCGAGGCCAACAAGTCGAAGCAAGGTTTTATGTGCTGTCCATGTCTAAAATGTAAGAACGAGAAGGATTACTCTTGCTCAAGAGATATTAAGAGCCACCTGCTTCGGTTTGGGTTCATGTCCAGCTATAATGTTTGGACCAAGCACGGAGAAGAAGGGGTTATGATGGAAGACAGCGATGAGGAAGAAGATAATGATAAGAAGTACCGATCTATGTTCTCTGAATGCTTTGATACCGCAATGGACGACAATGAAGAAGAAGGAGGTGAAGAACAGGCATCAGATGATCCTGTTGATGATGATCTTCGTCGGGCCATTTCTGATGCAAGAAGAGACTGTGACACGGATAAGGAGAGGTTGCGGTTCGACAAGATGTTAGAGGACCACCACAAATTGTTGTACCCAGGTTGTGAAGATGGGCATAGAAAGCTGGGTAGCATATTGGAATTGCTGAAATGGAAGGCAGAGGTCGGTGTGACTGACTCGGGATTTGAGAAATTGATGATAATATTAAAGAAGTTGTTTCCAAGAAATAATGAATTGCCCGTCGTACATATGAAGCAAAGAAGCTTGTCTGCCCTCTAGGATTAGATGTGCAGAAGATACATGCATGCATTAATGGCTCCTCTACCGCGGTGAGAAGTACGAGAATTTGAATAAATGCCCGATATGTGGTGCATTGCGGTATAAGATCAGAAAAGATGACCCTGGTGATGTTGAGGGCGAGCCACCCAGGAAGAGGGTTTCTGCGAAGGTGATGTGGTATGCTCCAATAATACCACGGTTGAAACGTTTGTTCAGAAACAAAGAGCATGCCAAGTTGTTGCGATGGCACATGGAAGAACGTAAGAAAGACGCGATGTTGAGGCACCCCGATGGTCGGCAGTGGAGAAACATGGGCAGCGTGCAAGATCCACCGAGAGCAAGTGGAGTCAGAGACACAGCGACTCTGGCCGGGGTGGATAGAGCGCGACAAGATAGAAGGGAACATCGGTATTCACCGGAAGTTGCTGAAGAAGATATGTGTGGATTACCATGTTTTATGAGACGAGTTCGAAAAACTCGAGTCCCGTCAGGATTTAAGTTACCCGATAGTTTCAAGAAATTCGATGGCCTGCAAGATCCCGAGGATTGGCTAGTCGACTACCTTGAGACGGTGAAATTGATAGGTGGAACCAGAGCAACAGCCATGCAGAGCATTCAAATACACCTGAGTGGGGCCGCAAGATCTTGGATAAAGAAGCTCCCTCCGGGATCCATCGACAGCTGGGACAGTTTTGAGGAGGTGTTCGTCAAGAACTTCCGATCGACCTGCAAAAAACCGGCATCACTAGAAGAGTTGAGATCGTGTCGACAAAAGCATGATGAATCAATGAGGAAATACATCCAAAGGTGGAACATCATCAAAAACTCGGCAGAAAATATATCTGACGAGAGAGCAATCGATGCGTTTGTGGCATGAATTCGACGAGGAGATTTTGTCGAAGACTTGGGGAGAACCAACCCAAGGACAGTGTCAGCATTGATGGAGATAGCAAACAGATGGGCAGACGGGGACGATGTTGTTCACAATAAGCGACACAGGTCACCAGAGGAAGACCGTAGTCGGAACTTTCAAAATAGAAGGCGATTTCCTCGACAATTCTCGAGCTACGATGCTCCTGGCCAAATATCGGTTGGGGAAACATTGGAGGAAACAATAGAGATGAATATCAAAGGAGTAACGAGCCAGTGAGGCGACAATAGATGACTCTCGAAACAACAGGCAAAATAGCGGTCAAGGTTTCAAAGACCTTTTGTAACTCCCGAAGATATGATGAACGCCATGCAGATGCATTTTTATCTCAACAACAATGGGAAAAGGCAGTCGGGACAGAAGGATTGTCGCAATTTTCAAGCAATGCTGCGGGTTGCGGGGATAGCCAATGCTCAAGCAATATAAAGAAACCCCCGGGGCCCAGGAGTGAGATCCAATTACCACCTCCTCCCGTGATCACGGACGAAAATCGACACCGGCTCGAGAATAGCAGCAGCACCACAACCACCTCCATATGTTGATCCTAACTCCAATGGCGCGGTCTCGATGATTCAGAAAGGTAGGGCATCTAATAGGGCTCAGAAGGTAATCTCGCGGCAAGTGTTCATGGCAGAGAAGATGCCTCCACCAACGATACAGTACTTAAATTGGTCGGGACAGGACATTGGCTTCACAATTGCGGATCACCCGCAGCAAGTTCCTCGACTAGGGCAGTCAGCACTTATCTTACCAGCGGTGATCGCAGGATTCGATGTATCTCGAGTTTTCATAGATGGAGGCAGCAGTTTAAACCTTATGTATGCGAGATACACTAAGGAAGATGAACATATCCATAGCAAATCTAAAACCAACCGACACGCGTTTCCATGGAATCACACCGGAGAAGGAGTTATCCGTTGGGAAGGATCAATCTCGACGTTCGGTTTGGGACCCAGAAAACTACAGGATAGAAAATTGGAGTTCGAAGTTGTGGATTTCCCATCGCGTATCACGCCTTGGGACGGCCATCATATGCAGATTTATGGCGGTGCCACATTACACATATTTGCTATGGAGGTTACCTAGACCTAAGGGACCAATCACGATCAAAGGAAGCTTCGCGCTAGCCGATAAATGTGACAAGGATTTTCATCGACTATCGAAACTTTCGGGATGCAAGCGAGTACATGGCGTCAAGGCTTATGACTGATTATGATGTGCTACCAGATGTAGGGAGACCTAAAAAGGAACCAACTTTCAACACGACAAAAGATTCCAATGAGGTGCAAATCCACCCGACAGATCCAAAGAAAACGACGTCCATCGCGACAAACATGGACCTCGCATAGGAAAGCGCGCTCATCGAGTTCCTCCATGAGCACTGGAAAATCTTCGCATGGTGTCCAGCTGACATGCCAGGAGTACCCAGGGAACTTGCCGAGCACCACTTAAACTTGGATCCAATAGCGAGACCAATCAAGCAACCTCTGAGGCGTTTCTCGGAGCCAAACCGCAAGCTATCTTTGTCAGAAATTGATCGACTAAGAGAAGCTGGTTTCATTAAGGAGCTGCACACAGAGGCCACATCGGTAGCAAACCCAGTGTTGGTCCGAAGAAAAACACTAAAGTCCTTCGCATGTGTCTCGACTTTACGTGTCTCAAGAAACACTGTCAAAGGATCACTTTCCCCTCCCGAGGATCGATCAAATCATCGACTCCACGGCAGGATGTGAACGTCTTTCCTTCCTGGATGCATACTCTGGTTATAACCAGATCAGATTGAAAGAAGAGGATGAGGTTAAAACAGCGTTCATAACAACTTACGGCGTATTCTGCTATAGAACAATGCCTTTTGGTCTGAAAAACGCGGGAGCAACATATCAGCGGATGAGACAAAAATGCCTAGCAACACATATTGGTAAAAACGTACAAGTATACATTGACGATGTCGTCATAACATCAAAAAAGGGGGCAACGTTAATCGAGGACTTGAAGGAAACCTTCGACAACCTCGACAAGTTTTTCCTCAAGCTGAATCCAACGAAGTATTCTTTGGCGTTCCTGCGGAGAACTTCTCGGGTTCCTAGTCTCAGCAAGAGGGATTGAAGCTAATCCGAAAAAATCCAAGCTATCATAACAATGAGGAAGCCAACAAAGTTGAAAGAAATACGACGATTAACCGGGCGAATCGCAGCTTTAAGCGATTCGTCTGGGAGAAAAGGCGTTACCATTCTACCTTAATCAAACAAGGAGAGAAGTTCGGTGGAACAGAGGCAGATAGAGCCTTCGAGGATCTTAAGCGCACAATTTCGACACCACCAATCTTGGTGGCGCCAAAGAGAGAACCCCTCTGTTATACATTGCGGCTACACCCGGGTGGTCAGCACGGCGCTAGTTGTCGAAAGAAGAAGAAGGAAAACTCCATGGAGTGCAGAGACCGGTATATTTCATCAGTGAAGTTTTATCGCCTTCAAAATAGCGGTACCCTCAGTACCAGAAACTAGCATACGGAGTGTTTACAACCGCAAGAAAATTGCGGCACTATTTTTCGGCGCATCCGATAATAGTGGTCAACGAGGCGCCTCTATCCAATATACTAAACAATCCAGAAGCTACAGGTCGTGTCTCCCTTTGGGGAATAGAACTTTCTCCTCCGGACATCACGTATGAAAAAAGAAAAGCAATAAAGTCACAAATTTTGCCAGATTTCATCGCAGAGTGGATGGAGCTGCAAAATACAGGACCCCTGGATTTATCGAGAACCTGGACTATGAACTTCGATGGATCCAAGAGGTTAGAGGGAGCTGGAGCAGGCGTGATACTCATATCACCTGAAGGCGACAAGTTAAAGTATGTCTTGCGGATGACGTTCCCAAACGCGTCTAACAATGAGGCAGAATACGAAGCTCTTATACACGGGATGAAGATGGCGAAGGCCTGTGTGCAACTCGATTAAAAATCTTTGGCGACTCACAATTGGTGGCACAACAAGTCATGAACCAATGTGATGCAGTCAATGATAGCACGGTGGCATACAAAGAAGTGTACAACAAGCCCGAGAAGTTATTTGATGGATGCGAGGTAAATCACATCAGCAGGCTCAGTAATGATGAAGCCGACGTTCTTGCAAACATTGGGTCGCAGTGTCTTGCGATTCCACCAGGTGTGTTCTGGGAGGAGATAACAGAGAGATCCACAAAACCGAAGAAATCAAAGAAGAAGGAGACGGATGAGAAATCCTCGGGGGCTGCAAAAGAAACACGGGATGAAGAAGAGGAACAGGATCTAGTACTGATGGTGCAAATTCCATGGATGCAGGCGTACATATCATATATCCTAAGGAAAACAATACCCGACGACCCAGTTGAAGCAAGGCGAGTTATTAGACGTTCCAAAGCATTCACTGTGGTAAAAGGAGAGTTGTACAAGCGAAGTATTTTAGGTGTGTTACAAAGGTGCGTTACACCCGAAGAAGGAAGGATAATCCTGAAGGACGTGCATGAAGGAATATGTGGACATCATGCAGCAGTCGAGCCATTGCAGCCAAGGTTTTCGAGCTGGATTTTACTTGGTTTGACAGCAATCGAGGACGCGAAGGAGATAGTACGAACTTGTGACGCGTGCCAGAGATTTGCCGCAAAGCCTCACTCTCCGGCGGCGGAGCTGATTCCAATACCATTGTCGTGGCCCTTTGCCCAATGGGGCCTCGATATGGTGGGAAATTTACACAAGGCCTCGCCAGGAGGATACGAGTATATGCTCGTCGCTGTCGACAAATTCACCAAGTGGATAGAAGCAAATCCGATAAATTCACCAGACGCAGCATCAGCAATAAAGTTCGTGAAAAGCATTGTTTTCGATTTGGAGTACCTCATAGCATCGTCACAGACAATGGAAGTAACTTCACATCCAAGGAATTCAAGGCATACGTGCGGAGGTGGGCATCAAATTGCACTTCGTCGGTTGCGCATCCCAAACCAACGGCCAAGTCGAGAAAGCCAATGGTATCATCTAATGGTATCAAGAAACGCTTGTTAGGACCATTGGAAAAAGCACGACATACTTGGCCGGAGGAACTACCAAGTGTCTTGTGGAGTATCAGAACAACACCAAACACGGTGACACGGGAAACTCCGTTTTTTGGTCCATAGAGCCGAGGAAGTATTGCCAATAGAGATAGAGCATGATTCTCCAAGAGTCACGGAGTATGATGAAGAAGCTTCTAGAAAAGCATTGGAAGACAATGTCGACGCATTGGACGAAGCCAGAGATGAATTATTGTCACGGGTCACTAAGTACCAACAGGACTTGAAAAATTAGCACAGTCGACGTTTGCGACCAAGATCCTTCAGTCGGAGACTTAGTTCTGCGACTCAATCAAAATAATACTGAAAAACTCGAGTCGCCATGGCTTGGCCCTTACATCGTCACAGAAGTAATCGAAGGAGGAGCGTACAAGATAAAGGACAAGAAGACAGGGCTCTCGAAAAAAACCCATGGAACGTGGCGCAGTTAAGGCGTTTTACGCCTAGAGTCGAAATATAGTCCTCCTTGTAAAAATACAATGTAATGAAACGCCCGCGAGTTTTCAGACGCACTATTTTCCTTTTCAGGGCACCGAGTGGGGCTGGAAAAGGTTTTTAATGAGGCGGGCTCGCGGTGCTGCAATATAATAAAGATAGTGAAGATATATATCTTTTTCTTCGACAGGCTCGGGGGCTTGTGCCCAAAAGTTACAATATATATTACCGACAATATTTCGCTTTGGTGCAAAACACCTCGCAAAATAAACGAAGATACAAAATAGCGATCAGCAAGAAAGACCCGGGGGCTTGTACCCGCAAATATAGTATATTCAACATAATTTAGTTGCCTTGGTTTAAACCTTGCATACACAATAAAGAAATTCACCACCGAAACACTCGGGGGCTTGATGAGGAAAAATAAACATATTTACTGGCTTTACAATATATAATATGTTTACAACATACAAGATGCAGTTCCAGAAAAACTCGACAAGCTAAACTCTCAATTGCGGCCTAGTATATCATCTATGGTCATCCGTTCATTATTTACAGTACGAGTACTATGTTCAGCATAGCTGCCCTTCACGAAGAATTCAGCATCCATCCGAAGAAGTTCATCCATCATGTCTTCTGCTACGGGAGTTACAATATCGTCAATTTTTCCAACATTCCTTTTCCTTTTCACCATCTTGGCCAGGCACTTGGAGACAATTCTACTCATGTCTAACTTCGGATAGCAGATTTGTATCATCATCATAGCAAATCTGGCACCGGCGGATAGTTGGGCCCGCACAAACCCATGGATTCGAGGTGCATCCTGAAATTTGTCCATCAACTCAGGAAGGGTTTTCGGCATCTTATTGCGTGGAAACATGGTGCCGTAAACTAAGGACAATGTCCTTGTACAGAAGTCGAGGAAATCGCGAACCTGACCTGCAAGATCTTGAAACCTGACGATTTGACGGGTACGTTCAGGCGTAACCCAAAAGTTGGAACCATGTTCTTCGGAAAGTCTGAGAAGCACATTGGATCGAGCTTCAACACGTTGATCCTCGGCAGCGGTATCCAAAAAAGAACCTGTTTTCAACTCGAGGAATCAAAGGAAGGAAAAACATGGGGAATAAAGAAAATTATGGTCAAGTGAATGGAGTATACCCGCCATATCCAAGCTGGAATCAAGCATTAGCTCAAGCATGAAATTCTCCCGTCGAGAAGCTTCGGCAGCTGCGGCAACTGCGTTTTCTTTTGCAGCTATAGCATCTTGGGCTCGTTGAAGCGCAATCTTTTCCTTCTCCGAGGATTTTCGAGATTGCTCCATTATTATAAGTGCCTGTTTCTTCATAGACTGGAGTTGTTGACGAAGTTCTGCCAAATCCTGTGTTGAACCCCTACTCGAGGAATCTTCAGCAAATTCATCGTCAACAGACGCTTTCTTCGAGTAAGATGAGGAGGGAAAAGCATTGCCAGGACGAGTCGAAGTATAGTTGTCAAACATCAACTGGAAATAAAATTTCGACATCAATCATCAAGCAAAATAGATTTTCATTGGTATTCGAAGTATTTACATAGCTATTACAAAAGGATGGTTCCTAATGAACCAAGGGGACGATTGTCGCCAAAACTACAAAGGCGACAACACCAAAAGAGAAAACAAAAGAGAAGGCAAAGGTGGTCTACTTGACCTCCGGCTTTGATGAACTTGGAGCGGGAGTTGGCTTGCATCCGAGGTAGGCGAGGATTTTCTTCAAATTTGGCTTGGCAGCCTTGATGAACGACTGCCACTTCTTCGTCTCCATCGCCGTCGTGTCGCCAACTCTCGTCCAGTCGACATCTTGCTGGCTGTCAGCAACCAAGGCAATAGTGCCTTCGACGCCAACTTTCAAACCTTCTTGGCGAAGTTTAAGACCAAGATCTTCTTGGGAGTTGAAGTGCTTGGCGAGATTTGTGAAAATCTTGGGCTCTTGTGTCTTCGGGAAGAAATAAGGAAAAAGACGCGACAGACTTGCTCTGGCTTCAGCAAGGCCCTCGCGTGCTTCCTCTCCATGAAATTCAAGAAGGGAAAGTTCGTCAAGCAACTGATCGCCTTCAGGAGACTCCAAGTTAAAATCCTGATGTGTTTTCCCTACAAAGAAGCAAAAGAAAGATCGTTAAAAATTGCGCAAGGATAAATTTCACAACCCGAAGAAGCAGCAAAGGCTTAAAGGCTTACTGACAAAACGTCGACTTTGCGATTGCAAGCGACCGAGGATTTCAGCTTCACGAACAGTTTGCTCGGATATGTTGTCGCTTAAGGCAGTTTCCGCGTCGTGAAGTCTTTTTCGAAGATCTTTGACAGTGGCGGCATCTGCCTTAGCCGTCTTGGCATCTGCTTCAGCCTTCTTACGAGCTTTTTCACTATGCTCCAGTTTACGAGCAAGTGCGTCAGCACGCTTGTTGGCTTCCACGAGATTTTCTGACAAAATAGTTGACAGCAATCAAAATCATGACAAGAAAGGAGGAAAAGGTCATTTGCCAGAAGAAGTAGCAGAATACTACCTTCAGCTTTTTTAGCATAGTCGCGGTACCCGACAAATTGGGTACCGAGACGGATGAATTCCTTCATCAAAGGCTGACAAAGGGAAAGAGAAAACAAGCATCAATAAGGTAAAAAGCTCGACAACAAAAAATAGTCGATAACATCGAAAAGTATTTTGCACAAAAGAGGAGAAGTGAGAAACTTACGTCATCCAAAGGAGGAGTCGTGGACCACCAAGTTGTAGGGCAGGCTCTTTGGATGGCTCGACCCTTGCCCTCTTTGGCGAAGGGGCAAGGGGGCTTGCAGGTGGAGTTGGATGCTCAATGTTTTGCTGAGAAGGCGAGGTTTCATCTCCATCAGGCTGAGCTTCAGATACAATTAAAGTACGCGATGTACTCATTCGAGCAGTCGTGTCAATAGGTTGCTCTTCTTCCTCGTCACCTGTAACAAAATGGCGACAATATAAGAATCAAGATAGACAAAAACATCGAGAGCAAAGCAATAAAAAGTAATAGGGAACTTACGAGCTGACAAGGGCATCCTCGTTAGGGTTGAAAGCTGTCTTCCTTTTGGAAGGACCAACTTCTTCGGCTTTGGAGGAGCCGGAATCGGTGATTTCATCCCTTTTTCTCTTGTTCCTTGGAGAAACAGCAGAAGGAAGGGAGCGTGTCGAGGCAGTGGCCTCAGACTCAGCTTATTTTTCAGAAGAAGCCGCGGATTTTGAGAACCCGCAACTTCACTATCAGGGCGAGAAGTACCCTGGTTGTCTTCCTCAACAATGGTACATTCTTCGACTTCTCCACCTTCAGGAAGAGGAGGAAGAGAAGCTAGAACAGGGTGGTTCTGCGAAAAAACAACGAGTGTTGACAAAAAGTTATACAAATAAGGTACTAGCAAAATAGTAGTTGACAGATACCAAAAACTCGAGAAGACAATATAAATAGTCAAGAGGAAAATTACCTCGGGAAGGGGATTGGTGCTACTGTATGGCTTAACGCGGCAAGAGGATGGAATGGTTTCCTTCTTGCTGAGCTTTGAAATTCTTCGAATCAACTTCTCCAAGTCCTTCACAGGAAGGTCCTTGGAGAGCCTCTCGACATCTTCATCACCAGCATACATCCAAAGGGGATTTTTGCGAGCTTGCGACTGCACTCTAATCCTAAGGAAATAGCTGTGATTTGGATACGGCAATTCCTTGCCACGGGTGTTCTGGAGCTCTGGATACGTGTCATCAGCGCCTCGGTCGCCAATTTCTCTTCTTCGGTAGCTTCGGCGTCCCAGGATCGGCGGCGAAGAATCTTGGCTCTTCCATCAAAAGGAGCAATGTTGTACTCCATTGAATCGGAGCTCTCTTCGTGTACATAGAGCCATCTCTTGCGCCACCCTTGGACGGAGTCGGGAATTTGACGTCGAAGTACTCGACGTCAGAACGAACACAGATAACAACGCCGCCGATGTTATAGGCGACGCCGTGGGAGCCATTACGGCGGACGCAGAAAATGCGCTTCCACAAAGCCCAATTAGGTTGGACTCCGAGGAAGCACTCACACAGTGTGATAAAAATCGACACGTGGAGGATGGAATTGGGCGTCAGCTGATGCAGCTGAAGCCCATAGACAAAAAGGAGACCCGAAGAAACTCGTGGATGGGGAGAAAGACCGTGGATGAGGTGGTCAACAAAGCGACCCGATACTCCATTGGAGGCGACGGATAGCTCTCCTCCTTGGGGAAGCGCAGCGCGTTCTCCTTCTTGGTGAACCCCAGCTTCTTCGCGGTTCATGTCCAGTTTGGAGATCTTGGATCTCTCCCACTCCAGATCTTCGGCGGCCATCTTGGACTCCGGAGTGCTATGCCTGGTCGCGCGCGAGGTGGCATCAATGAGCGTGGAGGAGAAAGGTGTGAGCGTGGTTGAGCGCTGAAGCAATGGGAGCGATGGAGGATTTTGCAGAGGAGAACAGAGGTGCGGCGCAAGCGAAAGTACTGGCGGAGGAAGACGATGACTTTATATAGGGGTGCGGTAAATCGACGCACCGTTGGATGAAGAAATGACGGAATAGATGGTGTACACGTGGACAAGGGGTAAAAAGTAATTTCAGCCAGACGAGAAAGGACAGGAGCTACAGTACGTGCGCCAGGAAAAGTGGAGGACGTGTGTCCCCCACTTGCACGACGTGTCAAGATAGGTGGCAAGACAGAGAGAGAGAGCAGTTCTCGCGTTTTCCGATATGATCGTGGCTATCGTCAGCAATGATGTCTCTGGGCAAAGAGAGAAAAACTCGACTATATGAAGCTTCTAAGAATGGCGGCAAGAAGATTATTGATTATTTCGAGAGCCTTTGATCAAATACAAGTTTTTGCCCAAATGCTCGGGGGCTACTTTGGAAAAAGAAAAAAATCGACTATGACAAAATAGAAATGGCGAGAGCCTATGATCAATTGCAAGCATTTGTTCATAGCCTCGGGGGCTACTCCCATCGGGAGCGCTGGTCGCGCACCCGATAGATATGAAAAGTTCGAGAAAGAATGAAAATATAGTGACATGAGGCATTAAAAGTTGACAACCAAGCACTAGTCCTTGGCTGTAGCCTCGGGGCTACTCCCATCGGGAACGCTGTTCGCGTGCCCGATGAAATTATAAAAAAGAGAGAAAAGGAAAAAGAAGAAGTGAGCATATTTCGAGTTATACAAATAACTCTACATATACTCCCATCGGGAAAGCAAAATAAGTCATACATTGACTCAATAAAATGTGCTATTCCAACAGCTGAAAAAGCACTCGACAATATATTCTCAGAGCGCCAAAGTAGCGAATAATCTCGAATGCCGCAAAACTTTGCGAAGGTAAGACCCCGGATCCGTTGAGCGGCGTGGCACCGTCTCTGACGTCGGTTTGCTACTTTTTTCCATATCAACAGATACGAAGAAAAATCCTAACGGACGCGTTAGGTACCGATAAAATATGACTGGGACTCGACAGAATGGTAAGACCTTAAGCGCACTTGTCGAAGTTTACACCAGTATCCCGAGATCATGTCCGGGGACGTGATCTTGAAGTAGGATTTTGAGGATTGCACTAGAGCGTTAACTAGTACGACCCGTCAGATGAACTAGCCCGACTACCACTATCCCTGTACAATATAAAATTTCGTATCCAAAGATATGTGATAAAGTTCAGAGCTATTGAACGAATATAAAGTTGGAGATTTTTCCTGACTCTGCGAATTCAAGCAAAATCTCGGGGGCTACTGACATAGGCATCCCCAATGGGCCTGCCGAAGATGGTACCTGGGGTTTATTGAAGGCCCACGACCCGAAGGATAAGAAGAATCGGAAGCCCAAATTGTTATTAAGGAAAGCTAGAGTTGTATTAGGAAGCAATACTTGTAATCTTGCGGGATAAGTTGTAAACCCTCCCGAACTCTGTAACTTGTGTATTATGAATCCCTCGGCTCCGCCTCCTATATAAGGGTGTTATCAAGAATTTAACCAAGTCTGGAGTTGGGCGTGACCGAAGATGGGTTTAGAAGACATGTATATTGAAGTGTCTCTGAACCGGCCTTGCACGAGAGCTTGGGCTAGATTGCCCGTGTATCTGTACATTATGGTAGATTAGAGTTAAAGAAATAGAGTTTAGCTCGTACACGATTAGATGTATTCCAAAGATAGAAAGTCCCAGGACTATAAATATGTATCTAGGGTTATTGAGAAAGAGGACGACCACGTTCACAACAAACCAATCTAGGCGCATCGCCACCCCTTTTCGAGGGTTTCCCGGGTAAGCATCATGCTGCCTAGATCGCATCTTGCGATCTAGGCAGTACAAGTTTATTCGTTCTTGGTGTTGCTCGTGCTGAAGCCTTGTTGATGGCGAGCAACACCCTTATCTTAGATGTTTTGGGGTTTACGTCGACGTGTTCATGCTATGCTTGCTTAGCTACGTTGCCCCTCGATATCTAGCCGCCCTTACACCTATCTTAGGTGTGAGGGCGGTATCTTGCTTAATCTTTGTTTAGTAGATCCGATCTGTTATAGTCGTTCCTTGTTCTACAAGGATTAGTTTGATATCTGCATGGTTAGGCCTTACAAACGGGTTGAACGATCCGGTAGTGCGTAAGACGTGGTTTATTAAGCCCTAAAGGGATTGTTCCGGGGATCAACTTCTGTTATCACCAGAATTTGACCGAGTCAGAGGTGGGCCGCGATCAAGATGGATTTGAAGAATATACATGGAAGAAATACGTGAATCGGCCTGTTATGCAAAGTTTGGGCTAGTTTGCCCTTGTATCTGTAACATATAGATTACGTGTCGGTTAGTTAGAGTTTGCCTCGTGCACGGTTGGGATTATTCCCACGTTAGAAAGTCCCCTGGACTATAAATATGTATCTAGGGTTTATGAAAGAAACAACAACCAACGTTCACCACAAATCAATCTCGGCGCATCACCAACTCCTTCGTCTCGAGGGTTTCTACCGGTAAGCATCATGCTGCCTAGATCGCATCTTGCGATCTTGGCAGCACAGCCTACGTTGTTCATCGTTGCTCATGCGAAGCCTTTTTGATGGCGAGCAACGTAGTTATCTTAGATGTGTTAGGGTTAGCATTGTTCTTCGTATCATATGCTGTCGTAGTGCAACCCTTGACATCTAGCCCTACACCTATCTTAGGTGTAGGGCGGCACCCGCTTGATCATTATTTAGTAGATCCGATCCGTTACGGTTGCTCCTTGTTCTTCAAGGATTAGTTTAATATCTGGAATAGTTAGGCCTTACAAAGGGTTGGAGGATCCAGCGACGCGCAGGGTGTCGTTTGCTAGCCTTAGACAGGATGTTCCGAGGATCAACCTCGTGTTGGTTTTAGGCCTTGTCTAGGACCGGCTTACGATCCGTACGTGACCGCGAGGCCCAATCGTGAGTAGGATGATCCGATTATACGGTGAAAACCCTAAATCGTCGTAGATCGCTTTAGCTTTATCTTGATCAAGCAGGACCACCATATATTCGTGCACCTCGTACGAATCATGGGTGGATCGGCTCTTTGAGCCGATTCACAGGATAACCTGAGAGCCGATCGAGGCTCGTATTTAATGTTTACGTGTATGCCATGCAGGAAACTAAGCGAGGCATCTCCATCACCTTCGACCAGGTATAGGTCAGGTGGCACGCCTTGCACCAGCATCGGACGTGCGTACCGGAGAGCTTTGCGGGCCGTCGTTCGGAGGACAGGGCCAGCCGCAGCCTAAGTTGTTCCCGGCTCTCTGTTGCCTGTCGTTGCTCGCCGGTGGGTTTCGGCCGCAACACATTCTGGCACGCCGGTGGGACAAGCGCCGACATCAACCACATCGCCATCTACATACGAGATGGCGGACGGCACTCCGGTCACGTACGAGGATCTGACCGACGAGCTCAAGAAGAAGTATGACGAGGTCAAAGCAATCCTCGAAGCCGACCTCATCGGCTCTTTTCAGAACCCGTTCACATGGCATCGTGGAAGGGTTCTCGCGATGGTGCGCTCGATGGGATAGACCTCTGCCCGTCGGAAGAACGCACCAGGTCCATTCGGGGAGATCAACTACATGGTGGCTCACTCGCTGCACCGCCACTCTGAGAACCTGGTGAACACTTTGGAGCGTGTCGCTCTCCGGGTGATCCAGGAGATCATGAGGCACCAGTCTCGCCGTCAGGACACACCAAGGAGAGATGCCACTCCGGTCCCGTCCACCGCTGCCATTTGCGTTGGCAGCACCGAAGTGCCGAATTCACCGTCATTCGTCGTCTACAAGATCGGTGGTGACCCTAGTGACTGCCGTTCTTGCATGAGGCGCCTAAGGAGATCCCTCACGGGTACATGTGCACATACGTGCCAGGTGGATAACTGGGCGCTCACAAACCAGGCCGCGCAGCAGGGACTTCTGGAAAGGAGGAACGTCGGCAACAGATCTTGAGAAGCGGACGTGGCTAGCTAAATATGCCACCCCGACGAACCTCCGAGCTCAGCTCCCTGCGGTTGGCTCGAGCTGGAAAAGCAAGCATGGCTGGCTAAGTACGCCACCCCGAATCTTGAGTTCGACTCTGCGCCGACTGCATGGTCAGATCGATACGATCTGAGGACCGTTCGACATGGTGCCGAAAAGGAGGACAATCGGCTATTCCAAGCCGTACCCCAATGAATACGAGTTGGTCCGCTACCACCCAAGTATCGGCTCCCGACTTCTCAAGTTCGGTGGATCGGATGGTTCCAGCTCCATCGAGCATGTGAGCGATATTTGGCACAGCTAGGAACGGCCTCGGCTAGGTTCTTCGCACGGTCCCTCACGGGATCGGCTTTTGGTGTTATCTTGCCACGGACTCGATCCGGACTTGGGACGATTGGAAGACAGTTCCACATGCGTTTCACTCGAAGCTTCGAGGCGGCATTGCCGTCTAGCTCAAATACGTCGAAGCGTGGAGAAAGCGAGAATACATCCAGCGAGAAATCTAAGGAACCGATGTTATTCGCTCGTGTGGTGAAAAGAAGTCGAGTTGGCGGTGGTGGGCCTTGCCTCACAAATCAAGGATATGGCTTCCCAAGCGGACTACCCTTCAGCCGCACATGGTTCAGCGTCGGCATATGAGCACGCCATCCGGACTTGTGCAGGACAAATTCAGCGTGCGGTAGTCCTGGTTGAGGCGGATGAAGACGAAGGCTTGCGGGAGATCAAGAGGTAGCAGTGGCTGAATGGACTCGGGGGCAACCCCCGTGTCCTGCAAATGGGTTAAGCCACCAGGTCCGCCCAGAGGGTTTGATTTTGACGTGACCAAAACTGAGCAAATCTTCGACCTCCTACTCAAGGAGCAGTTGAAGATACCCGAAGGTCTCAAATTCCCCACGGTACAGGAGCTGAACGGAAAGCCATACTGCAAATGGCATAACTCGCTCTCCCATGCCACCAACGGCTGCAGGGTGTGGCGTCCAGATCCAAATGGCGATAGAACAAGGACGTCTGATTTTCAACCAGTACGCCATGAAGGTCGACACCTCCCCTTGCCGTTAACATGGTGGAGTGCACTTACCTGAAGTTGCCGCCAGGATCCTCGTTCGGTATCAACATGGTAGGACCTGGGCACCACTGCGCAAGGATGGAGACGAGGGCAGCTGCTCTCGTAGCAAGGACACAGAGGAGGCCGCTCCACGCGATCGGCTCGATACGATACGCTACGACGGAGAAGTGAAGAACATAAGATATCAGCGACCTCTCTCTAATCACCTCCTCAACAAGTATGTGAGTCAATATAGCCAACGCCGACGATCAGTGACGATGATGATAGAGACCGGCGGCTAGGGACGCCAGGAGACATCGTCGGCATGATCGCGATGAGGAGGAGTACGAGCGCCGTGCCAAAGAAAAATCAAGGGAGCGGGACGACGAGGATAGGCAGCCAGGACTGCCCTTCTTGGACACTGCTGGGACTCGGGAATGAGCCGATTGCCTACAATCGGCAATTGCCCAGAATGTAACCAGAAGAAGGAGGCAGCCAACGTGTCCGTGTTCCAACGCTTGGGCCTCTCCGCCTCGAAGCAAAGCGCTGAGTCCCTCGGATGGAAGATCTCGAGATCCGGAAGCCCGAGGGAAGAAGAAGAAGACCGGTACCACCGGCCAAGGTGGGCTCTGGTGGACTCAGCCGTTCCCAAAAGCGTAGGGTTCGACGTGCGCGGCTTGGAGGAAGCCGAAAGGTTATACCTGCACACGCTGAAAAGGCACCCTGATCCCAGCCGCAATTCAACGAACCCTGGATGAAGTGGGTCGACCAGGAAGATGGGTGGCGCCCCAAGCAAAGGAAAGCCGATGATGAAACATCGGCACACATGGTGTTCATCCTTCCCGGGAGTTAGTGCTCCAAGGTAGACGAGGCACCTGTGGGCAGGCGGCCCACGGCGGTTATCTTTGAGAAGCCACGAGAAAGAGCTACGGACATCTGAAGGCCCTGTACTTGCGAGGTTATATCGATGGGAGGCCGTCAATAAGATGTTGGACACCGGAGCGGCAGTCAACGTTATGCCATACTCTATGCTACGTCGGTTGGGACGCTCTAGCTCGGATCTAATCAAGACCAACGTGACATTGAGTGATTTCAACGGCCAAGCGTCTGACGCACAAGGTGTTCTGAACGTGGATCGACCGTAGGAAGGAAAACTATCCCTACGACGTTCTTCATCGTCGATAGCAAGAGCACCTATCTTTGATTCACATAGGAAGAGATTGGATCCATGCCAACTGTTGCATTCCCTCACGATGCATCAATGCGTAATACAGTGGGATGGAGATGAGGTAGAGGTCGTCCGGCCGATGACTCAGCCGAAATTTCAACGGGGCATGAACGGGAAGCAGCAGGCCAAGAGCCACTCTCAGGTATCAATTTGGACGACTGCGAGCGCATCGACGTGACGAAGGGCAGGGTTAGGCTGGTCTTATCCACTGGCCTAACCGAGTAGCAAGAACAAACCGATGAGAAACGTGGCGAGGCCGATCCTTTGGATCGGCCCCAAAGATCTATGAAGGAACATTACAAAACCTTTATTGAGCGCTTAGATCAATATGGAGGCCGATTCCAGCAATCGGCCAAAATTTATCCTCACCACATGTTCTGCTTGTATGCAACGTCGATCTACTGGGCAGCGGCTACGTCGGTGATGAGTCAGGGAAAATCAACATTGGTCCTACCAAAGCCGACATGCAATACGGTGCCTTGGCTAAACTACAGAGCCGATATCTGCAGTTACGACAGATTCGGCTCAAAAGCACCTAATCGGATGAACATGTGCAACATTGGGGGCCGATTAGAAAAAATCGCAGGTAAAAAAATCATATACAGCCGATGCAAGGACATCGACTTTAGAATCGAGGATTTTCAGCCCTTGCTGCTAGTTCAGCTAGTGCTGTCAGGAAATATATCGGCTTTCGGGGAAGAAAGGTGATCGGCTTTGTGCATCCTCACCGATGTTCTCGCCTTGAGTAAGGCTCGGGGGCAGCAGGCCTGTTAGTTGCTCTGTTTAGGAGCCGATTGGGGTACCATCGGCTGATCCTTCGTAGCAACCTTCTTCACAAAATGATGAGTGCTTGAAGAAGACCATTGGGCCTGGTTGGAGGAATTCAAAGGCTCTCTTGAAGACATTGTCCACCAGATCTCAGGGTCATCAGTTGAAGAATTGAAGGATGAATTGTAAAGGACCGATGCGCTGCTATCGGCTCGTCAAGCATTGGCTAAGGGGACAAATCGGCAAAATCAGTAGGAGGGGAAATCGGCTAAATTGACTCAAGGAAATCGGCAAAATCAAATTGGGGAAATTCTTCATTGATAAGCAAGATTTCTTACATAAGAGCTGATTGCTCTCAAAAGGGAGTACTAGGGGATACATTGCCCCGTCACTACTACTGATCCTATGCTAATGGTCCTAATCTACGGGCCGTCGCTGCCCTCGTCGTCGCCGTCGTCGCCGCCGTCGGCGCTACTCCCGGCAGGCTCGTCGTCGCTGCTCCAGTGGCCGCCGGCCGGGCCCTCATTGTCCTCATCCTCCTCGTCGGCGTCGTCATCGTCGGCGTCGAAGTCGCGGAGTTCCCCGGGGCAGAACCGTTTGGCCGGCGGCCGTCGGAGGAGGTGTCGTCTTCCTCCTCTTCCTCCTCCTTCTCCTCCTCCTCCTCCTCGGGGAGGTGAAGTCACAGGAGAAGCGATCGTCGTCGCTCTCCTCCTCGGTTTCCCCATCGGCGAGCGGAGGTCACTCTCCGTCGGTCAAGGACTTGTCGTCCTCGGACCCGGAGAAGTCGGCTGGACTCTCCCCGTCTTCATGGTGCGGTTCGCCGCGTGGACCTCCTCCTGGTTCGGCTCCGGAGTCGGCTCGCGGGAAGAGGAGGACTGGGTGGAAAGATCCGATGAGGCGAGGAGGAAGAAGACATGGTGGCGCAGGAGGGCACAGAGTGCTAATCGAAGGGGATGAGAGTAAAAGCTGCGGAGCGGTTAAATAAAAGGGGATATAGTGGAAATTCAATGCCACAGCTTCCGAGGAAGTGGTGCCTAAAAGAAGAAAAAACCTGCCAGGTCACGCGGAGAAGTTGAGAAGGCAAGGCATCATGATGAAGGATGCTGCGACGGTTCTGCACGACATGACCCGACGAAGGAAAGGTGATTTTGGAATTATCAATTCCAAAACCAGGGGGGCATGTGGTAATTTGACCGAGTCGGAGGTGGGCCGCGATCAAGATGGATTTGAAGAATATACATGGAAGAAATACGTGAATCGGCTTTGTTATGCAAAGTTTGGGCTAGTTTGCCCTTGTATCTGTAACATATAGATTACGTGTCGGTTAG
This sequence comes from Lolium multiflorum, assembly GCA_030979885.1. Lineage (NCBI taxonomy): Eukaryota > Viridiplantae > Streptophyta > Magnoliopsida > Poales > Poaceae > Lolium > Lolium multiflorum. The sequence goes on along the minus strand of CM061748.1, from coordinate 310,308,216 downwards.
TTAGAGTTTGCCTCGTGCACGGTTGGGATTATTCCCACGTTAGAAACTCCCCTGGACTATAAATATGTATCTAGGGTTTATGAAAGAAACAACAACCAACGTTCACCACAAATCAATCTCGGCGCATCGCCAACTCCTTCATCTAGAGGTTTCTCGGTAAGCATCATGCTGCCTAGATCGCATCTTGCGATCTGAGCAGTATCAGTTTATTCGTTATTCATGCGTTAACAAATGCTTGAAGCCTTTTGATGGCGAGCAACGTGGTTATCTTAGATGTGTTAGGGTTAGCATTGTTCTTGGTATCATATGCTGTCGTAGTGCGACCCTTGCACATCTAGCCTCCCTTACACCTATCTTAGGTGTAGGGGCGACACCCGCTTGATCATTATTTAGTAGATCCCGATCCGTTACGGTTGCTCCTTGTTCTTCAAGGATTAGTTTAATATCTGCCAATAGTTAGGCCTTACAACGGGTTGGAGGATCCGGCGGCATGCAGGGTGTAGTTTGCTGCCCCTAGACAGGATGTTCCGAGGATCAACCTAGTGTTGGTTTTTAGGCCTTGTCTAGGATTGGCTTACGATCACCGTGCGCGAGCGCGAGGCGCAATCGTGAGTAGGATGATCCGATTATGCGGTGAAAACCCTAAATCGTCGTAGATCGCCTTTAGCTTTATCTTGATCAAGCGGGACCACCATATATTCGTGCACCTCGTACGAATCATGGGTGGATCGGCTCTACGAGCCGATTCACGGGATAACCTGAGAGAGCCAATCGAGGCTCGTATTTAATGTTCACCGTGTATGTCATCGGGAAACTATGCGAGGGCATCTCCATCACCTTCACGACCGGTATAGGTCAGGTGGCACGCCTTGCATCAGCATCGGACTGACCAGAAGGTTTTGCGGGCCGTCGCTCGGAGGACCAGGGCCAGCCGCAGCCCTAAGTTGTTCCCGGCTCTACTGTGTTGCCTGTCGTTGCTCGCCGGTGGGTTTCTGACCGCAACAACTTCATGTTGGTTTTTAGGCCTCGTTAGGGCTGGTTTTCCATCGTCTCACGTATCTGCTAGGCTCAATTAGGCGTAGGATGTTCGATTTATGTGGTGAAAACCCTAGACTATCGTGGATTAGCTTGATTTTGATAAAGCATGATCCCCGTGTCATGGTAAAACAACGTGAACCATGGGGCAATCGGCTCTACGAGCCGATCCACAACCTGAGAGCCGATAGGGGCTCGTATTTAATGTTTACGTGTTTGCCATGCGGGAAACTAAGCGAAGCAATCCATCACCTTCGACCGGGTATAGGTGGTGTATGCTACAGCCGCCCGGGACGTGTGCGGAGCATTGCGGGAGCCCGGCGACCAGGGACCAGGGCCACCCCACGATCTTGGCACCCTCCCGGCTCTTCGTGTTTGCTCGCCGCTGCCCGCCGGTGGGCTTGACCGCAACACATTCTAGCACGCCCGGTGGGACAATCTGCGACAACTACGTGCGCATCTGCCAGTGAGGTCATCAGACGGAGCCAGTCAAAGTACGAAGATCTGCACAGAAGAGCACAAGAAGAAGTATGATGAGCTTAAGACTCGAAGACGATCTCATCGGCTCTTTTGAAAAACACGTTCACATGGCATTAGGTTCAAAGGATTCACACCCGAAGGCGTGCTATGGAGTAGATCTGTCTCTTCCTTCGGAGGAGCGCACCGGAGCCCTGCGCCAGGAAACCAATTATATGGTGGCTCATTCTCACCATCGTTATTACGAGCCTGGTGAACGCTTTTGAGCGTGTTGCGCTTCTTGTGGTTCGGAAATCATGAAACATCAATATTCTCCGTCGGGACCTGCCTTAGGGACTCACCAAGGAGGTCTGGATTTCCACGAGGCACCATTCACGCTTGCGGCTCAGCAACAAGGTTCACCGGCATCGTTGTCTACAAGGTGGGAGGTGATCCAGGCGACTACTATTTGAGCCGCCCAAAGAGATTCCACATGGATACGTGTGCACATCGTGCCGGTTGCAACTGGCGGGCAGCACGAACCGGATCTGCGGGAGGGATCGGTTTGCGGCGGGAGGGATGCAGGAGGCGGCAGAGAAACGGGCGTGGCTAGCTAAATATGCCACCGAAACGAGTCATGAAACCCCTGCAGCTCACACTTTGGATCAAATCGGTGCAATCTTGAGAGACCAGTTTGGTATCCTGCCAAAGAAGGGTGTCCCGTATTCCAAGCCGTACCCCCGATGAATTCGACCTGATCCCGCTGCCACCCAAGTATCGGCTCCACGACTTCACCAAGTTCAGTGGGTCCGAAGGGTCTAGCTCAATTGAGCATGTGGGCGATATTTGGCACGGTTGGGCATGGTTTCAGCATCGGACCCGCTACGTGTAAGGTTCTTTGTGCAATCTCTCACGGGTCCAACTTTTGGGGGGTACACCTCGTTGCCACCAGATTCAGTTCGGACATGGAAACAGGAAGAGCAGTTTCATGTACGGTACCACTCGAAGCTACGAAGCTAGCATTGCCGATACGACGCGGGTGCGACAAAGGCGAGGAGAAACAGTGTCTGAGTACATTCAGCGTTTGAGAACTGTCAAGAACCGATGTTATTCGGTTCGGTTAACTGAGAAAGAAGCAGTCGAGCTGGCCGTGGCAGGCCTCGCAACGCCGCTCAAGGATCTGACTTTCCAGGTGGAGTACAATTCACTGGCACACATGGTTCAGAAGTTAACATTATATGAACAGCGCCACCCAGAATTGTACCAAGACAAGTTCAAGCGCCCGATAGGCCTGGTCGAGGCAGATGAAGTTGAAGACTTTGCAGAAGATCAGGAAGTCGCCGTGGCTGAATGGACTCGGGGGGCAGGCCCCGTGTCCTGCAAATGGGTGAAGCAACCAGGGCCTTCGAAAGGGTTTGACTTTGATATAAGCAAAACTGAGCAGATTTTCGATTTGCTGCTGAAGGAAAAACAGCTGAAGTTACCCGAAGGCCATAAAATCCCTACGGTGCAAGAGTTGAACGGGAGACCGTACTGCAAATGGCACCACACGTTCACCCACGCCACCAACGACTGCAAAGTGTTGCGTGGACAGATTCAAATGGCGATAGAACAAGGCCGATTGATCTTCGGTCAGTTTGCCATGAGAGTTGACAGCAACCGGTTCCTGGCGTCAACATGGTGGAGCACAATCCACGAGGCGTCAGCCAGGTTTCTCTTTCGATATCAACATGGCAGGGCCTGTAGACCGCCATGGTAAAGATAAGGAGGAGAGCAGTCACTCCGTGGCAAAGATAAAGAGGAGGACGCGACCGGCCCCAACATGATGACAGACGGTACCTCAGGAAGAAGTGAGAAGCGTGCGGTACAACGACCACTCTCCGCGCATCTCCTTAACAAACGCAGAATTGCCGGTACGACCGACGCCGGTGGTACGACATAGATGACGACGGATATCGTCGATCCCGGTGCGGATAACGAGAAAACATCGTCGATATGGCGGAGACGATGGGATATGAGAGCGTCGCGCCAAAGGAAGATCAAGAGGCTGGAGGACATGGACAGACATTGGGATTGTCCTTTCTTTAAGCCTTCTTGGGCTCGGGAATGAGCCGATTGCCAACAATAGACAACTGCCCGGAGTGCAGGCAAGAGGAAGGGCACAAGTGAGGTGTCGGTGTTCAAGCGTCTAGGGCCTCTCTCCCACCTCGGAGCAGACGAGCTGAGTCATCTCGAGATGGAGACTCAGGGAGTGAGAAGATGAAGAAGAAGATAGGTACCACCGGCGGGGTGGTGCCACGATGGACTCGGTCATTCCCCGAGCGTAGGGTTCGGCGGCTCGTAACTTGGAGAGCGAGACGCGTACCTATACACGTTGAGGAAAGCACGGCCGATCTGACCGTGAAAATTCAGCAAACTTTGCGGAGACGGAGGCGCGTCCACGGGGAAGAAAGGATGACGCCCCAGCGGACAAAAGCCGATGGGGCATCGGGCGATACAAACATGAGTGTTCATACTCCCGTCGAGGAGTTTCATGCTCAAGAGGCCGAAGAAGTGCCGGTGCTTGGGTTAGGCTGGGTCCACGGTTATCTTTGAAAAGCCACGAAAGAAGAGCTACACCCTGAAGGCCTATACTAAAGGTTATATCAATGGGCAGCATGTCAACAAGATGTTGGTCGACACGGGAGCGGCAATCAATATAATGCCGTACTCCATGCTACGATGTTTGGGACGCTCTAACGAAGATCGGTCAAGACCAACGTCACACTAGCGATTTCATGACCAAGCATCGAAGCACAAGACGTCTGACGTAGATCTAGCAAATGGCGAGAAGACTATCCCACGTGATTCTTCATCGTCAACAACAAGAGCACCTACGCCGTCCTACTAGGGAGGGATTGGATTCCGCCAAGCTGCTGCATTCCACCAATGCCTGATAGAGTGGGATGGAGATGAAGTGGAGGTCGTGCATGCGGATGATTCGGTCGAGGTCTCACTTAGCCCGGCATGAATAATTTGGGACTCGGCGGACCAAAGGCAGCTCTGGAATCGGTTGGACGGCTGTGATCGCATCGAGATTAAACAACGGGGTGAGGCTGGTCTTATCCAGGCCTGACGGAGTAGCAAGAGCAACACCAATCGACGCATGTGGCAAGGCCGACCTGCGATCGGCCCCAAAAATAAAAAGCAATGACCTCATCCCAAAGCATGTCACGTAGTCGTCGTAAAACACGAAGAAGTTGTAAAAAACCCTCATTGAGTAGTGCAATGGAAAGGAGGCCGATTCTAGCAATCGGCTATCCTCGCCATACGTTTTGCTGTGTTGAGCGTCGATCTAACAGGTGATAGGATATGGGTTTACATCAGCTTATGAGCTAGAAGAGATCGACATTGGTCCTGGGGATAAGCCACGACCAACATTCGTCAGAAAAAACCAGTCGATGCCCAGGTGCAAGTTCCTGGAACCATTTAACCAGAGAGCCGATATCTTCAATTACTTGAAAGATTCGGCTCGGGGGGCACCTAATATGGAATAACGGATAATGAAATATGGGGCCGATGCACGAAATCGGCCGGTAAAAAAAAATAATGCAAGTACAGCCGATGCACTGACATCGACTTTAGAACTGGAAAGCCGATGCACTGACATCGACTCTAGAAGTGCAAGCAATTATCAAGTCACATGGGAAGGTTCTACTGAAGGAATGCCTCAAGGGCATGGAGGGCGTCAGCACGAACACGATCCACCTCGGCGATTTCGGCCTCATCATCTTCGTCCTTGCCTGCCACCAGCTGCTTGTTCAGGGCACGTATCTCGGCCAGATCGGTTTTCAGTTCAGTTTTGAGGCCTTCTGCTTCCTCGTGGGAGTGGGCAATAAGAGCTTCCTTAGCTTGGATGTTTGTTTAGTTGCCCGGACCTTCTCTTCAAGGGCCTCAACTCTTTGCACAAGGTCGCAGAAGTTCAGCGATAACGATAGATGTGTCGGTTTGGCGTCAAAGCTGCCTTTCTCATTAAGCCGTTGGCATTTGTCCTGCAATATCGGCTTTCAGAGCTGGCGTCGCGCGGGTCGATTCTACGGCAGAGCCAATTTCGCCTTGACTGTCTGACGAGTCACAAGCGCTGATTTCACTGCTAGCGTCACCTGGAGATGAGTGGACATCTTCCGAATGCTCTTCTTGCCTCGGAATCATCCAACCAATGTCTCAATGGAGGAGGAAAGTAGGGCCTTGAGATGCTGGAGTTGACCATGTGTGGCGCTGGGTCCTGGCTCTTCACTTGCTTTAGCGGTAGCCGGCTCGATGGATTCGGGGTCAAATGTTAGCAAGCTTGAGAGGCATAGCCCTGACAAACAACAAGAACAACGTCGGTATACGACAAAAGAGGAAGGTAGAGCTAAGGAAGGTGTACCTCCTAAGACCGAGGAACCGGCCAGGTGAAGAGGTGATGGCTCGTGTGTTTGCTATGGAGCTTGGCCAGGTGGCGACAGCCCCAGTCGGCTGCATTGTCGGGAGTGGTTAGGTTCGGGGTGGCGGATGGCATCGTTACCTCCTCGACTTCCCCACTAGATGTGTCATCGGTCTACAAAGGGAGTGGTTAGCCGATGAGAACAGCAATGGGTTAGCATGAAATATGGACCAGGGAGAGTTTGGAGGGGAATTACATTCGAAATCTCCTGGTTCAATGAAGAGGCTTGCGGTTCCTTGCGAGCTCTCTTGATGCATCGGCTCTTTGTGCGAAGGCTGCCCTGCCCTGTGTTGATGGGAGCCTGGGAGGCAGCAGGTTCAGGAGCTGACCTTTTCTTGGAAGCCGACGGTGGCAAGTCTGGCTGGCTCTGCGTGGTGGTTTTCCCAGAGTTGCCCGAGCTCGAGTCCCCTCGACTGGACTGTGTCCCCTCGCTGGAGTTTTCTTCAGTAGAAGTCTGTAAAAGAAATACAAGCATGATTTGCAGAAGCCTAGAAAGATAGATAAAATCAGCTAAGGCATGGTTCAGCTTACGTGCAAACTTTCTTGGGCTGGGGTAGTGTTTACGGCGACCAAGGTCTTCTGGCGGCTACTGGTGCACTTTCATTCTCGCCTTGACCGAGGATCGGGGGGCAGCTAGCCTAGAGATGCTCTGCTCTTGGGAGCCGATTTTGGTGAAATCGGTTGGCCCTGCATCACGACCTTTTTCAAGGGTGGTGAGTTTTGCAGAAGAGGACCACCGGAGCTGGTGGGGGGAGTTGAAAAGGGGAGCCGTCATCATGTACAGGTTCTGGACCGTCTTGTTACTTTCTGAATATAGCGAGGATCATAAAAAGAAATCATTGTGAAGCCATTTGGAGAAAATTTGGCGGAAGCGGTACCTGTTCTGCAAGGACGTCATATTCAGCATCAAGTTGTTTCAGCAACGGGCCCAGACTCTCCTGAAGGCATGAGTCTTCCACATTGACCACCAAGTCTCAAAACCATCGGTTGATGGGGTGAAAGAGAGGTTGTGAGGAATTGGGATGGTTAGAGTGTCAAAGAAAGAGTAACACCTCTGACCCGTGAGGACATCGGGCAGATCAGCTCTGCTCTGTTAAGTGGTGAAGGAAGAAATGGGGAGACACTGCCCAAACCAAATTGCAGGAAATTTATTATTACGACCAGTGATAAAACTCATAACCGAGTTGTGAAATCATTTGGTGCTGTTTTCAGCTGGAAGGAAGCAGGGACGAATCATGATGGAATACAATTGCTGAGTGCTGGCGTCATCGGCAAAGCTGTCTAGCCTGAAGGAGACTGGATTTTCGAAATTTTCAGACTCCGTATAAGGAAAGAAGAGAGGATTATCCAGGCCTTGGTAGAAAATTCTGAACCAATCCGATGCTTCCTTGAGGGCCAGTCTACTACCTGGAAGGCTATATAGAGCTTGGCCGTAGTTGGTGCACCGGATTAGCTAAGTTAATATCCGGAAAGGTGCGAGTGGCCAAATGTGGAAAGTTTGGGACATGATTCTGGAAATACAGTTGAGCCCATAGTTGAATATAAACCACCAGAGACATACCTGTTTTATTTGTCTTTTGAGAAAACAGCTTGACAGACATTAGTTGGAGATGTCGATGAGACATAGGAACAGTTTACAATGCTGACTGCGTGCCTCGCCCAGTTCATGGAGGCCAAGGAAAGTAGTTCTTGGTTGGGCGGCCAGAGGAACACGAGAATATGAAGTGTTCCAACAGAGGTCAGAGGAAGAAATTTGTGTGTTCTTTCTGACTACGGGGCCTTTGTTTTTTCTGTGGCGTGAGTCCTTTTGATTTATGCACTCTATTTTGGAAGAGAGTGTGAAAGGGACCTTCGGCAGCATAAAAGCAGAGGGGCTGGGAGGATGCAATGTCTAGGCCGGTGATCATGGCCACATCTAGTAGGGTTATTGTCGTGGGGACCATGGCTGACTGAAGCAATTCAACATGGATCTAAAAGTGTGATGGTTTCGAGAAGGTTTTCATGTTCTAAAGTGGAGACAGGTGATAAAACAAAGCATCGGCTATTCTGTGGTTTCCCGAGGTGGTTTGGTGGGTTTTATGGATATTCTTTTGTACCATGAAACCCAATCTTCGGGAGGATTAGGCCAGGCTCGTAAACAGTCGGCCAGAGGATAGATCTAAGTTCTGGTCCACGAAGGGAATTCTATTGGCCTCACATGAAATCAAATGGGCAGGACTTTCGGTAGAACGAGGGCCAAGACAGAGAGAGAATTTGGAAGAGAAGGATGCGGCAGCAGAATGTCGATACCTAGAAATTAATGACGGAAGGAGACGTTAATTCAGGTGTTTGCTATTAAGGCTCAGATAGCGAGGAGCGGTTGGGGATTACCTTCAGGCCGAGACCGTGGCGTTGGCGTTGGATGATTCCGCCATTGGATTCATTTGCGGGAGTTGAATGCGCGATTGTGAGATGCAGAGATTCGCATTAATGAAGTTGGATCTCATTAGACGAGCGGTTTGGGGATCGAGTTTACTCTTCGGGGAAAGGGTTGCAGTTTACCGTTTGGAATAGGCAAGCCAGTTTGGCCTTACTCGCATTTTATGGTGAAGGCCGAGGGCGCTTCCATCGGCTCTTTGCGCGTTGACTCGCTTTGACAATCGGCAAAATCCGTATGAAGGCAAAGTTGACATAGAAACATGTTCTTCATTACTAAAGAGGATTTTTTACAGAAAAGAGCCGATTGCTCAAGACAAGAAGAACAAAAGAAGAGCCGATTACTACTAGTCCTATGCTAGTAATCCTAGTCTAAGGGCCGTCGCTGCCCTCATCAGTGCTGTCGTGGCTGCCGTCGGCGCTGCTACCGGCGAACTCCTCGTCGCTGCTCCAGCGGCCCTCATTGGGGGCCTCCTCATCTTCATCATCGTCGTCGTCGTCGTCGTCGGACCCGGCGCGGAAGCGCTTCGCCGGCGGGTAATCCTCGAGGGAGTCGTCGTCGTCGTCTTCCTCCTCCTCTTCCTCGGAGGAGGTGAAGTCGTCCCAGGAGAAGCGGTCGTCCTCGCTCTCCGCCTCCTCCTCCCCGTCGACGAGGAATTGGAGGTCGTCCTCTCCGTCGGTCAAGGACTTGTCATCCTCGGACCAGACGGAGGAATCGTGATCCTCCTTGTCCCACGTCGTTGGGGCGAGGATGTCGTGCGCCGCCAACGAGCCCCACTCCGGCGTCGGCTCGCGAGAAGAAGAGGACAGAGAGGAAAGATCCGATGAGGTAGAGGAGGAGGAGGAAGACATGGCTGCAGAAGGGGGTTTTTTGCCGATGGCTAGTACGGAGCAAGAGGATGAAGAGGCGAACTGCTCGGCGCGGTTAAATAAAGGGATATAGTGGAGAGTTAATGTTGTAGCGGTTTCCGAGGTCAAAACTGTCAAATCGTGTAGAGAAGTTGAGAAGGCAAGGCATCATGATGAAGGGATACTGTGACGGTTCTGCTCTGCCACGACATGACCCTACGAAGAAAAAACAGAGTGGTTTTGAAATTATCATTGCCAAAACCAGGGGGGCATGTGTTATCACCAGAATTTAACCAAGTCTGGAGTTGGGCCGTGACCGAAGATGGGTTTAGAAGACATGTATATTGAAGTGTCTCTGAACCGGCCTTGCACGAGAGCTTGGGCTAGATTGCCCGTGTATCTGTACATTATGGTAGATTAGAGTTAAAGAAATAGAGTTTAGCTCGTACACGATTAGATGTATTCCAAAGATAGAAAGTCCCCGGACTATAAATATGTATCTAGGGTTATTGAGAAAGGAGGACGACCACGTTCACAACAAACCAATCTAGGCGCATCGCAAACTCCCTTGGGGTTTCTTCCGGGTAAAGCATCATGCTGCCTAGATCGCATCTTGCGATCTAGACAGTTTATTCGTTCTTGGTGTTGCTCGTGTTGAAGCCTTGTTGATGGCGAGCAACACCCTTATCTTAGATGTTTTGGGGTTTACGTCGACGTGTTCATGCTATGCTTGCTTAGCTACGTTGCCCCTCGATATCTAGCCGCCCTTACACCTATCTTAGGTGTGAGGGCGGCATCTTGCTTAATCTTGGTTTAGTAGATCCGATCTGTTATAGTCTTTCCTTGTTCTACAAGGATTAGTTTGATATCTGCATGGTTAGGCCTTACAAGCGGGTTGAACGATCCGTAGTGCGTAAGACGTGGTTTATTAAGCCCTAAAGGGATTGTTCCGGGGATCAACCTTCATGTTGGTTTTTAGGCCTCGTTGGGGCTGGTTTTCCATCGTCTCACGTATCTGCTAGGCTCAGTGCGCGTAGGATGTTCCGGTTATGCGGTAGAAAACCCTAGACTGTGCGTAGATTAGCTTTCTTGATTTTGATAAAGCAGTCCCCGTGTCATGGTAAAACAACGTGAACCATGGGGCAATTGGCTCTTTGAGCCGATCCACGAAACAACTGGAAACCGATCGGGGCTCGTATTTAATGTTTACGTGTTTACCATGCAGGAAACTAAACGAAGCAATCCATCACCCCGACCAGGTATAGGTCAGGTGGCAAGCGCCCTTGCAACCGCCGGGACGTGTCTTACAGACATGCGGAGACGACGGCCAGGGGACCGGGAGCCTGACGATCTTGGCACCCTCCGCTCTTCGTGTTGCTCGCATTGCTGGCCGGTGGGTTTTGGCAGGCAACAAAGGGGGAGTCGAGGGACAAAGATGTAGGATAACGTTGCATAGAAAACAAAAAATTTCCTACCGCGAACACGAAATCCAAGCCACAATCTAGAAGACGGTAGCAACGAGGGGGTATCGAATCTCACCCTTGAAGAGATTCCAAAGCCTACAAGATGAGGCTCTTGTTGCTGCGGTGAACGTTCACTTGCCGCTTGCAAAGCGCGTAGAAGAGATCTTGATCACGGGCGCCACGAACGGGCGACACCTCCGTGCTCGGTCACACGTTCGGTTGTTGATGAAGACGACGTCCCCCTCCCGTTCCAGCGGGCAGCGAAAGTAGTAGCTCCTCTTGAATCCGACGGCACGACGGCGTGGTGTCGGTGGCGTGGAGAAATCCGGCGACTTCGCTAAGCGTGCGGGAGCTATGGAGGAGAGGGAGGCGGGTTGGGGGGGGGGAGGGTGGCCGGCCACTCAGGGGGCGGCCAGGTTGTGGTCTTAGGGTGGCCGGCCCCTCCCCTTGGCCCCTCATTATATAGGTGGAAGCCCCAAGTGTTGGACTACAAGTCTCGGAATAAGAACCCGAACCCAAAACCTTCCATGTGATAGGAAACCTACCCAAGGTGGGAATCCCACTTGGGGTGGGATTCCCCCCTTCCATGGGGGGGTGGCCGGCCCCCTAAGGGGGAGTCCACTTGGGACTCCTCCCCACTAGGGTTGGCCGGCCATGGAGGTGGAGGCCCCTGGGACTCCACCTTCCTTGTGGTTTCTTAGGACTTTTCTAAAACCTTCTAGAACCTTCCATAGAACCTTCGGCATCATTTTATTTAGTTGGATTACGGTCTATATATGAATCTTATTCTCCAGGCCATTCCGAAACTCCTCGTGATGTCAGGGATCTCATCCGGGACTCCGAACAAATAATCGAACTCCATTCCATATTCAAGTTCTACCATTTTGACATCCAACTTTAAGTGTGTCACCCTACGGTTCGCGAACTATGCGAGACATGGTTGAGTACTCCCTCCGACCAATAACCAGCGGGATCTGGAAGTCCATATGGCTCCCACATATTCAATGATGACTTTAGTGATCGAAAGAAGAGCCATTCACATACAATACCAATTCCCTTTGTCTTGCGATATTTTACTTGTCCGAGTTTGATCTTCGGTATTACTCTATCCTTGTTCCAACCTCGTCTCTGACTAAGTACTCTTTATAGACCACCGTGGTATGTGGTCTCTTATGAACTTATTTATATGCTTGCAAGACATTGAAACGACATTCCACAGAGAGGGCCCAGTATATCTATCCGTCATCGGGATGGACAAATCCCACTTGTTGATCCATATGCCTCAACTCATACTTTCTGGATACTTAATCCCACCTTTATTTACGCAGTGGTGTTTGGTGTAATCAAAGTACCTTTACGGTATAAGTGATTTACATGATCTCATGGTCATAAGGACTAGGTAACTATGTATCGAAGGCTTATAGCAAATAACTTAATGATAATACTACGCTTAATTGGGTGTGTCCATTACATCATTCATATAATGATATAACCTTGTTATTAATAACATCAATGTTCATGATTATGAAACTAATCATCTATTAATCAACAAGCTAGTTAAAGAGGCATACTAGGGACTTCTTGTTGTCTACATATCACACATGTACTAATGTTTTGGTTAATACAATTATAGCATGGTATATAAACATTTATCATAAACTTAAAGATATATAATAACCACTTTTATTATTGCCTCTTGGGCATATCTCCAGGTCTCCCACTTGCACTAGAGTCAATAATCTAGATTACATTGTAGGTACCTAACACCCATGGCATTCGGGTGTTGGTCATGCTTTCCCTAGGAGAGCTTTGATCAACGGATGCAGATCAGTGTGTACTTTCCAAATCTTTACTTCTCCATCTTCGATGTACTAGCGAATCGAATGAAAACTTGATATGCTTCAACCTCTTGTGTGACCTTGGTTCTTGTGCATTTGCGATGGCACCCATGTTATCACGGTAGATGACTAGTGGGTCAATGCACTAGGACCACACAGAGCTCTATAATGAACCTCTTCATCCATACATACGATGAAGCCTGCGGAAGCCGCTATGTATTCGGGTCACATTGAGGATTTCGCCACGTGCACTGCCCGGGCTTGCCCCGACTTGCTATGACACCATTCAATATAGACGTACCCGATGTGACTTAGAGTCATCGGGATCGGTGTTCAACTTGCATCGGTGTAACTTGTTACAACGAGCTCTTAGTCACCTCCATAACAAAGAAACACATCATAGTTCTTTTCAAGTAGCCCAGGGATATTCTTGACATTGTCCGAGTGTTCCATTCATGGATCTTTGATATGCTGCTAGTCAAACTAACGGCGTGTGCTATATCTAGGTCTTGTACATAGCATGGCATACATGATAGAGGCTACTGCCGAGCATAGGGGACCTGACTCATCCTTTCTCTTTCTTCTGCGTAGCCGGACCTTGAGTTTTACTCAAGACCTTGCCTGGTAACATAGGTAAGGATCCTTTCTTACTTTCGTCCATTCTAAACTTCTTTAGAATCTTGTCCAGGGTATGTACTCTATGATAGCCCTATTAGACGTCTTGATCTATCTCTATAAATCTTGATGCCTAATATACGATGCTTCACCAAGGTCTTTCATTGAAAAACTATTGTTCAAATAACCCTTTACACTGCTTAATAGTTCTATGTCATTCCCAATCAATAATATATCATCTACATATAATATCAGACTACTGAGCTCCCACTCACTTTCTTGTAAATACGGGCCTCTCCATGACACTTATAAACCCAAAGTCTTTGATCACCTTATCAAAGGCGTCGGTTCCAACTTCTTGAGGCTTGCTTCAGTCCATAGGTTGATGTTGAAGTTTGCATACTTTGTCGGCATTTTAGGATCGACAAAACCTTTGGGTTGTACCATATACAACTCTTCCTCAATGTCTCCATTAAGGAACGCCGTTTTGACATCCATCTGTCAAATCTCATAATCGAAAAATGCAGCTATTGCTAACAAAATCCTCACAGATTTTAGCTTGCTACAGGTGAGAAAAGTCTCATCGTAGTCAACACATGAATTTGTCGGAAACCCTTTGCGATAAGTCGAGCTTTATAGACAGTAATATTACCATCGGCATCTGTTTTTCTTTTGAAGATCCATTTATTCTCGACAGCCTTGCGACTATCAGGTAAGTCTACCAAAGTCCATACTTTGTTATCATACATGGATCCCATTTCGGATTTTCATGGCTTCTTGCCATTTGTTGGAATACGGATCATCGCTTCTTCATGCGTCGCGGGTCTTCATCATTGTTGTCACAATCATGACATTTAGACAAGGATCATACCAATCTCGAGTGGCACATTTCCTTGTCGATCTGCGAGGTTCAGTGGCTATCTCATTTTGAAGTTTCATGATCATTATCATTGCTTCTTCTGTTACCGGTGCGGGCGATGCAGAACATCTTCCCGGTATTGCGCTATACGATCAACGAGCGAGAGATTCTTCAATCTCATCGAGTTCTACTTTCTTCCAGTCACTTCTTTAGTGAGAAATTTTTTCTCAGAAAATTTCCGTTCTTAGCAACAAAGATCTTTCCTTCGGCGGATTTGTGATAGAAAGTGTACCTATAGTTTCCTTAGGGTATCCTATGAAGGGACGCATTTCTCAGCTTTGGGTTCTAGCTTGTCCCGGTTTTAACTTTTTTACATAGGCTTCGCAACCCCAAACTTTCGGGAACAGCAACTTAGGTTTCTTATTAAACCATAATTCATACGGTGTCATTTCAACGGATTTTGATGGTGCTCTATTTAAAGTGAATGCGGCTGTCTCTAATGCATAACCCCAAAACGATAACGGCAAATCGATAAGAGACATCATAGAACGAACCATATCTAAGAGAGTTCGATTACGACGTTCGGACACAGCATTGCGCTGTGGTGTTCCCGGCGGTGTCAACTGTGAAAGTATTCTGCATTTCTTTAATGCATGCCAAACTCATAACTCAGATATTCACCTCCACGATCAGATCGTAGAAATTTAATCTCCTTGTTACGTTGATTTTCTACTTCACTTTGGACTTCCTTAAACTTCTCGTCGGATTTATGTTTCATGAAATAGATATACACATATCTACTCAGATCATCTGTTAAGGTTAGAACATAACGATAACCACCGCGCGATGCTACACTCATTGATCCGCACACATGGGTATGTATGATTTCCAATAAGTCATTAGCTCGCTCCATCAGAGAATGGGTCTTAGTCATTTCCCATTAGACATGCTTCGAATCTATCAAGTGACTCAAAGTCAAGTGATTTAAGTAATCCATCGGTATGGAGTTTCTTCATGCGTTTCACTCCAATATGACCAAGACGACGGTGCCACATATAAGTAGAATTATCATTCAATTTAATTCGCTTAGCATCAACATTATGTATATGTGTATCACTACTATCGAGATCTAACAGAAATAAGCCATTCTTTTCAGGTGCTCGACCATAAAAGATATTATTCATAAAAATAGAACAACCATTATTCTCAGACTTGAATGAATAACCGTCTTGCATTAAACGAGATCCAGATATAATGTTCATGCTCAACGCGGGTACAAAATAACAATTATTGAGGCTTAAAACCAATCCCGAAGGTAGATGTAGAGGAAGTGTGCCGACAGCGATCACATCGACTTTGGATCCATTTCCAACGCGCATCGTCACTTCATCCTTTAGTAGTCTTCGTTTATTCTTTAGTTCCTGTTTCGAGTTACAAATATGAACATGGGACCAGTATCAAATACTGAGAGTACTAGTCACGAGAATTGGTAAGATAAACATCTCTGTTAGCATATCGAGATATACCTTCTTTCTTTTTCTTCGACAAGGCCGCTCTTGAGATCCAGCCAAATACTTGGAGCAATTACGCTTCCGGTGTCCCTTCTCCTTGGATTAATAGCACTCAACGCCGGAGCTTGGGAGCCAGTCTTAGGTTTCACAGGAGGCGTGGCAGCCTTCTTGCCACTCTTCTTGTTCTTGCCTTTAGACTTGCCTTGTTTCTTGAAGCTGGTGGTCTTGTGTTGACCATCAACACTTGGTCCTCTTTCTTAATTTCAATCTCAGCAGATTTTAGCATGGCGAAGAGTTCAGGTAACTCTTTGTTCATGTTCTGCATATTGTAGTGCATCACAAAGTTCTTGTAACTAGGTGGCGGTGATTGAAGGACGATTAATCCCCAGTCATTGAGAATCACTATTCCCAGGTCCAACGAGGTTCTTATGCCGGTCATGGCAAGCATGTGCTCACTAACGGAGCTGCCTTCTTCCATGTCAGCCGAAGAAGTGTTTCGATGCTTCATAGCATTCAACGGCCGCATGTTTCAAAGATAGTCTTCAACTCATTGATTAACTCATGTGGATCGTGGTGCTCCAAAAAGTTTTTGAAGATCGGCTTCCGGACTGCATAGAGGCACACTGAACTTGAGAGTACAGAGTTTTAAGTCTCGTAAAACGACTTTTACTTCATCGGGATTTCAGTTTCTGCAGGAGGGTCACCTAGCGTTGCATCAAGCACATATTGCAGATTTCCGCCATTGAGGAAGATCCTCACATGACGGAACCAGTCAGTGAAGTTGCTACGTTGCTCTTAAGCTTTTCTTTCTCTAGGAACTGGTTAAAATTGATAGGGGACGCCATATCTACAACATATTTGCAATAGTTTAGACTAATGTTTATGACAAATTGAGTTCCAAATTTTAATTCAACATAATTAAAAACTAGGTGACTCCACTCAAAACAATATCCCTCGCATTGTTAGTGATCACACGAGACAAATCCACCACACCAGTCCAGGTCATCCGCTGAGACAGATGTAGCAATGGCGAACATTCAAAGTGTTCATCATATCAATCATATGATTCATGCTCTACCTTCGGTATCACGTGTTCCGAGACCATGTACATACATGCTGAAGCAAATCAAGGCCACCTTAGTAGCATATGCAAAGCGGCTTGCACCAGATTGTATGCACTTGTTGATTCTATCACCCCCGATCATCACGAGATGCACTTGTTCAAGTCACCCAGCAACGGTGCTACTAAGGATGAGACACTTTATTATCTTGATATTTTAGTGAGAGGGATCATCTTATAATGCTACGTCGCGATCTAAGCAAAATAAGATGCATAAAAGGATTAACATCACATGCGGTTCATATGTGATATGATATGGCCCTTTTGTCTTTCTTCTTTGATCTTCATCTCCGGCACGGATGATCTCCATCATCATCGGGCATGATCTCCATCATCGTGGAACACCAAGGTCAATGGCGCCGTCTTCATGATTGTCCTCCATGTATCAACACAATTACTTTGAAATACTACTCAACATGAAATTTAAAGACAACCATAAGGCTCCTGTCGGTCACAATATGATAATGATCATCTCATACATAGTCATCATCACATTATGGCCATATCACATCACCAAACCCCGCAAAAACAAGTTAGACGTTCTCTAATTTGGTTTGCATATTTTACGTGGTTTAGGGTTTTCGAGTAAGATCCAATCTACCTACGAACACGAACCACAACGGTGATACTAGTGTTGTCGATAGAAGAGGTAAATTGAATCTTCACTATAATAGTAGGAGAGGCAGACACCCAGGAAAGCCACTTATGCAATACAAGTTGCATGTTGAGCGTGGAGCAAATCTGCGAACGGTCATGTAAGTTGCCCGAGCCGCTTCATCCCATTATGCCACAAAGATGCAAAGTACTCAACTAAAGATAACAAAAGCATCAACGCCCACAAACCATTGTGTTCTACTCGTGCAACCATGTATGCATAGACACGGCTCTGATACCACTGTAGGATAACGTTGCATAGAAAACAAAAAATTTCCTACCGCGAACACGCAATCCAAGCAAAGATGCAATCTAGAAGACGGTAGCAACGAGGGGATTATCGAGTCTCACCCTTGAAGAGAATCCAAAGCCTACAAGATGAGGCTCTTGTTGTTGCGGTAGACGTTCACTTGCCGCTTGCAAGAGGTAGAAGATCTTGATCACGGCGTCACGACGGCGACACCTCCGTGCTCGGTCACCGTTCGGTTGTTGATGAAACGACATCCGCCTCCCCGTTCCGGTGGCGGCGGAAGTGATCAGCTCCTCTTGAATCGACGACACGACGGCGTGGTGTCGGTGGCGGTGGAGAACTCCGGCGGAGCCTCGCTAAAGCACGTGGTGGAGGAGAGAGGGCGCTAGGGTTTGGGGAGGGGGGCGCCGGCCACTCAAGGGGAGCGGCCAGGTTGTGGTCTTGGGGTGGCCGGCCCCCTGCTTGGCCCTCATTATATGGGTGGAAGCCCCAGTGTTGGACTACAGTCTCAGATAAGATGAACCCAGAGCCTTCCATGTGATAGGAAACCTACCCAAGGTGGGAATCCCACTTGGGTGGGATTCCCCCTTCCATGCGGGGGGTGGCCGGCCCCCATAGGGAGAGTCCTTAGGACTCCTCCCCCACTAGGGGTTGGCCGGCCGTGGAGGGTGGAGCTCCACTCCAGGACTAAGCCTTCGTGGTTTCTTCGGACTTTTAGACGCTGCAGAACCTTCCATAGAACCTTCCGCATCATTTTAATTCACATAAAATGACATCCTATATATAAATCTTATTCTCAGGACCATTCCGGAACTCCTCGTGATGTCGGGATCTCATCCGGGACTCCGAGCAAATATTCGAACTCCATTCCATAATCCAAGTGCTACCATTTCAGCATCAACTTTAAGTGTGTCACCCTACGGTTGTGAACTATGCAGCAGACATGGTTGAGTACTCACTCCGACCAATAACTAATAGCGGACCTGGAGATCCATGATAGCTCCCACATATTCAACGATGACTTTAGTGATCGAATGAACCATTCACATAAAGCAATTCCCTTTGTCACGCGATATTTTACTTGTGCGAGGTTTGTCTTCGGTATTACTCTATACCTTGTTCAACTCGTCTCTGACAAGTACTCTTTACTCGTACCGTGGTATGTGAATTATGAACTTATTCATATGCTTGCAAGACATTAGACGACATTCCACCAGGAGGGCCCAGAGTATATCTATCCGTCATCGGGATGGACAAATCCCACTGTTGATCCATATGCCTCTCAACTCATACTTTCCGGATGCTTAATCCCACCTTTATAACACCCATTTACGCGGTGGCGTTTGGTGTAATCAAAGTACCTTTACGGTATAAGTGATTTACATGATCTCATGGTCATAAGGACTAGGTAACTATGTATCGAAAGCTTATAGCAAATAACTTAATGTGAGATCTTTATGCTACGCTTAATTGGGTGTGTCCATTACATCATTCATATAATGATATAACCTTGTTATTAATAACATCCAATGTTCATGATTATGAAACTAATCATCCATTAATCAACAAGCTAGTTTAAGAGGCATACTAGGGACTTCTTGTTGTCTACATATCGCACATGTACTAATGTTTCGGTTAATACAATTATAGCATGGTATATAAACATTTATCATAAACTTAAAGATATATAATAACCACTTTTATTATTGCCTCTTGGGCATATCTC